>SJYA01003210.1:957511-1079026 GCA_006410615.1 Neotragus moschatus
CCCCCCCCCCCCCAGTGGTGGCAAGATGCCTGTTGTATTTCCAATCATCACCTCTTTACGAGACAGCATCCATATATTCTGTCTCACTGGACAGAACTGGATCCATGTCCATGCCCAAACTCCTCACTAACAGAGGAGCTGCCATTTGTGCTTTTGAACTGTGGTGTTGGAGAAGACTCTTGAGAGTCCCTTGGACTGCAAGGAGATCCAACCAGTCCATCCTAAAGGAGATCAGTCCTGAATATTCATTGGCAGGACTGATGCTGAAGCTGAAACTCCAATACTTTGGCCTCCTGATGTGAAGAACTGACTCATTTGAAAAGACCCTGGTGCTGGGAAAGATTGAAGGCGGGAGGAGAAGGGAATGACAGAGGATGAAATGGCTGGATGGCATCAGTGACTCAATGGACATGACTTTGAGTAAGCTCTGGGAGTTGGTGATGGACAGGGAGGCCTGGCATGCTGCAGTCCATGGGGTCACAAAGAGTCGGACACGACTGAGTGACTGAACTGAACTGAACTGAATCATGGATCACTTTCTGTGTGGGGTACATTGTTGCCTGAATGAAGTTGGGGTTCTATGAGTCAGAAGAGTAGGATAATTATTGGGTGGACAACCACCAATGTCTTCTGCAGCATTTAAGAACTTAAATCCTTCACCTGCTTCCTAACCCTATCCCTCAATTCCGTCCCATCATTATATTTGGCCTCCCTTCAAAAGAGCCTCCCCTTCTCCCCCTCCACCCCAAAAGCCTCCCTCTTCATATATTAATCAGGAAGGCTTCCACTGAATTGTTTTGGGAAATCCTGCTCTTTTTCCCTAGGGAGTGGTCACTCCAGTTCAATCTTCTTCTCCCCCTGTTTCATGTGATAATTTTCCTCTCCCCAGAATGAGGGCTAAAGAGGAGGCAGCTGCATGATGTGGGGAGGCTGGTTGGACTCTGACTCCTAATGCAGACACTAACTCTCAGAGGCGCAATTTTAACTAGTGGTCATAACCACTGATGACTTCAGGGATCAGGCAGATGACACAAAGTGAAGGGGACTAGCACTGGTGAGCTGCAGGACGCACAGCCCATCCCAAAATCTGCTGTTCTTTCCAGCTGGTTGTTTCCATGCAAGAATGAAGGTCAGATTGCCTGGGGGAAGCAGGAAATCTGGAACTTAAGTGCAATTTCCCATTTAAAACATAGGTGAGCAAATGCCTCCTCTCTTGCCCTGAAGTGGGCTTCCCTTGTGGCTCAGCTGGTAAAGAATCTGCCCGCAATATGGGAGACCTGGGTTCAATCCCTGGGTTGGGAAGACACCCTGGAGAAGTGAAAGGCTACCCACTCCAGCATCCTGGCCTGGAGAAGTCCATGGACTGTATAGTCTATGGGGTCGCAAAGAGTCAGACACGCCTGAGGGATTTTCTCTTCACTTCACTTTCACCATGAAGTCTCTTTGCTGCTGTTGTTATTATTCAGTTGCTAAGTTGTGTCGAACTATTTGCTACCCCATGGACTGCAGCACACCAGGCTTCCCTGTCCTTTGCTATCTCCCGGAGTTTGCTCAAATTCTTGTCCATTGCGTTGGTGATACCATCCAACCATCTCATCCTCTGCTGCCCCCTTCTCCTCCTGCCTTCAATCTTTCCCAGCGTCAAGGTCTTTTCCAATGAGCTGGCTCTTTGCATCAGGTCACGAAAGTATTGGAGTCTCTACTTCACAGTATTATGTATATAGAACTGTTCCTAACCTTCGTTTTCCAGATTCCTCCTGATGGTCTCTTTATGCCTTCTTGGCAACAGAAGGAGGCCTGAGGCTGAACACTACACCTCTGAGTGGCAGCATTCTTAACCTTTGGCTATCTCCAGGGGTCCAGGGATGTTTGTCTTATTAAATTATGTTATGATGCATCAGTATCTTTGGGTTTTTTGATGCTCAGACTCAGCCAATGGGAGTCCCTTTAAGCTGGCCTCTGTGACCCTCAGATATGTCTGCAGTAGCTGTTGAGCGCCTCCATGTTTTCTGGGACAACCAACTTCCAGGCTCACCTTGTAATTTTTCTGCCCCATACCTGGAATCAGCCACTGCTCCATGAAGCTCAGGATTTTTTTTTTCAATGGGAAACAGTATTTAGGTATCAAGACCTGGTGGCTTACTGTGTTGATTTGTACTGTAATATCACTGCTTCTCTGCCCTTTCAGGGGAGAGAGAGAGAGACAGAAATCATGTTGATAATCTACAGCAGCACGGCGTTCCCTACTGCATGTTTTTAATCTCTCTTCTCTCACAATATGTGAGAATGATTGTTACCCCACACGATATATTTGCTTTAACCTACATGCGTTACTCACAAACCAGTGTTGGAATGACAATATCAATATCACAACCATCAGCACGCCTACAAGTCAATACAAGATTATATTCCACTTAATTACACAAAGTTCTATTATCAGTCTGATGTACTGTTAGGGCGGCTTGCTTCTGCTGGTCACCATTTGTAAGCCGTTTTTCTATCCTTGCTGACATAGCTTTATCTCCCGAGCGCACCTATGGAGTTTACCTTCTGAACTTCCTTGCACCTGGCTTCCTTCTATCTCGATTTCCTCCCCATTTCCTTCTCATTTTTCTGCCTGACGTGGAGTCCTTCAAACATTTGCATTTCCTTTTATCTTTCTTTATTCCCTGTCCCTATCGCCTTTACTGATAGGAGCCAAGTTTTGTGTCTGGTCCTAGAACCCCCTGGTTGTCCAGCACACCTTCAGCTCACCGTCTGTGGAGGAGACGCAGGTCACCGGCCACTGCAGTGGAGTGACGGAAACCATGCAGGGCGGGAGCAGAGGATGCTGGGAACACACAGGAAGCTTCTCACCCCACTGTTCCCATCATGGGCTTGTGGGTGGCATTCCTTAGCTGGTTGTCCTATTGGGATGAAGAGACAATGTCTCTTAATAATAAGTGAATAATATTTGCTATTAACTTGATAACACTTATCATTAGCACTGGGTTAATAAACTCACGTCATGGGGTTGCAGTGAGGATGAAATGGGATAGTGCCTATTACATGCTTAGCACAGTGCCTGGCATGGGAAAGGGTTGAGTATCACTAACACCGTTGTGTGATGCTCTCCACAAAAATGCACCCACTGTGGAGGTTCAAGGTAAGGAGGCATTAGACTGGCACAGAGTTTCCACCCCTCCTTGAACCTTTCCCACTTCCATACTGATGTGGGCATNAAATGGGATAGTGCCTATTACATGCTTAGCACAGTGCCTGGCATGGGAAAGGGTTGAGTATCACTAACACCGTTGTGTGATGCTCTCCACAAAAATGCACCCACTGTGGAGGTTCAAGGTAAGGAGGCATTAGACTGGCACAGAGTTTCCACCCCTCCTTGAACCTTTCCCACTTCCATACTGATGTGGGCATCTGTCTAACTTTGCCCATGAGGCATCATCCCCTCCTCTTGGTTAGAGCACATCTATTTGCCTTTGCCAAGCCAGTTTTTCNCTCACACATGGGTTAGTGTCAAGGTGGACTCAGCGAATGCCCTTGGGCTCCGGATTTGGGAACTTCAGTCTGCTCACAACCAGGCACATCATTCTCCACGGCCCTGAGGCACTCACTGGGTGTTGTGGCCACGTGGGCACCTGGGGTAGACTCTACTTTGTACAAACTTATTGTGAAGTATAACACTCACAGGAAAAAGTGCGCAAAGATGCATAACTCCATGATCTATTAGAAAAGCAGCTGCTTGTAAAATCACCACCCAAATCACCAAAAAAAAAGGATGCCGCCAGCAACCCAGAGCCTCTTAGCTTTCCTGACCACTGTTCCCCCATCCTTCTTTCTTTTCTTTCTATTGGGTTGGCCAAAATGATGTTACGAAAAACCTGGATGAACTTTTTGGCTGACTTGATAGTTTTACAAACCTACACGTGTGCCCATGCCTGATGGTAGTAGTGTGACCCTTATGTAAATAGAATCACATTTAGCATCATTTTGCCTCTGACTGCTATCATTCAGCACTCACTCAGCACCCATCCACAAATATTTTCATGGCTGGAGGACACTGAATCACAGTTTTGTCAGTGGATGTGGGAATTGTTTCCAGGTCTTCTGGTACTGACTATGATAACTGCTCTGAACATCTGTGTACATATTTCTTGGTACATATCTGTATTTACCCCTTCATGGATCACTGCCTTGTCGTGGCGAAGGGGCTTGCATAACTCAACGAGGCTATGAGCCATGCCTTGCAGGGTTGCCCAAGACAGACAGGTCATAGCGACGAGTTCTAACAAAACGTGATCCACTGCAAGAGGGAATGGCAAACCACCCCAGCATACTTGCCATGAAAACCTCATGAACTGTATAAAAGGCCAAAAAGATATGACACCAAAAGATGAGTCCCCCAGGTCTGAAGGTGTTGGATATACTACCAGTCAATCTTGAGAGAAATCAATCCTGAATACTCATTGGAAGTTCTGATGCTAAAGCTGAAGCTCCAGTATTTTGGTCACCTGATGGGAACAGCCGACTCATTGGAAAAGTGCCTGATGCTGGGAACGACTGAAGGCAGAAAGAGNTCCCCCAGGTCTGAAGGTGTTGGATATACTACCAGTCAATCTTGAGAGAAATCAATCCTGAATACTCATTGGAAGTTCTGATGCTAAAGCTGAAGCTCCAGTATTTTGGTCACCTGATGGGAACAGCCGACTCATTGGAAAAGTGCCTGATGCTGGGAACGACTGAAGGCAGAAAGAGAAGAGGGCTGATATCAGAGGCTGAGATGGCTGGACGGCATCACCATGTCCATGATGCAATGGACATGAACTTGGGCAGACTCCGGGAGATGGTGAGGGACAGGGAGGCCTGGTGTGTGGAGTCGGACATGACCGGGTGACTGAACAACAATAAGTGTATTCACATATTTCTGTTGGGATGTAAGTGTACTTCTTTCCTAGAGCTTCCATAACTCAGTCTCTCAAACTGGGTGACTTTAAAGCACAGAAAGATATTCTTTCTCAGTTCTGGAGGCTGTGAGTCTGAAACAAGGTGTTGGCAGGGCTGTGCTCCCTGAGATTCTGGGACTCCTTCCTTGCCTCCTCGCAGCTTCCGGTGGAAGCGGGCAGCAGCCATCCCCAGTGCTCTTGGCTTTGCAGCTGGACAGCTCCTGTCTCGTCTCCATCTTCACGTACATCCCTCGTATCCTCCTGGTATCTTAGTGTAAGGACAGTGGGCATCGTGCCCTAAGGGTCACCCTATTGCGTAGAACCTCTTCTTCATCAATTACACTAGCAAAGATCCTGTTTCTAAATAAGATCACATTCTGATGTACTGGGGGTTAGGATTTCAACATTTGTTGTTGTTATCGCACAACATATATTTCAAGTAGACAAAAAATTAGTATCAGTTACGACTGAACACAACAGTATCTTAAGCTGCCTTTGATTGGGAGCTTCCTTTCCTGTACTTTGAGTCTATATGACATTTCTAGAAAATTTACTACTGTGGAAAACGGAGACTGCTTAAATCAAACGGAGGTAGGGGAGGCCTGTGGTTTTTCTTTTTGATTAACTGCTTTAATACTGTCCTTCAGGGTGGCTGAAGAGGTTTCGTATTTTTAGACATCATTAGGGGCCTGAGCTCTTACAGGACAACTCTAATGCTGTATGAATTCTGCCACTTTGCTAGCGCTGATATGCCTCTTGGGTCCACCACTCCATTAGAACTATTAACTCCACTCAGATTAATTTTTGTTACAGATCTTACAAGGGGCTTCTTCTGGATATCTAGGGCCACGTTCTATTTTAAGGCTGTATATTTGGTTTTTGTAAACTGTCTGAGCCCATGGTGGCTGCCATCTCACGCTGCTGCTGCTCAAGATCAACATATGATTTTAGGGAACATAATTCAATCCTTAGTCACAACTCAGAGCGCAGATGCTGCTGTCTTATCAGATCCCAAGAAAGGACTTGAGTGTTGATTGTTCATCTGTGAGGGAAGCACTTCTGAGGCAGGGGAAGCGTCTGAGACAGAGAATTTAGGGTGGACTCATTTTAGTGCCCAGGTGTCTCACCACTGCACCAGCAAGGTGGCAGGAGAGAAAGCCAGTGAAGCCTTGATTGCCACTGTGGGCAGCTGGATCAATCAATCCCATCTGGGGAGCCTCTAAAGTGCTCTATGGCGCTTCCCCGGTGGCTCAGAAGGGAGAGAATCTGCCTGCAGTGAGGGAGACCTGGGTTCGATCCCTGGGTTGGGAAGATCCCCTGGAGAAGGGAGTGGCAACCCACTCTAGAATTCTTGCCTGAGAATTCTGTGGACGAGGAACCTGGCGGGCTACAGTCCATAGGGTCACAAAGAGTCAGACATGACTGAGGGACTGACACTTTCACTTTTCACAGAGCTCTGTAGAATATGCCTCCCACTCATCCCACAGAGGGATGGGAAAGCTGGCCATTCGTCTATTAACTACTGTATCTTACTGGTTGCAGGTTGTGCCCCAGGGCATAAATCCTCTGTGGGCTGCTCTGCACTTGAGTGGACAGGCTTCTGCGGCACCAGAGAACAGTCTCAGATGCAGGTCCTTGCAGTGGGATGCTGTCGGCCTCAGTTGTCCACTGCGGACACAGGTGAAGCCAGGGCTGTGGATCAAGTCATCAACAGTGTCTGCTCCAGCGCGTGCCTATGATGCTTCTCCGGAGAAGACACGCAGATAGCCCACAGGCACATGAAAAAGATGCACAACACCTCTAATTACCAGAGAAATGCAAATCAAAGCAACAAGGTCTCCATAAAGTAGGTCCTTTGGTCTGAGACGTTGTTCACTATTCCATGCAGTAAAGCAAGGGTGTGTTGGGTTTATCTGGGGAAGGTCTATTCTGTTTTCTTGAATGATCTGTGAGTTCTTGCACCATTCCACACTGACTTCATGATCTTTGGAAGTCCTGGTATCTGGTAGAGAACTCTCTCTCTTCTTGGTCTTCTTCCTCATTGGCTATGCTTCATCACTTGTATTTCAATATACATTATAAAACTATCTTGTTAATTCCATAAAAATTACATCAATTCTTTGAGCAGGCTTGCATCAGCTCTGTGACCATTTTGGTTTGGGAGGAACTGGCAACTCCATACCATTGAGCCATCTAATCCATACATATCACATTGTTGTTGTTCAGTCATTCAGTCATGTCTGACTCTTTGCGACCCCATGGACTGCAGCACACCTGTCCTTCACCATCACCTGAAGCTTGCTCAAACTCCTGTCCATCGAGTTGGTGATGCCATCCAGCCATCTCATCCTCTGTCATCCCCTTCTCCCGCTGCCTTCAATCTTTCCTGGCATCTGGGTCTTTTCCAATGAGTTGGCTCTTTGAATCAGGCAGCCAAAGTATTGGAGCTTCAGCTTCAGCATCAGTCCTTCCAGTGATTATTCAGGACTGATTTCCTTTAGGATGGACTGGTTTGATCTCCTTGCAGTCCAAGGGACTCTCAAGAGTCTTCTCCAACACCACAGTTCAAAAGAATCAATTCTTCACCTTCTTCATGGTCCAACTCTCACATCAATACATGACTATTGGAAAAACCATAGCTTTGACTAGACGGACCTTTGTTGGCAAAGTAATGTCTCTGCTCTTTAATACACGATCTAGGTTTGTCGTAGCTTTTCTTCCAAGGAGCAAGCGTTTTTTAATTTCCTGGCTGCAATCACCATCTCCACTGATTTTGGAGCCCCCCAAAATAAAGTCTGCCACTGTTTCCATTGTTCCCCCATCTATTTGCCATGAAGTGATGGGACCGGATGTCATGATTTTCAGTTTTTGAATGTTGAGTTTTAAGCCAGCTTTTTCACTCTTCTCTTTCACCTTCACCAAAAGGCTCTTTAGTTTCTCTTTGCTTTCTGCCATAAGGGTGGTGTCATCTGCATATCTGAGGTTATTGTTATTTCTCCCAGCAATCTTGATTCCAGCTTGTGCGTCATCCAACGTGGCATTTTGCATGATGTACTCTGTATACAAGTTAAATAAGCAGGGTGACAATATACAGCATTGACATACTCCTTTCCCAATTTGGAATCAGTCCATTGTTCCACGTCTGATTCTAACTGTTGCTTCTTGACCTGCATACAGGTTTCTCAGGAGGTAGGTAATGTGGTCTGGTATTCCCATCTCTTAAAGAATTTTCCAGTTTGTTGTGATCCACACAATTAAAGGTTTTAGTGTAGTCTATGAAGCAGATGTTTTTCTGGAATTCCCTTGCTTTTTCTATGATCCAGTGGATGTTGGCGATTTGATCTCCGGCTCCTCTGCCTTTTCTAAATCCAGCTTGCACATCTGGAAGTTCTTGGTTTACATACTGTTGAAATCTAGCTTAGAGGATTTTGAGCATGACCTTGCTAGCATGCGAAATGAACACAACTGTGTGGTAGCTTGAACATTCTTTGACATTGCCCTTCTTTGGGATTGGAATAAGAACTGACCTTTTCTAGTCCTATGGCCACTGCTGANTGATGGGACCGGATGTCATGATTTTCAGTTTTTGAATGTTGAGTTTTAAGCCAGCTTTTTCACTCTTCTCTTTCACCTTCACCAAAAGGCTCTTTAGTTTCTCTTTGCTTTCTGCCATAAGGGTGGTGTCATCTGCATATCTGAGGTTATTGTTATTTCTCCCAGCAATCTTGATTCCAGCTTGTGCGTCATCCAACGTGGCATTTTGCATGATGTACTCTGTATACAAGTTAAATAAGCAGGGTGACAATATACAGCATTGACATACTCCTTTCCCAATTTGGAATCAGTCCATTGTTCCACGTCTGATTCTAACTGTTGCTTCTTGACCTGCATACAGGTTTCTCAGGAGGTAGGTAATGTGGTCTGGTATTCCCATCTCTTAAAGAATTTTCCAGTTTGTTGTGATCCACACAATTAAAGGTTTTAGTGTAGTCTATGAAGCAGATGTTTTTCTGGAATTCCCTTGCTTTTTCTATGATCCAGTGGATGTTGGCGATTTGATCTCCGGCTCCTCTGCCTTTTCTAAATCCAGCTTGCACATCTGGAAGTTCTTGGTTTACATACTGTTGAAATCTAGCTTAGAGGATTTTGAGCATGACCTTGCTAGCATGCGAAATGAACACAACTGTGTGGTAGCTTGAACATTCTTTGACATTGCCCTTCTTTGGGATTGGAATAAGAACTGACCTTTTCTAGTCCTATGGCCACTGCTGAGTTTTCCAAGTTTGTTGGCATATTGAGTGTAGCATTTCCACAGCATCATCTTTCAGGATTTGAAATAGCTCAGCTGGAATTCCATCACCTCCACTAGCTTTGTTCCCAGTGATGGTTTCTAAGGCCCACTTGACTCCACACTCCAGGATGTCTGGCTCTAGGTGAGTGATCACATCACTGTGATTATCGAGTCATTACAATCTTTTTTGTACAGTTCATCTATGTATTCTTGCCACCTCTACTTAATATCTTCTGCTTCTGTTAGGTCCATAGTGTTTCTGTCCTTTATTGTGCTCATCTTTGCATGAAATGTTCCCCTGGTATCTCTAACTTTCTTGAAAAGATCTCTAGTCTTTCCCATTCTGTTGTTTCCCTCTATTTCTTTCCATTGTTCACTTTAAAAGGCTTTCTTATCTCTCCTTTCTATTCTTTGGAACTCTGCATTCAGATAGATATATTTCCTTTCTTCCTTTGCCTTTTGTTTCTCCTTTCTCAGCTATTTGTAAGGCCTCCTCCAACAACCATGTTGCCTTTTTGTATTTCTTTTTCTTGGGGATGGTTTTGACCATTGCCTCCTGTAAAATGTCATAAACCTTTGTCCATAGTTCTTCAGTCACTCTATCAGATCTAATTGCTTTAATCTATTTGTCACTTCCACTGTATAATCATAAGGGATTTGATTTCCTGAATGGCTTAGTGGTTTCCCCCACTTTCTTCAATTTAAGTTTGAATTTTGCAATAAGGAGTTCATATCTGAACCACAGTCAGTTCCCGCTCTTGTTTTTGCTGACTGTTAGAGCTTTTCCATCTTCGACTGCAAAGAATATAGTCAATCTGATTTCAGTATTGACCATCTGCTGATGTCCATGTGCAGAGTCATCTGTTTCAGCTTCTTCGGCATTAGTGGTTGGGGCACAGACTTGGATTATATATTGAATGGTTTGCCTTGGAAACAAGCTGACATCATTCTGTTGTTTTTGAGATTGCACCTAAGTACTGCATTTCAGACTCTTTTATCCTAGGTAATTGCTATTTTTGATGCTCTTAAGGATTTTAAAGTTTTTTAAAATTCAGGTGCATATAGGTATTAAATAAATTTACACTGACTTTGTACCCAGCAATTTTTTCCAGTGTAATATTTCTAATCATTTATCTGTGAGTTATTTTGGGTGATCTATTTACCAAATGCTCCCTATGAAGAAAAACAGTCCAGGTTCTTACTTTCCAATCTTCAGGATTTACTTCTCTTGCTTCTCTGCACTGACTGGGGTTTCTATGATGTTACGTGGTAAAAGGAGTCATCTTTATCTGTCTCCTGATCTGAAAGGGAACATAGCCAACATTTTACCATTAATATAATGCTTTCTATAGTTTTTGCTTTAAATATTTCTTATAAATATTTGAGATATGTCAAATGCAGCCTTGTGACAAACTGACTGAGCCAGATGACCCAGCCCCACCAACCTGATCCATACAGAGAGATGTTCGTTGTTTTAAGCTGCTAAATATGGGGGCAATTTGTTACAAAGCAATAGATAACCCACGCAGAAGGATGTATAGTTTCCCCCCCAAAGTCCAACCAAATGTGACTGCAGCATTGTGTGGCAGAAAAAGCATGGGGTTTAGAATCAGATAAACAGGGTTCCAGTTCTTTTGTAGAGTAAGTTACTTATCATCAATCAGCTCAATTTTCTCCCTAGAAATGAGATAACCATCCACCCTCTACCTCTTCGAGATGCTGTGATACACGGGAGGAAGTGACATCTCAGTGCAGGGTCTGGCACACAGGATAAGTACTTAAATGCCTAGCTACCATCCCACCCATGTGACAAAGTCATTGAGCTCACTGTGGCTTTTAAATATGCTCATTATATTTCATGGATAACACCAGAGTATATTGTGCAGCCAGGGGTTGCAGTTTTTTTTACATTTTTAATTGGAGTACAATTGCTTTACAATGTCGTGTATGTTTCTGCTGCACAGCAATGTGAATCAGTTATACATATACCTACATCCCTTCTTTTTTAGACGTCCTTCTCATTTAGGTCAGCAGAGCACTGGGTAGAGTTCCCTGAGCTTTACAGCAGGTTCTCATTCGTCGTCTACAGGACTTTATAAATAGTAGTGTACATGTCAGTCCCAATCTTCCAGTTCATCCCACCCTCCCTTCTTCCCCTCAGTATCCATAAGTTTGTCCTTGACATCTGTGTCTCTATTTTTGCTTTTCAAGTAAGTTCATCCTTACCTTTTATTTTTTTAGATTCCATGTTAAGTGATATTATACAATATTTTTTTTCTCTGACTTACCTCACTCTGGCAGGTTTATCCACCTCCCTACAAATGGTGCAATTTCATCCCTTTTTTATGGCTGAATAATATCCCATTTTATATATGTATGGGTGGGATATCTGAGATAAAAAACCTTAGAAATTCAGGACATTTGGCTACCACACCATTGTACCAGCTCCCGTTCACTTTGACAGCTATTACAAACTGCCTACTCTCATCAGGATTATTTATTCCCCCCACCCCCGGTTGGGCCACTGCTGCAGGTTACAGTGATTTGGACATTTCACGTCACCAGCGGTTGAGCCCACTGGGTAGGATCCGTTTCCCAATGACCCCACATGCCTCACTTCAAGTCAAGCCTTTACAATTCTTGTTGCTGCTGGTAAAAGTGAAGGCTAAGACGTGGTAACATTTCCCATGCTCCTATGCTCTGCAATGGGTATCACCTGCAGTGAGGAATGGCCCCTAAGGTGAGAAGCAGGATTTGGGGTTGGAATACAGGGCTGAAACTCCAACTCTCTCACTTCTTAGCTTATGGGACCCTCAGCAAGTTGTTTTCTCTGAGCCATTTATCTTTTTTTTTTTTTTCCACTTATAAAATGGGAGTAAGAATATTTACCTCCTCTGGGTCATTCTGCAGATTATACTGGAGCATTTGGGAAAAGCACCTGGCAATTTGTAGGTACTCAATACATTAAAAAAAAAAAAAAAAAACTTTCCAGGGGCTTCCCTGGTGGCTCAGTGGTGAGAATCCACCTGCCAGTGCAAGAGACATGGGTTTGACCCCTGGTCTGGGAAGACCCCACATGCCATGGAGCAACTAGGCCCGTGCGCCACAACTACTGAGCCTGTGCTCCCGAGCTTGTGCTCCGCCGCCAGAGAAGCCCGCACACTGCAGCAGAGAGCAGCCCCCGCTCCAGAGGAAAGGCCATGCAGCAACAAAGGCCCAGCACAGCCAAAGGTAATACATGAATAAAACTATTGAAAAGAAATCCTTCCTGTGCCAAGGGGTCCCCTGGGGGGAGGGTGGGGCAGCTGGACACTGATAGGGCTTGCCTCAAAGTGTAGTGTAGGACCCCAGTGTGAGCATCACCCAGAAGCCTGTTTGAAACTGAGAATCACAGGCCCCACCCTGGACCTGCGGAATCAGGATCTGCATTTCCACAAGGTCCTCAGGGACTCAGGGCTTGCGAGGAACCTGAAGTCCTGCATTGCTAACAGGCTGCATGCGAGAAATAACTGAGGTGAGGAATTGAGAAGAGGCAGCAGGTTGATGCCACAGCGGCAAAGACAGGTTTGCAGATTCGGGGAGCTCTTCCTGTGTTTGTTGCACCGTGACTTCTCCCTGGCACGCAACTGAACTCTGATGAGGATGGTATCCAGCACAGAAAAGTCAAACCACTCATCTGAATAAATAAGCATCAATTTTATTGAATCATGAATAATTTAAGACTGGTACAATCATCAGTTTTATTCTCTGTGACGTGGGGCATGATCTCCGGCAGATCATTGGCAAATCCAAAAACCTCATGATAAATGAAAATTAAATAGGGAGGGAGGAAGGAAGGAAACATACCTTACACAAAATACTCAATTCCTATTTTTCTCTTTAAAAATGGCGTAAAAAATTCATCAAAATGCAGCACTTTAATCAATTATTTACAATTTGTATGTTACAATGAAAAGATGTGCATCTTAGAGAACATGTTTCATAGACTGCTCCACTGGAAGCAACAAGATCAAAACAGCAAAGCTTTCATTTCATATCTACAACGTCAGGTTATTTTTTTTGTTTTGAAGTAGATTTGCCACAACCAAATCTGAATACACAGAATTTTGAAGTTGAAGCATCAACAATAAAATAAAAAATGTGCCCAAGATTACAACAAAGATCTAGGTAAGTCTAGTTCCATGTCCCACCCCTGTCCCACCAACCTCCTTAAATTAAAAGGAATTCCCATCTCATTTATGGCCTGTAAAATTCTTGGCAGTTTGGGAAGACACCTTTTGGCTCCCATCGGTAACTCAACACAAATGTTGTATAGAATTTCATACATTTTCAAAATTCGCCTAACTGTAGAAAAAGGCAAAAGCTTTAATCTCTATTTCACTGAGAAAATAAAAGCATCTGGAAAAAAACTTCCAGAAGTTCGCTATATCATTTTTCAGTCATTTCTGACTCTTGGCAACCCATGGACTAATCCACCAGGCTCCTATGCCCATGGGATTCTCCGGGCAAGAATCCTGGGGTGGGTTGCCATGCCCTCCTCCAGGGGATCTTCCCAACCCAGGGATCGAACCCTCATCTATTACATCTTCTGCACTGGTAGGCAGGTTCTTTACCACTAGCACCATCTGGGAAGCCCTCCTTGATCCCTGTCTGACTTATTCCCTTCTTCTGTCCCCTACCAGGGTCACCCCAGCACAGCACACAGCCCTCCGCAGTGTTCCTCCAATCAGTAAGTCTATATTTCTGCCTCAGGGCTTTGGCACTTACTGTTTCCTCTGACTCAAAACTCTTTCCCCAAAACTCTGAAGTACTTGTTCTCTCACAACATTAAGGTCACAGCTGAACTGCTTCCTTATGTCTAAAGTCTGTCCTGGCTATCCTGTATAAGCTGTATCTTCTATCCACAGTTTTATATCCCCTCAAATCGGATTTATTTTTCCCTATGCCCTTATCACAGGCTAATATATTCACTATCCTGTTTATTTGTTTCTATACCCCCACTAAAAAATGAACTCTGTGACAACAGAAATGTGACCAGCCTTGTTCACTGATATCTTCCTGTTGCTTAGAATAGAGACTTTCATACTTTAAAGTCTAAATTCAAATATTCATTGACTTTAGATACTCGATAAATGTTATTGAATGAAAAAATGGATTGAAGGAGTGAGAGCTNGAGAAGAGGCAGCAGGTTGATGCCACAGCGGCAAAGACAGGTTTGCAGATTCGGGGAGCTCTTCCTGTGTTTGTTGCACCGTGACTTCTCCCTGGCACGCAACTGAACTCTGATGAGGATGGTATCCAGCACAGAAAAGTCAAACCACTCATCTGAATAAATAAGCATCAATTTTATTGAATCATGAATAATTTAAGACTGGTACAATCATCAGTTTTATTCTCTGTGACGTGGGGCATGATCTCCGGCAGATCATTGGCAAATCCAAAAACCTCATGATAAATGAAAATTAAATAGGGAGGGAGGGGGGGAGGGGGGAGGAAACATACCGTACACAAAATACTCAATTCCTAGTTTTCTCTTTAAAAATGGCTAGAAAAAATTCATCAAAATGCAGCACTTTAATCAATTATTTACAATTTCTATGTTACAATGAAAAAATGTACATCTTATAGAACATATTTCATAAACTGCTCCACTGGAAACAACTAGATCAAAACAGCAAACCTTTCGTTTCATATCCACGAAGTTGGATTACTTTTTTTTTTCTTTTGAAGTAGATTCGCCACGATCAAATCTGAATACACAGAATTTTGAAGTTTAAGCATCAACAATAAAATTAAAAAATGTCCCCAAGATTACAACAAAGATCTAGGTTAAGTCTCGTTCCGTGTCCCACCCCTGTCCCACCCACCTCCTTAAATTAAAAGGAATTCCCATCTCATTTATGGCCTGTAAAATTCTTGGCAGTTTGGGAAGAAAAACTTTTGGCTTCCATCGATAACCCAACACAAATGTTGCATAGAATTTCATACATTTTCAAAATTAGCCTAACTGTAGAAAAAGGCAAAAATGGAAGCATTTCGGACCGAGCCCTAAATGAGCACAAAGTCACTTTGTCAAAGGTGAGCGACACCAAAGGAAAGCAGGGCCAAAGTAAGGAGTGTGCATATCAGACAACCCTGCTTCCCGAAACGTTAGGAGAGACACCGCGCTGTGAATCGAGCAATGCCCGGCTCCTTGACTCCACCACTCGGTTGCCAGGCAGCACCAGGGACAGAGGTCTCGGCGCCGGGCCTGGCCCGGTGGGAGGGAAGTCTGTGGGATCGGTGGGAGGGAAGTCTGTGGAATCGGGCAAGAAAGAAAGAGTGAAGAGGGAGTCGTCAAAAGAAATGTTTCAAAGGGTATTGGCAGGTGCCTACTCACCAGGTGACTGGGAAAACTGCCCACGAGGAGGAGTAGTCCATGGTGCCTCCTCCCAAATTCACAGTATGAGCGTATAAGGTCATCGCCGGGAGACAAGACTGAGGAGGACTGTTCTTCAGGTTTACACAGAAGGCTCAGGGTGGTGGCCCCGAGGTCACAGGCTAAAATACATGCTTTGAACATTTTATGAAAAACAAAACAGAGTAAGACACACTCACACACCCAGATGACTCAGGAAGGCTTAGCAGAACACAGTCTGCCAACATTTTTTTAAATTAAGGTTAAAGCAAAGAGCACGTCGAGAGGTTTGCCATTCACCTGTTACTGGGACACAGTTCACTTTTCATTTTAAAGAGGAAGTAAATGGTGTCATCCAAATGTCACGTGAGTGGTTTCAGGTCAAGCTCTTGTGGGAAGAAAATAACATGTTGAGAGAGGGACGTTTGGAAACAGAAATAATAAAAAAAAAAATCAAGTAAAAACCCTGATCATTAACAGAGATACCCCCCCGGGGGTCTTATAAAAATAAAACACAAACAAATGACTCAAAGACTGACCACACTCTGTAGAGAAAATATCAGCATGTTGAAGACACGTACCCGCAGAGCGTGACTCGGCAATGTCATGTAACATTGCAGGAACTTTTTGCCTTTTCCTGCACAAGACAGATTGCTGTCTAGTCAGGGTGTTAGCTGATAAGAACCTAAAAAAAAAATTTTTTTTTTCCTTTTTCATTTTCCATAGTCACGCAACCACAAGAAAGAGTCTTTCAGATGAGAGAAGTCACATTAACTGAGTTCCCCTAGTGAGTACATGACTTGTTAGCCCTGTTTGCTCTGATGTGGAAAACAGACCCCAGGCAGGCACAACACTCAACAATGATCACGGTGAATACAAAACCAGTAAGGCATCGCTTTGGGAAGGTCAGCACCGAAGAGGTCAGGCAAGACTCATCACCGGAGGCTGCGGCTTCTGGAAGGGGGCGGCCACCCCCGCCTGTTGACTTGGGTGATGTCCCGTTGGTACTGGGGAAAGTGCAAGTGTTTCGCGAGGTGACCTCCCACCCCGGCCCTGAGGCTGGGGGCTGGCACGCTGGAGGTGTCGACATGCGTCCTGTAGCCTCAGGGATGAGGAGGAAAGGCAAGGTCCCGCTCACCCACGCGCTGAGGATGGGGTGCTGGCCCCGCCTTCAAGGGCGCACCGACCACAGCCCCAGCAGGAGGCAGCGAGTGTGTTGAACCGTGAAGATGGACAACTGAAAACCAAAACTCAGCAGGACCAAACCAAAAGCTAACTCCTGCGGTTCTCACGTTCACCAAAGGATGGATTCTGACTACGAAGGGGAGGAGAGGGGAAAAAAAAAAAAACAACCCTTCAAAATCAAGAGTCAGAAAGGAAGAAGTCGACCTCATTTTCAAAGGAGGTGATGGGTTCGCCAAGGTAGACCAGTTCTCACTGTACACAGTGTTAGCAGGAACAAGACCGGACGCGTTTCTGTAGGAGAAGGACTCGGACACGTGCAGCTCGGCCTTTACAGCCGTGTCCACTCGGCTGCGCACTCTCGCTGGAAGATGAACCGGAGGCTGACGGATCTGAGAGGTGGGGGTGAGCTGGGACAGGCGGAATACCTCTCGGGTAAGGAGAGCACCATTTCAAAAACAGAAGAGAGAGTACGATTTGTTTTTCCTAAGGTCTCCCTGTGATGTGGCTCTGCGGTTTGCTGAGGGCGTCCAGAGCAAGGACCCCAGTGGGCACCGGGTCTCTCTGGGGCCGGCCAAGTGGAAGGGCGTCGGCAGGGTGGAACGGCGTCGGTGGGGTGGCCAGGGTGGTGGGGTGGAGGTGGGGTGGAGGGTGGACCCAGGCTGCTGTCTCCATTTCCAACTCTGCTTGGTCTCTTCCATCTCCAGGCAGCTCAGGGTGAGGAGGCTGCTTGGTCTCAGAGTTTCAAGAGGGTTTGTTGTTGCTGCTGCTGTTTTCCACCCTCTCGTTTTAACGGTGATGGGCCTTTCCCGAGAAGTCCTTTCCGTGTCTTAGGGAGGTCACGGCAACAAGGCAGAACCGTAACGAAAACGGAAGATAGTGCAGTTTGCGCTGTGAAGGACGCGGGCCCGAGGCAGCCAGTCCGGGGCGTCTGCACCCAGGTCAAGGCTGGAGGACGAGGAGGGGCGTGGGGCTCCCACAGCACTCACGCGGCGGCCAGGGGCTGGCTCAGGAGGGCGCCTTCTGGGGGCATGGGGGAGGCCGGTGCAGGGCGAGGAGGATGGGGGCCTGGGCAGCGAGGAGGGTGGGCCCCGCGCCCCGGGCCCCATCACAGGGTAGACTCCAGGGACGAGTCGAGGACGTCGTCCTGGTGGCTGGTGCTGTTGGAGTCGCTGTCATAGCTCTGGGGGCTGGAGTAGTTGGCGGCCTCCTGCAGCCTCAGGCGCATGTTCATCTGGGGAACGAGCGAGGGGCGTGAGCCGGCTCCCGGTCTGTGCAGAGCTGCCCACCTCCGGCCTCTCCGAAGCTCACGCCCCCTCCTCCAGACTCACCTTGGGGCTGGGGCCCACCGTGGGGACGGTGGACGGGAGCATGGGCTCTGGAGCCAGGTTTCCAGGGTTCAAAGCTCGGCTCCACCGGCCCCAGCTGAACGACTGGGGCGTGTGACCTAACCTCTATACCTCAGTTTCTTCACTGGTCACGTGTGAATAATTACACCTACTCTATCACCTTATGCTGTGGGGGAATGGACACAGAGGTCGGAAAACATTAAGTCCTCTATATTTTCACCCTTGGGAAGAGTACCTCACCCCAGTGTAGCCCTCAGCCTGGGTGAGATGCCAGCCAAGTGCCCCAGCTTCTGGAATGCAAACAGCGGCACGGCTGACCTGGAGGGCCATGGCGCCCCTTCAGCAAGCGTCCAGGCCATCTGCACCCCCGGCTCTGGCCAGAGGGCTCCACAGAGTCACCTGCGGCTTCAGTTCCTGTCAAGGCTTCCATGGGGAAGGCGGACAGCACTGCTACAAGTGGAGCCTCGGAGCACACAGAGGCCTGGACTCAGAAGCCTTTGGGAATTATTTAATATATCTCATCCATCAGTTCCTTATCTATAGACTGGAGAGAACAGCAGTGCCCATCCCATCGGGCTGAAGGGAGGAACAAATGATAGGATGTGTGCTAAACCCTTAGCACAGGGCCTGGCACAGAGAAACCACTCAATAAATGTGATACACCTGCTATCACCATCGTCGTCACCTGTCTTAAGAGTTCAAAGGCAGTGTTCCTGTATCTCCCCTGATCCACAGTTTGTGGGTCATCTGTGTTGACGTGGAGATGGGGAACCAAAAGCGACTCTTATTTACAACTGTAAATTGTGTGTATATATCTTTGATATTGGATCTAGAAAAATTAGGAAGATAGCATCTCTGAGCTATCTTCAGATTTGCTGCAGCCAGGCATGAAATCTGGCTGCCCCCTGGCAAGCTGCCCGTCAGGATGCCTAGCAGAGTATGCCTGGATGAGCCAGTCACAGAAGCACCATGGGCTGGTGTCCATCTGCACGGCCACAACCACGACGGGGTGGAGCAGAAACATGAAGGAAAATCCTTCACAGCCAGGATTATTCATTCACTCATCAAACATCCCCTGTGTCCCCACAGTATATGGTCTGGAGTGAAAACAACACAGTCCTGTCCTCCTGGAGTCCTTGGTCTCAGGAGGGCAAGAGGTCAGTAAACAAGAGGGCTATTATAGCCGAGATCTGTGGCCCTGGGCAAAGAGAATAGGACTTCGAGGAAGCACCAAGTAGCTAACTTGATGTATAGGGGTGGCCAGGCCAGCAGAGATGACCTCTGGGGTTCAGAGGTCGCCGGGAGAATTCTATTCCAAGAACCCTGGGTCTTACCTAAATGCTTTCTGTGTACAGTTAGTGACACAAATATTTCTGGTTAAGAAAAGACAGTCCAGGGATGAGCTGACCATTCTGTCCTCTAGATATCCCAAATTCTGTCTTTATGTAACTTAGAGTATATCAGNTGACCTCTGGGGTTCAGAGGTCGCCGGGAGAATTCTATTCCAAGAACCCTGGGTCTTACCTAAATGCTTTCTGTGTACAGTTAGTGACACAAATATTTCTGGTTAAGAAAAGACAGTCCAGGGATGAGCTGACCATTCTGTCCTCTAGATATCCCAAATTCTGTCTTTATGTAACTTAGAGTATATCAGCTTGAACCCACAGAAAGAGTTCTAGGACTTTCGCTTTTAATAATGGTTCCCCCGTGGCTCAGCGGTAAAGACTCTGCCTACAGTGCAGGATACTTGCAGCAGATGTGGGTTTGATCCCTGGGTTGGAAAGATCTCCTGGAGAAGGAAATGGTAACCCACTCCAGTATTCTTGCCTGGAAAATCCCAAGGACAGAGGAGCCTGGTGGGCTAAGTCCATGGGGGTCTCTTTTCTGAGTGGCTAACGCAACAACAACAACATTAGAAATGGCTTTTTATAGGTTGAACCCTTCCTCTGGAAAATTACTGCTCTAAACACTGCAAATCAAGCTATGTAGTAACAAAAGCCCTAAATACATTTAAAATAAAGTTCCTCTTTAAAAAGTCTCAATAGGACCGCAGCTGCATTCTGCCAGTCAGGAGTGGCAAACAACCCTAAGGCACCTATTATGATGATGATTTTTTATCTAGCAAATCAGTTAGTCACTAGGGATAGCACAGCAAGTCAGCTCTCTTTTAATTCTGCTGCCATTTCTCGTGAATGTGTTTGCTCGTTAGGCAGTGCAAGCCATAGTCTGCCGTGTTTTTCCTCTTGCCTCAGTTGCTAAGAGAGCTCAGGGCTAAATTCACAGCATGGCCACGGTCACTTAGCCATGCCAGGTTCTGGTGTACGCGCTTCCACCTTCTTTTATAGGACTTCTGATGCATTAGGCCTGATCTCACAGTATGCCTGTGCATGGGTCTTACATTGGCAGAGAGTACTAGAATTGTAGGGTTACAGCCTCTGGCCCAGGTTCTTCTCAAAGGACCTTTATTACTTTAGCATCTGTGGAATAAAGATGCTCAGGCAGCGTGAAGGACTTCACTCATCTCACTGGCCTCAGGGCCCACACTCAGGCCCCCTTGGCTTTTCCTCCACGAGCCCCTCCTGTCCTCAGACCTCCCTCTGCCTGAACTCTGCCACTCTGGCTCGAACTCCTGCCCTTAATATGCTCTGCCTCTGCTCAGTTACTAGTGGGAGGGTCGAATGGGACAGGACCAGACATCGTAAAGGTGAACTCAAAGCAGAGGGGCAGAGAATGGTGTAGGGACATTTAGGGGGGAAAACCAAATTCTTAACCTTTTATCTGAAAACTTTCACAGGGGTTAAAGGCCTAGTAAAAAACTAGAAACAAGAAAATATTGGCCAAAATGTCCAAACCTTGGGATGGGTCTAACCTTCCTAAGCAAGACTGGGGCTCGGTCACCTCCAAATTTCCAGCATGCCCTTATCACACCCAATACACAGAGGGTGCTCAGTGAATGCCAAGCTGCACTGGAAGCAGAGAACTCACCAGCGGGTCTCCTTCAGCGTCACTGGGGGGCATCTGCTTGCTGGCTGACCCCTCCCGAGGCAGGGAGTAGCCGTCGAAGCCAACATCCTCGGGCCGGAGCTGCAGGAGAGGGGGCCACTCGTGCTGCTGTGGGCTGGCTGCCCAAGGATAGGTGTCCATCACCCACTTGGCGGGATCCTCCCAGGGGGCCCGCCTTCCATACAGCTGCAAACAGACAAAGACAGAGCAGTCAGGAGGTGGGCCGAGTCCCCTCTGCAGTCCTGGTTTTGCAGCTTTCTGAAAAACTCTCCAGACCCAGCAATATGTTTCCCTTGATGGAGTAATTCCACCTGCAGAATTCTATCCTAAGGAAATCACTCAAGGTGCTAAGACCAAAGGTGGTGTGGCCCAGGAGTAAGAACGCTGGAGGCAGCCTGACCTCAGTCACCTCTCACCACTGCCCCTGGCTCACCGTGTCACCCTAAACTCTGAGCCTTGCGGATCCAACTTGAAAATCTGATTTGAAGCGTTTGCCAGTTTCCATGGTATAAATACTCTCACTGTGGCCAGTCACTTATCAACGTGATGTTGCTGAATGCAGAGCTTGAAAGAGATGCTATCATCCCATTGACGAGGCCCCCCCCCCCACTGTGGTACACAGATGGGGGTGCTGGGCATCAGGACCACAGGTGGAGGCCACAATGGCCCTGGCTCAGTAAGACCCCATTTCCCGAAGGGAGTCTGACTCTTAAGGGCCCTCTGCAGAGGTACCGGTCACTTTCAGAACAGGAAATTGTTAAAGGGGCTCCATGTGGGTCCTGGGATTGCAACTGTTTCTCCTCCCTCATGTATTTCTCAGAATTGTCCACAATCAATTTCCTCTTAAAGAAGAAATTAACATAAAATTGTGTAAGACCAGTGCCATGCTTTCATGTTCCTTAAGTCAAAAATACCTAATAATACAGTGACTTCAGTGACTTCTCCTGGCAATTACAAGCAATGTAGACACTCTTTAAAAAAACAAAAACCTAGGCTGCACCACTTTCCAAGGCTCGGCTCGGCACCTCACACAGAGCGGCCCTCTCTGAAGCCTTCCTCTTCAAGGCCACCCCCCTCCACCACACCTTACAGCTCACGGCACACCAGGGATTGCAAGAAACACTTGACAAGTATCTTGTTTTACCACCACATGACTCCGAGAGAAAGTATCACTACCCAAGCGAGCTCCAGAAGGAGAGGAGGCAGAACTGGAATCCAAGTCTGTCCAAGCGTGTGAACCAACCACTGGAGCCTGAGCAGGCGCGGCAAAGTTGTGCTCATAGACAGGACAAGATGTGCCCACCCAGGACAGTGCCCCCTCTGTGGTTCTGCAAGGGCACCCCCTCTGTAGGGGGCCAGGGGGTACAAAGAACCAAAGCCCTCTGGACCACCATGGCTGCAGGGGGCTCAGGAGTGGAATTACACATGGACTGCAGCCTGTCTGTCTGTCCTTCCAGGACTCTTACAGTTGAGGCAGGGGGGAGTGTGGGAAGAGAGGGCCGACAGTACAGCAGAGATGAGCTTTGACCGCTAGAACCACGTCTTTCCCAGGTCACAGGCTAACTCAGCTGGAAGGAACTGGGGTCACCTATCCCAGCCCCTTCATCTACCGATGGAAAACTTGGGACTTAAAGAGAAGAGCCAGTTGTAAAAGGTTTCAGAGCAGAGCTGGATTCAGAGGTAGGACCCTAGCATCACTGTCTGAGCCTTTCCTTTCTCCACCCCTCCTGATGAACTCTACTCTGAACCACTCGGTGGCATCAAGAGTCACGTGGCTCAGCCAAAACTGGCACCAGGAGATGCAGGCCAGGTGTCTGCCTGATGAGGACACGTCACCTGGGCTGGACCTGCTGTCCCTCTGGCCGTCTCACCACTGCTAAGCCACCTCTGATCCTGTCTCTTNTTTCATTTCTTCTGCGTTCGTGATGCTGAGCACTTGCTGGCCGTGATGCCTCTGAACCCTGGCAACACTCTCTGTGGCGGGGTGTGATGGCTCTCTCTCCCGTGGATGAGGGCACTGTGGCACAGAGAGGCTGGATGTCTTGCTTAGGGTCACACAGCTAACAGCGGCAGAGCCAGGATTTGCAGCCCAGCACGTCCTACGCCGGGCTAAAGGACGGCCTTACAGGTGAGGAGCTGCCACCTCACCTCAGTCAGTTTTTGGTCGGGGGGGAAAAAGACAAGAGTGCTGGTCACGAGAACAGTCCCTGGGGCTGAGGAGGCCAGCGGGCGGTGTGCTCTCACCTGGAGTCCTTCTCTGACGGCTTCCAGGAGGTAGGGGATGATTGAGTAGTTCCACAGGTCGGTGAACCACACCCTGGAGCCATCCACGTCGATGGGACACGACAGGAAGAGCCGGGGGCCTGGGGACCACAGGGAATATCAGTCCAACTGAAATGGATGGGGAGCAGGAAGCCAGCCCAAGCAGAAATACCAGCTGCCACGTGGTCGGCCCTTGGGCTCTCTAACCCCACCCTGGGATCTCGCGCCTGGTGGGAATCACCCCAAGGGAAGGGGAGACTTTCTGGAGAAAGACGGTCACTGTGGTATTGTCTAACCTTTGAAAATGGAAGCACGGCAGATGTCCATGAAAATAGGAATGATTAAGGAAGGGACGGCATACCCACATCTGACTATATCACAGAAGAATTATTGCATCTAGTTATTTTGGAGAGCAACAAAGAATACTCATGAGACAACGTGAAATGGAAAATGAAAAGAATGTACTGTCTGTACACTGTGACTGCAACTACATAAAACATGTATGGACACGGACAGAAAAAACAAGCTCAAATTACAAGGGTTTTGTCAGGATGGTGGGATGACCAGTGATTTTTTTTTTCTTTTCTCTGAAGCCTAAGCTTCAGGAATGTTAACAATGTTATTCATAAAGCAGAGCCAGTCCTACTGGGTGGTTTCCATCCGGGGGAGCCCTAGGGTGGGGGCCCCTCACCTAGCCTAAAAGTTTACACCAGCCTAGAGCTGGACACTTCTCTCTGCCTCTCATCAGTGCAGAGAGTTGGGCGAGAGAGAAGGGTGACTGACAGTTTAGGGTCTGTCTAGGCTGTAGCTATCCTGTGTCCCCTCCTCCATCTGTGTGGCCGGTGCAGCATCCAGCTGCCAAGGCCCAGGGCCAGCCATCCGAAGAGGCCAGGGCTCCAGGAGCAGCAGTTCCAGTCCCAGCCTGCCCGCCTGCCCGCCCCCTACCTATGGTGACGTCCGAAGAGCTGTGCGCCTCCAGGAAGCGGTTGAGGTGATGCCAGACCTTGGGAATCCAGTCGATGATTTTCACCAGCTCCATGTTCCGCATCCGCCCACTGATCTCCGTCTCCATGAGCTTCCGCCGCAGGAATCGGCCCAGGAAACCCTTCACGGGCTCTGTGTGGTTGGCACAAAGCACCCACCTGGAAGGAGTCACAAATTTTCCACGACAAAGCCTGGGGTCAACGTAATGAATCAAAGCTCCTTAGAGCTGGAAGGTGAATATGCTAATACTGAAACTGGACTCTTCTGAACACTGCACATATACATTTTTATTTGTTTTTAGTTTATTTTTTAACTGAAGGATAATTGCCTTACAGAATTTTGTTGTTTTCTGCCAATTATCAACATGGATCAGCCCACAGGTATATACCCATATCCTCCCTCCTGAACCTCCCTCCCATATCCCCCCCCCAACCCACCCCTTTAGGCTGTCACAGAGCTCCAGTTTGAGTTCCCTGAGTCATACGGCAAATTCCCACTGGCTCTCCAGTTTACATATGGTAATGTTAAGTTTCCATGTTACTCTCTTCACACCTCTCACCCTCTCTGCGGCATGTGGGATCTTATTTCCTTGACCAAGGATTGAACCCATGTCCCCTGCATTGAAAGTGTAAAATCTTAAGCACTGAACCACCAGGGAAGTCCCACTGTATGTATAGTAACTCACAATTCCTCACAGCAACCCCACGCTATAGATACGACCACTACAGATAGACATTTTACAGATAGAAATTCCAAGGCACAGGTGGAAAATCTCACTTATCCAAGATCAAACAGCTAGTCAACAATCTTAGAGGAAGAGCTAAGATTAGAACCAAGACAGTCCAACTCCAGAGGCTGAGCTCTGACCACTTAGCTAACTGCCTCCTGTGCTGTGCCAGGCCTTGTGCTGTGCCAGGCCCTGTGCTGGGCTGTGGGGCTGTAAGCAATGACAGAGATATAGTTCCTGTTCCCCAGGAGCTCACAGTCTAGCAGAGGAGGGAGATAAAAGAAATGAGACCTGACAAAACCTGGGGAGCCAGGGAAGGCTCCTCAGAGGAGGGGATGTCTGAGCTGAGACCAGAGGGGGCGGATGGAGCAGCTCCATGAGGCAAGGCAGAAACAGAAGGAAGAGCAGGCGTTGGGGTGGTGAGGGGCCGGGCGGAGGTGGGTGGAGTGCCTGCTGCAGCATTGGCAGGGGCGTGAGCAACGGTGTGGGGCATCTCGGAAAACTGCCAGAGGTGCAGTGTGCCCAGAGTTTAGACTTGACCTGCCAACCAAAGGGGCTTGGATTTTGTTCTGGAGAACCACTCAAGGACTTCTTGCATTAGGGTTTAGGGTCAAGTTTGAATTCTAGAATGCTCACTCTGGCTGTCACTGATATAGGCGATGGCCTGCAGGTGGCCCAAGGTCCAGGTAGGCATACTTGTTAGAAAATGACTGAAACAGTGTTCTGGGAGATGTGTGGCAGCAGCGAGGGAAGGAGGAGGGGCAGGGGGGAAGAGAATGGTCTCGAGGGACATTCAAGAGAATGGACCAGGACGTCCTGGATGCAGAGATAAGCCAGATCCTAGTGACCCGAAGGAGCTGGTATTTCTCAGATAATCACAGTTCAGCTCTACTTTCAACAGAGATGCCAGCAGGGTGGCCGTGAAAACGATCCGGAGGAGGCAGTCTCATCCTGGGTGACAGCTGTTCAACCTTATGTAAGGGTCCAGGCAGGAGGGGAGTGTACGGAGCCAGCTAGGTGTCAGGGCAAAGGGCACTGTGCAGCGGCAAAGGCAAGCAGCCAGAGCTGAGCGTGACAGACCTCCCACCCTGCAGCAGTGGGGCAGCTCAGGACGGGGATGGGGCAAAGGGTTCCCAGTAGCTGGAACCTGAAGACCAGAGATCCCGCCCAATGGGGACACTCTAGGAGCTCTCACCACTCTGTGTCACTTGGGACAGAGAGAGGAGCCACTGGTGACATCCAGTCCATCTGCCTACAGCCCCTGAGTAGAGCTGTCTCCCAGGTACCAACCGCTACCCAGGACATGGCATCCAAGAGACCCGGGTTCTGCCACTGACTGGCTCTGTGACCTCCTCAACAAGTCACCTAATCTCCCCTTTTGTAAACTTAGAAGGATAAATTTAATGACTTGAGGCTTGTGTGAGGGTCAAGTGAACTAAGCTGCGAAAAATGAGCATAGTTCCCGGCATGTAACAGGTCCTCGAAGAGGGACACCTTACCTGAAGTTGTGATGAAGCTGCAGGTTGGGAGTAGAAGAGGTAGCCTGGTTCATCGTGCCAATTATGTAAGGGCTGTGGGGGAAATGAAGGATGACATAGCTGGAGAAGACGGTCCCCGCGCAACTAAGCACATGGCTACTGGCTGGGGTCAGCCCCTCCCACAAGCCCCGCCCCACGCCAGGCGCATGCGCAGCTCTCCGGGGGCCGAGACGTCTGGAGCCGCCTTTACCATTTGTGGTCTTTGCAGTTGAGCAGCCCGTTGAAGATTTCGCCCAGGGAGCTGACGTGATGCAGATTGTCCAGGATGATGACGAGAGGCATGTCCACGGCGTTGTTCTCGCTGGCACACTGGTCGGCGAGGTTGGACAGGTACTGGCGCAATTCCTGTGGACCCAGGGGAGTTGGGGGGAAGGAGCCCGTGAATGCCCCCAGGAAGATGCTCGTGCTCAGGGCATCACCTGGGCCGGTACCGGCAGAGGGGCGCTTCCTGAGGCCACTCGGGGATCATGTGCTGACCCCCGAGGCGCTTCCAGGCCTCAGTCTGGGTGCAGAGGAGTGCCGGCTAGGGAAGTCTCAGCTCTGCCTTCTGGAATTCTCCAGGCAACAGGAAACCCGGCAGGCGCAGGCACTGTGAGGGCACCCAGGCAGGGTTCTGTACACAATCCATCACTCTCTGGAAGTGCTGCCCCTTTTCTCGATATTTCTTACTGTGCCAACCTCCCAGGAAGCTCTTGAGGGCAGGTGCCTCATACATCTTTGTGCATCCACGGCACCACCTGAGAGCCGCTTACAAGCCCTTGACAAATCAACACAGCAAAGGATGCCTCCCTGCCATGACCTGCTGATTAGTGTTGGGGCAGACAGACAGTGAACAGGTGCAGAGGAGGCCATCTCCGTGCACAGAGGGTCTTGAAAGGGCTGGGTGAAAGGACATGCTTTGGTCTTCACTGTGAAGAATGGGCAGAGCAGTGTCTGGAGCTGGGAGTAGAACACAGCCCAGCTCGGCTAGAGAGAGGGGTATGTCAGGAAAGAAAGAAAAAGAACGTGCAATGGGGAAAGGCTGAAACAGTGAGCTAAGGACCAGCCACTGAAACCAGAACCACTATCTTACGGTATTAGCGTCACAGTGACAATGGGCGTGACCTAGCGCCAGGCATGGCTTGGGGCCTCACACAAACAAACTCCTGTGGGTGGGTGCTGTGACCATCTCTGTGCTACAGATGGGGAGCTGAGGCATCCCTCAGTCAAGTGACCTGCCTGAGACAGCACAGAGGGTGGGTGCAGGGCTGGCCTCCCTTTTAAGTCAAAATGCAGCTTTTAGCAATAGAAGCAGCCCAGTTTTTAAAGTTTCTAGCTATTTTCCTTTCTTTTAGCTTCTCCCCATCATGGGTCCTCGGCCTCAGGTGCCTGAGAAGGACAGGGCTCCTGAGGCTAGGAGCCCTCCCCTCCCTTATTCAGGCTTACCGGGTACAGCTGGGGACTGGCTGAGGGGAGATAGTGGACACTGAAATCAAGCCTGGCCTGACAGCCCCAGCCATGTGCCTGGGATCCTCTCTCGCTGGTCCCAGGAGAGGGTGCCTTCCCTGAGCTTATTCTCAGAGGGTCTTGGTTCAGGGGGCTCTGACCACTTCTCTTAGCCCTGCCCTTGTATCCATGCCACTTTGGAAACTTGAGAATGGCATGGAGTCCCAGCCCCACACAACCCACTGAAACAGAACGTCTGGGCATTGCATCTTGAAGGATGCCAAGTGATTCTTAAGGTGGAAGAGTCACTTCCAATTCACCTTTGATCCTCCAGCCCCTCTGCACAGAGGCAGTCAGAGTGAAACACCCAGAAACAACCACTGCACGGATAATGAACAGGGTTGAGAAGACACCTCACAACCCTAAACTGGGACTAAGGTAGACTGTCCAAGCACTTACACTGCTCCCCGAGAGACAGAACCAAGCCTATTTGTTGACTCTGGGGTTTAAGACATCAATTTGAGCTCCAGTCCACTGCTCAGTACCGTATGAGTAGCCTTAAGTACATGGCCATTGGCCTCAAGCCCCAGTTTCCTCCTCTGTAAAATAGGATCATGACAACTACTTCCTTGAAGGTCTTGCTGTGAGGAGACTCCTTACAGGGGCAAGCCATCTAAATGACAGCTGTTGTTCGTATTGTTATTGTTGCTCCACAAAAGGAGATTTCAGTTTGGAAAAACAGGAGAATCTAGTAGGCATGTGTGATGAATTCTTGGTAAACTGAAATGGAAGCATCTGGGTTAAAGAACTTAAAGAACTACCAGCTTTGAGCATCATGCCCAACTCATAGCAAGGAAGTAAGAAATAAACTATTGGGTTGGGCAAAAAATTCATTCAGGTTTTCCCCTAAAACCCAAAATGTACAGAAAACCTGAATGAATTTTCTGGCCAATCCAATACACTGATTTGGCACTTCTCGCTGGCGAGTTTGGGGTCAGAGCCTTCCTTTCCACTAGATCCATTCTGCCCTCCTTCCCCAGGCTTTTATAACCAGCAAAGGTGAGCACTGTAGGAAACACTGCTTTGCCATCAGGCTGGTGGTGGTGGCCTCAGTAATTCTGAAAGGGCTAAGCAGCAGCCTCCGAATGACCTCCTCACCTTGCTGGACTTGTGGTCCACATTGAAGGTGGCGATGACCCCGTCGGTCAGCTCCCGCCCCTCCCGGAGCACCAGGTACTCTGACAGCCGGTTGGCCAGGTAGGTTTTCCCGGTGCCACTGGGCCCCGAGAGGATGATCCGCCGGTGTTCCGCCAGCAGGGACACATAGCGCTGCAGGATGGGCTTGGGAATCAGGGACTCGAACACCAGTGAGTCCAGGCTGTTTTCCGTGAGCCCTGTGTTTGAGAGAGACAGGAAGTGTTCACAGCCTGGCAGAGTGGGTGGCGCTCCAAAACCCCGGGCTATCCCTTTTCTGGGCAGCCCCCTCATCAGAGACACCCGCCTGCCCAGGGACACTGCAGGCTTCCTGCTGGCCAACAGCCTGTACTCTGGCCCCTGGCGGGGCTGATGGTTCCAGACTCAGGTTTGCCTTTTGTNCGCTTGACGTCCCCAATGCTGTAGCCAAGGACGCTGTCCGAGTTCAGCCCCAGCTGACTCACTGGGTCAATATGAACGATGTACTCCTGGAAAAAAACAAATAAGGACCCCGTCAAAGATGTGGGGAAAAAAAATCTGTGGAAGACTCACGTTTTCATTGGGTGATTTATGATCATCTTCTCCTCTCCCCCAGCCGATGCCTGAGTTGAAACTGACCTGTGGAATGGGGGGCAGAAGAGCTGACTTGCAATGGAGGGGGCAATGTCCTCGTATCACAGGCCCCTTAAAGCACAGATTTATGTGGTTAGTGATGGGAGGGGTGGCAAACCCTAAAAAGATGGTGAACATGTAGTCTGGATAAACCAAGCAGGGAAGCTATGGTGCTTTTCTTCAGCTGAAGTTTTTTAAAGACACTGGGGCTGTGAATGGACAAAATACATGAAGAAGTGCATGAGACGCATGAAAATTCTGATAAGAAATCTCTCCATCAGCCCCTTCTTTTGGCTCAGGTCAAGGGCCATACTAAATGACAAAGGGAACAAAACTCCGGGCTACTAAAGGAAAAAAAAAAAAGAAAAAAGCAGCTCTAGAGTTTTACATAAACAAACGTGTGTTTAATTTGGAAAGTGTTCCAAATTAGATGAGTGACTGAGAGGTTTTAGGTCAGTGACCTTGGAACAAAGTCCACGGGCTCTGTGGTAGCCAAACAACTGAGATGGAATCCTCATAACTAGCTGCTACCTTTAATTGTCTCACTTCTCACCTATGACACCTCCCTGGCTCTTTTCAGCCTGATCTGTGGTCATTTTAATCCAAGGATGTCCCAACTGCCCATGAACAGAGACAAGGTTCTGGCCAGGGCAGCAGGCGTGGTCTGCCCTAAGCCATTTCTGCCTTTTACCCCGTCTCACTTCTGCAGACTGGTCTGCCAAAATGGGAAGCAAGCTTGAGTCCAAGGACAGAATTTTCTCTGTGTGAAGCCACCTCAGTATAGATGCTGGGAAACTAGAGCGTCCTAGGTTAAAAGTCAGATTTTGAAATCAGACCAGCAACCAGACCAATATGGTCTCTGACACACAAAAAATGTGGGCTATTATTAATACTTGGGGACGTGATGAATGAACACTCTGGTCACTGACCTACTTTAGGGCAATAGACCAAAAAATGTACTAAAAGCTTCTTTCAAATCACCAACACATCAAGGTTCACCTAGATGCTCATTAGTTATTTCTCCTGTGGCAAACACCGACTCCAATGATGTGATTAGAACAAACAGAAAAGTAACTGTGCCAACATCCTTGACACTACCGTGGGTCAGAAGTCAGTGTCACACATGGCACAAATCACAGACTCTGAAATGTTGGCACAGGACATTGGGCAAGGTGGATTAGATCCCCTTACCAGAATGAAGGGTGGAAATGGGATGGCTTGGCCCCGGCCCCAGAACACGTGGTGCAAGACACACTCTACAGGACATTCTAAGGTGAAGACAGAACGTGGCCATTAGCAGTTCACTTTGAGACGCTCGTGCAATGGGTCAAGGCTGGGGAAACGCCCCTCGCTGGCTGGCCAGCCTCTGCAAAGGGCAGGCGTTCTCGTCTGTTGGTCCTGTCACCAGTCTGCACTTAGCATCCTCCTTCTGTGCCCTTGACAATCGGGCATAAGTCCCAGCAGTGGAAGACTGTGGGAGAGGGGACACAGCCCAGGAAATGACCAGGTTCAGGGAACAGACCACCCTTTCCTTGCCCGAGGCCCAGGCCCCCACTTGGATGGCTGTCTCCACGAAGCACTTACTTTGAAGAGCCGTCTAACCACCCCATCAAGCACGTCCCACTTCGTCTTGCCACTGACTCCAATGCAGCCGATGAGGAAGAGGTGTGGTCTGGAATCCTAAGGGTGAGATGTCCACAGGTGAGAAACAGGTGGATCCTTTCTGACTCAGGTTAGCCGAGGACTCGGATTGTCTTAGAACTCCACCAGTGGCTTGAGAGGGGCTCACAAGTCCTATTTGCTTTAACACCAGATATAACTTAGGACTAAATGCAACTATCTTAAACACTTTCCTCCTCCATCACCACCCACGGGTCAGGAAGAGAGGGTCTCCTTTTTAGAATCTAGAACCTTTTACTGAAGGTGTACCTCTTATGGATGTAGATCACACATCCCCTGTGGCGAATGCTCTCCTCTCTCCTTTCTGCCATCTCTCCATTTCCAAACTTTGCTTATGAACTCACCTCTTCCAGGAAGCCTTCAATGATTAACCCACCAGGCTCAGCACTCACATTGCTTCAGTAGTTCTGTACACAACTTATATGATGATATATTTTGTTCAGTTCAGTTCAGTCGCTCAGTTATGTCCGACTCTTTGCAACTTTTTTTTTTTGTACTTGTTTATTTTGAGGTATTTGTCTTATTTGTCTATCAAGTTTGTCTCCTTGTTAGATCTTAAATTCCTTTGGGATTTTTTTTCTTTTCTTCTTGTTAAAATTTTAAACATGCTCAATTCTGAAAACCAGTAAGACTCCCAGAAGTTCACACACTCAAAAAATCTTCTACTTCTTTTGCCCCACTGCCCACAGAGCTCTGCATAGTAGGGGCTAACTGATCACACTGACTAAAGGAAACTAGTAGAACATTCCATTCTGTTTGGTTTTAAAATATCTGACATGCTGATAAGAATATAATAATTAGGAGGGTAGAGAGAAGTGGGGAGAGCTGGGGATATATTTGCTAGCTGAGCAACATCAGCAGAGAACAAAGCACCTGTCTTGCAGTGAGATGATCTGGCCCCACCACTTCCCTTACAGACTTAGGTAAGTGATGCTGGGGTCCTGGGTTTCTCAGCGGTAAAATGGAGATGATAAAATCGGGGCAGCCAACCTCATCTAGATGTGGTGGTGATCCAGAACAACACCATTGTGGAAAGGGACAAGGTTTTATAAGGTGTTAGATCTATCTGTGTTGATGATCATTAGAATAAAAGGCATTCGCGGGTATCCTAAGTTACAAGAATGACTCCCCCTTGGTAATCTATCACTCTACCAGCCGAGCTCTGAAAATGGAGTTATTTATTGGATCTTTCTAAACTAGAGGATGCTCGGACCCCTAGCAGCTCTCCTCTTCAGTGAGACTAGATGGCCAGCCACACGTGGAATCCTCTGGCAGAGAAGTCTGGCTAGATACGCTGTGTTCTGATGGCCGCTTTGGGCTCCCAAGATCTCAGAGCTTTTAATAGCATGTTGGCTAAAATACTCAGAAATAATAAGCAAGCAAAAACTTCAAGGGACTTACATTAGAGGCTCATGAGGCCTCTCACTTATGTGAGAGGTGGTCATTCTCAGCATCATTTGGATTTAATCAATAACTAAAAATCAACTTTGATTATTAACCCCTGCCCTCTACTCTAAAACAGTCTGATGAGGATATGACCTCTGGACCCTGGAAGAGAACACAAAACTCAGATGCCCCAGCTTCAGCAAATCAGGATGACCTACCATCTCTACTGCTAGCACCTGTGTGCTCCTGGGCTTGGCCACCTCTGTCTCCCAGGGTCTACTTGGTCAGCAACCTCCAACGACTGGATAAAACTGGTGCTCTTGGTCAGCTGAATTTGGTCAGCTTATTTCCGTACCTTCTGTGCTAAATGTGCTTAGCTGCCTTTGAAGAGTTTTGGGAACATACTAAATTTGGAAAAGCCATTTCTGACTGATGTTAATGTTTAGTTAGATACTTGAAAGTGGGGCAACCTGGACCAACTTTAAGGACTCTTTATAAATTTTCCAAACGAGAGATAGGGAAGGGCCGTTTGTTCACGTTTGTGGTATCAAAATGCTGCTGGGGATTTAGGGTTAGTTAGGGAAAGCATTAGTACTATTTCTAAGTCACCCCAGGCTCCGAGATGATGGGTGTGATGGTGGAATCGCTACGCTAGGCAGTTCTACCTGGGGAAGGGGCAGGCTGAGCAGGGTAAGGGATCCAACTAACCTCCTTCCACTTCATTTCCTCCTGAAAGCTGACAACTATCTTAACATGCCTGCCTCCTTCCTTCCGAGCCGAGCATTCACCAGCGTCATCCAGCAACATGTCTGCGAATGGAAAACATCGACAGCCTTAGGCACATGGGACAGCAAGGCCGGCCTCCCGACACCCCCGCTGCTGGTCGGCACAGCAGCAGGACAGACCGGGTGTCGCCGTGCAGGGGTGGGGGAGGGGGCAGCATGGAGAGCGCAACCACAGAGCCAACAGCGGGCCAACCAAGGAGCCAGCGGGCTGACGACGCACCTTGCTGAATGAAAGTGCGAGGGAGACTCAACCAGAACGATTAGCAAGAGCAGCCTCATGGATAGGAAATCAAAAGCATCAGCCTCAGGAGGCTTACAAAGAAAACCTAGATGGCGCTAGCTAATTATCCAGCCAGCCTAGAATCCAGCCCCAAGGCAGGAAGGTCATAAACCAAGCCATCATCCGGTGGGACAGTTTACCATGAGGGGGTGGTAGGCAGCATACAGCTTGCAGGTCAGCCTCTTAAAATGGATCAAACACAACTCAGCATGGTGGCGAGGGGATCCAAGCTCACGGCTTGGAGATCCTGGGGCGCTGGAGCAAAGCATGGCAGCAGTCTTAACGGCTGGGCTCATGTTGGTAGCAGACGCACACCCACATACACACATGACACACACCCTAAGTGCACACACGCCTCTGCTTCTCCATTTGATCTGCTGATCTGTTCATCTTGGGGCTTCTGCTTAGAAACCAGAGGGCCAACTGCAGGCCCTGTGATGCCACTCACCCAGGCTGCTGGACTCGGCGAGGTTCAGGCTGTGCTGGGAGAGCCCCAGGGACTGCCTGGGGGAGGCGGACAGGGACACCTGGGAGGGCGCCCGGCTGCAGCCACTGCCTTGAGACTCTGACTTCAGCCGGTCATTCTCAGCCTTCAGCTTCTCTATTTCACTCTGTAAAGGGGAAGGCAGAAACTCACTCACTGGGCGGATATACTGTGACCAAGCCTTTTCTGGAGGAGGAATTTGAAAGTTCCCTGCAGGGATCAAACACGCATCTTGGCCAAGGTAGAGTAAGCTACACTCTCAGAGACATTGTTCAATGTGGTTCCTTTGCTGTATACAGAAGGCCTCTCTGGCAGGGGAAGGTCTGAGAGCTGGCCTTCTTTGACAAAGACCTCAGAAATCTTTCCCAGAGTATGGATGGTAGGTGGAAGAATTCATATCTAAGAAGTCTGGAAACCTCTGGCTTTCTTAATCCAGGCCTTTACTGCAGGACTTGATATCTCAGAGCCTTTAATGAGCTGGTATGCATTAGAAATCTGAGAGGCGCACACAGTGTGCAGTATCTCTCAAACAAATTTGATCAAGGAGCTTTCTTTTCACACAGACTCTCATGGAATGAGTGTTCCATGGAACCCCCTTTGGGAAATACTGCTCTCCAGTTGAGGTCTGATTTGGTAGAACCTGTAGGGGTCTTTTACCCTGCATTTATGAAGGACCTACTGTGTGTTAAAGCACTGGTGCTCACACATCCAGAGGAAGGGACGCAAAAGAGAATAGCTCAGAAGACGCAGATGCCTTCAGTCTGCATCAGAAGGTGAGAGGAGCCGGGGACAGAACAAATCTATAGGGATTCAGAAGAGGGCACCGCACTAACACTCCCAGCTGCAGGACTCGAAAGGGCTTGGCAGAGGAAGAGGCATCAGGCTGAGCCTTGGGCGAAGGGTCCAACCCGGAAGTGCAGAAGGCTGTCCGGCGCGGGGGCGGGAGCGTGGTGGAAACAGCTCCTCCCCTGCAGCCTGGGGCTCACCTGCATTCTGTTCATGGCCTCCCGCAGCTGGTCCAGCTGGTGGGCAGAGCTGAGGGCTTCCAGGCGGATGTCGGTCAGCTTCATCTCCTTGTCTCTCAGCTCATTTCGAAGCTGCATGACCGTCTCAGCTTCACTGTCCATGCACTCCGAAATGCTAGGGAAAGAGAAGTGTTGCTGACCAAGGCAGCTCTGAGTGCAGCTCCTCTGAGTTATCCCCGATCACTACTCCATCATCAGGTTTGTTCAGGAGTAATCCTGTATAAAAGGGGCTTCCCTGGTGGCTCAGACAGCAAAGGACCCGTATATCCAACTCCCTGGTGCTTCCTGGAAGTCAAAATGCAAGTGCAAGTTGCTTAGTTGTATTCGACTCTTTGCAACCCCATGGGCTATACNTACTCCATCATCAGGTTTGTTCAGGAGTAATCCTGTATAAAAGGGGCTTCCCTGGTGGCTCAGACAGCAAAGGACCCGTATATCCAACTCCCTGGTGCTTCCTGGAAGTCAAAATGCAAGTGCAAGTTGCTTAGTTGTATTCGACTCTTTGCAACCCCATGGGCTATACAGTCCATGGAATTCTCCAGGCCAAATACTGGAGTGGGTAGCCTTTCCCTTCTCCAGGGGATCTTCCCAACCCAGGGATCGAACTGGGGTCTCCTGCATTGCAGGTGGATTCTTTACCAGCTGAGCCAAAAGGGAAGTCCAAGAATACTGGAATGGGCAGCCTAACCCTTCTCCAGCGGATCTTCCTGACCCAGGAATTGAACTGGGGTCTCCTGCACTGCAGGCAGATTCTTTACCAGCTAAGCTATGAGGGAAGCTTCCTGGAAGTGACAATAGCAAAAGCATCTGAAATTCACAGACTTCACAGTCTCTGTTTTAAGAGGTAGTGCTTCCAGGCCGGGTTCCTTATTGATTACTGAGGCCTGTCCTTCCACTATCTGGCAAGTCAGCACAAACTGGGAGATCATAAGAGCAGTGATGAAATGCAGTGTTAGAAAAGACAGTGCAATTTAGAAAAGGTTCTGTTGATTTCAATGATAGGAGCTGAGGCGCAGGGTGATCCAGAAGAGAAAGCTTGGACATTTCTTGGACCGAAAACAGAAAAAAAGAAAGGAAAAAAAAAAAAAAAAAAAAGCCCAAGTTCAGAAAGTCACAAAGCTGAAGCTGATTATCTCTGAATGACATAATAAGCATGTGGTCTGCAGAAATAATCATGCAAGCCCTCTCTCCAGGACCCAAGCACTGGACGTGACCAAAACAAAACTGACTGTGAAACTGAGAGAGGGCGCGGACATGTTAATTATGTTAATTGCAATTATGTTAATTGCCAAAAGGAGGCCCGTGACCACTGTTAAAAGAGACCACTGTTAAAAGAGACGCAGTTGTATCTGGGGGACAGAGAGGACTAGAAGGAAAATTTAACACCTGAACAGGCAAATCTTTTTCTGGTGATTTTCTTGACCAGCACCCTGAACTGATTTGAGAGATACAAAACCACCTCTTTTTAAAAAGTTGTCAGCAGCCAATAAAACTTCGCTTCAAAAATCTTCTGAGACCTCCAACAGACCATTGAAAATTTCCTAATTATTCCCGTTTCATACTTGTGAGAAACAGATTTGGGGCCAACAGATTTAGGACTAAGGCAGATTTGGGTTAGAGAGACAGTAATGTCTTTAGAAATCATATCCTTCCCCCTCCGCCCACTGCCACCCTCTCCCAGCTCTCTGTGACTGTGGTTTGTAGGGTTTAACTATATAGTCATATATATATAACATACATATTTTTTTTTTGGTTTGGGAGGTTTTCAAGGGGAACTTGGAAAAACTGCTTCATTTTTGAGCGAGGACTATGGTTTCCTGGTTTAAATGGAGTGTAAAGTCTGAACAAAATTCCACTGTGACACTCTGGTCTTAGCCAAACCCTGTCTCATCCAAACTAGAAGATTCCAGGTCATTGCAAAGAACAATCGGCTTTGGTTCACACTGTCTATCTGTCACATGGCAAGGCATTTTGCTCCAGTCTCCTCCACATGGTCTGTGCTTCTCCCCAGAAAGCTTTCTCAGCAAAGAGAGACAACATTTCCTTGGCACCCGCTTTGTGGAATTCATCACATGCGCTACTCTGTGAAGCTTGGCCAAACAAGAACTTTACAAAGGAAGAAAGTCTGTTACGAGTAACCCTACCAAGAGTTCAAGGCCCCCCCATGAGCCCCCCTCCACCACCCCCAAATCGGTCACTTCTCAGAAACGCAGCATGGCAAGACTGCCGAGGAGGGGTATCCTACAACTCAGAGATGATGCTGAAAATGAGCCCCAACTAAGTCAGTCCCTGTGCCTACTGCCCACGCCAGATGTTCCCCCTGGTTCCTGCCCACCCTAGACTTCTGCTGTGTCATCGATCATCACTCCCTACATGACTGCTGACTCCTCTAGGACCAGGATTCTCATCTGTTGCATCTGATCACTCTGACCCCTACATAACAGCTATGGAAAACACAGACCACGGCACTGGGCATCTGCTGCTGCTGCTGAGTCACTCAGTCGTGTCCGACTCTGTGCGACCCCATGGACTGCAGCCTACCAGGCTCCACCGTCCATGGGATTTTCCAGGCAAGAGTACTGGAGTGGGGTGCTTCTCCGAGGCATCTGCAGTGTACTATTTAATGTACTACGTATACTACCAACTTCAGGAAGAGGTGCTACAGTTATTTCAGTTTTAAGAAGAGGGAGGCTGAGGCATAAAGCAATTGACATGCCTACTAAAGATGTGAGAAGCACAAAGAAATCTGGTGGGTCTGCTTAACCCCAGGGCCACGCTCCAGAACTATATCCTGCAGGCACTCAACACACGCTCGTCCCCTCCGTGAACCGCTTACTGAAGCAACTTGATATTAATTTCTCCTACTCTGCCCCTAACGCTTAATGCCAGCATATTCCTGCCGTCTTGCCCGGGAAGCAGGGTTGGGGGCATACCTAATTTTACACACCCCAAGTGTGGGAAATACTGCCTTCCCACATGGCCATTCCTTCCACCCACGCTGTAGAAACTTTTCCGAGCTCCGACTCCTCTGCCTTTGGTATCTTCTTTGAACGCCCTCTCATGTCTAGATCTGCACATTCTTACAAACCCTTCAAGGCTGGAAAGAACCATTTGCTCTCTGCCCACCCTTTGGAAAACCAGACCCAAGACAAACATCTCCAGTGTGCACGGATGCTGTGGAATGTCAGGAAAGGGCTATGAAGCCAAGAGTGGGCCCCGCCCGGTCCCTCTGGGGAAAGTGGTTTGGGTTTGGAGGGAGCGCTCTGGCTTTGGGCTCTGGGAGCCCCACAGGCTGAGCACATCGCTGCCACCCTCGCCTCAACGCGCTTGGCCGCCTGGCAGCTTCTGGCCCAGTTACTCCTCCCTCCTCCAAATGGACTCCTCTCTGCCCCTGGGTTTCCACTCACCTCCCTGGCTGCTCTACTTTCTCCTCCTGAACGTCAAATATCTGAGAGTCCCAGAACTCAGTCCTTGTCCCTCTGTCTCTCCCCCATGTCTATTCAAGTTCCTTAGAGGATCCCTCCAGTTTCCCAGCTTTTGAACCACCTGTGAGCTCATGTTTCCCAAATCTCAATCTTTAGGAACTCCAGGCTGGCTGGCATTTCCACAGGGATGTCTCCTGGGCATCTCACACCTCACACGGTCTAACCACAGCTCCTGGTCCGCTCCTGGCCCAGTGTGTGTCTTTCACCCATCCCAGAAACAATACCTCCACACCCCCAAGTCCTCAAGTTGCAAACCTAGGAATATGCAACGTTTCTTCTTCTCTTCCCGTCACATGCCCCATCAACAGGTGCTATCAGCTTTCCTTTGGGAATATATCCTAAGTCCACCCAGGACTCACCATTCGCATCGATTACTAACTCCACCTAATATCTGAATGCCCACAAAACCAACAGATTACCTAACTACATGGATCTTCACCTGGAAACTGGAGAATTGGGGCAAAGAAGAAATAACCAAGGAGATGCTCCATAACAGGTGGTGATATCTACAATGGTGAAAAAATAAACCACGGAAGGCGGGTGTTGAGAGTGCTGGCTGGTGGTGGATGTGGTTGCACCTGAGGTGCCTAGGGCCGGGCCTTGCTGATAGGGTAACACTGAGCCGCTTGTGCCAGGCAGAGGGCACAGAAAGGACAAAGGCCCAGGGACAGTGACCATGAGTGGCGAGTTCAAACAATGAAGCAGGCCAGAGCGCCTGGGGGTGGTGGGGGCTGGGCAGTGAGGGGAGCGCGCTGTCAGCCTTTGCCACGGTCTCCCTCCTCACACTCCACTTGTGAGACGTTAATTCAGACAGTCTCACGTTCCTGCTGAAAACTCTCCAAGGTCTCCCCAACACATGGGAAATCAGATGCAAACTCACCTACAGCTTCAAAGCCTCACGTGTTCTACACTGGTGCCGCCTCCTTCCCCACCACCTTCCGTGTGCCCACGATGCGGCAGCCACACTGGCCATACCCAGCTTTCTCAGACACACCAGGCCTGGTTCTGGGTCCCACCAGGAAAGGTGCCCTGCTGGCTGGGAGGCAGAGTCAGCTACGTGTTCACTGATGTCCCACACCCCCACCCCACGGGGCACACTTATTTCACTTCTCCCTTCCCAGGTCGTAAGCCCTGCTCAGTGGTCAATGGGAAGAGGCCTGGTGCACCCCGGCCGCCTGCAGGATTCCCACTCTGTCCCCTCCCTGCCTGAGGCTGGACACACAAATGACGTGAGCCCATAGGACAGGCGGAGCCTGGGGGCCAGCATCGCCACGGGGCAGGCTGCCTGCTCAAGACAGATGCCCTTGTTAGGTCTGGAGGGAAGCAGTGATCGATAGCCACGGGTGAAGCCTCTGTGCTTTGGGACTGAGTCAGTCAAAGACCTAACCAATAAGAACTAACCAGGGATCCCTCCTGGCACACAGGTCTTGGCTGAAACATCACCTCCTCAGAGGGGCCTATCCGGGCCACCCTGTCTGCAGCTGCTGTCAAGGTCCTCTGCATTCCAACACAGTTTCAATTCCCAGCACGAACCCTTCACACTGTCCGATTCTTCTCATTTATCCAGCTTTCCGTGTTTAACAACCATCTCACCCTCTGACACATGGGGTCTACAATGGAGTGGGGACTTGACTCTTTGATACACTGCTGTCGCCGGAGCCAAGAATGGCACCTGGCACAGAGCAGACCCCAGAAGTGGAATCAGCTCCACTGTGTCATGTCCCCACGGGCCCTAATCCCCAGCGGTGGGAACTCGGTTAACATCCTCTTTGGTGTCTCCAGAACCATCTCGAACAGTGTCCTGCTCACACAGGCTGATATATGAGAAGTCTGTATCGACCCATAAAGAGCAGATGAGCGGTCTCCTATTCTCCTGCTCAGGAAACAACTGAACTGGGATGACGGCAGGTGAGCCACAGGCAGCTGGCCCTTTATGCGCCTCCTGGGCACCCTGCAGGGCAGACAGGATGGTGCTCCAGAGAACTGGTTTAACCTGCATGCTGGCACACAGGGCGCTGGGCAGGAGCCACAGTCCAGCCCTCCACGCTCCTCTCCCTCCTACTGCTCGGGCTTACACCACTCAGAATGGAAGTGCTCATCCCCACCTTCTTGCCAGGGCACCCCCCACCAAGAGAAGAGGAGCCGCTGATTTATGTAAAATGGAGACCATTCTTCACTGGAGGGTGGGTTCATAAATAAAAGTCAGGGCCCCAACCTCTGCCTCCTCGTTCCCACTGCCTGTCTTCCATGTGGTCCGAGCAGGCGATGGGCTAGTCCTGGCTCACCCTCTCACCTGCATTTCCTGCACCCATCTGGTGAGCTGGACTTGGGATGCTGGTGCAGGCCGCTGTCTTCTGTGGGCGGGCTGGCTGGCTGAGTGGGCTTGGGGGTGGCCCCACAGCCCTGGCCTCCTGAGACAGGAAGGGGGTGGCCCTGCATGCAAGGGCTCTGACTGCCCCCCTCGCGAGAATCCAGTGACGTAGATGGAACTCATCCCTCTTTCACCAGTGAGAAAATGAAGTGTCCACCACCTCACTCAGGTGTCTACTCCCCACCCCCCAACCCTAGCTTGCTGGCTGAATTGACCCCAACCGCAGTGGTCCGCTTCCCAGGCACTGTCTCGTCTCATGGGAACTGCCCTTGCAGCCCACTTGAGTGCCAGTTCTTCTTCCATTTCTTGCCTGGTGATACCAAGGACTCTGAAGGCACTTAGTCCCATGGGGCAGGGTCAATCTCTCTCGCTGCTGCAGGGAGTCAGCTGAGCTGCCTTCTGAGCAGATACCCAGGTCCCCGCCTGTCTGTCCCAAGCCATTCCTGACCAAGCTTCTGCCTCCAGAGTCTGGGCCTCACGGTTTGAGATAGGACACAGAAGTGTCTCCCTGCGCGCTGATGGAACAATGATGGGTGGGTGCTCAGTAGAAACCATGGGCGCTTGTCTGGGCAAGAGCAGATGACTCTTCCTTTCTATGTAACTCGGTGTCAAGGGGAACGGCACCTAAGCCAAGGCCAAGGGAGCAATCGCCTGTCTCACTCAACCAGCTGTGTTCCCAAAGAGCTCTGTACAAACTGACTCATTTACAATCAATGGGGAGAGCTCAGGGTGTTGACTCATGCTACGAAATATAGAACCCTTTGGTAAAGAGAATGGTCACTGAATCACACTATTTTTTAAACTTCTAGCTTTTGAGGGCTGACCTTAGAGAAAGAGTCAACACTCAATTTTGATCCAAGAAGAAAAGTGTAATCTCTCTCAGCCCTGCCACCCAAATGAACCAGAATTTCAGCCCAAACTGCCAACACTTATACCATCGTCCCCCCAACAGAGCATACCGGCTGCAGCTTTTCACATCTACTTATCTGTTCAATCCTTAGGACAGGATAAGGAGACAACCACTGTCCCAGTTTGAGAGAGGAATGGAAACAAAGAGAAGTTAAACCATTTGCCCAAGACCAGCCAGCTAATTATCCACACCAATGCCAGCAGAACAAAAAACTTTCCAGTCCTGAAACATGGAAAGAACATGCAGAGTCCCATGAACGCAAGACACAAAGGACCCCAAGGAGCAGAGACAGCGTAACAGGACTCCTAGCCATTCCTGTTGGAGAGAGCTCTCAGGGGCCAAAGATGACCAGAACGACCCAGCAGACAGACTTACAGAGAATTGGAGTGAGAGTTTCGCAGCAGGGGCGTGGAGCCAAAGATGACCAGAACGACCCAGCAGACAGACTTACAGAGAATTGGAGTGAGAGTTTCGCAGCAGGGGCGTGGAGCCCGTGGATCCATTGTGTGGCAGCTTCGGTGAGGAAGGCAGAGAAGAGTCTGTCATCTCCTCAATGTCTGAATGGGAGGACGCTGACTTGGGGGACTTCTTCTTCCCGAAGGCTTGCTTGAAGGAGCTGCGTAACTGAATACACAAGACTATCAGGCTGGCAGATCCCGGGCCCACCCCTTAGGCCTCAGCAAACAGAGACATGCAGAAGAGCAAATTACTTCTCCCGCGCTCTCCTCCCGGCCATGGAAAAGGTTCCCCACAGCTCTCTTGAATCAGTGCATTAAGGGAAGAAGAGTTATCTGGTGTTGACAGCTCAGGGGACTGGTCCTGTGGGTGACATTCCATGCCTACTCTTGGGTCAAGACTAGATGCCAACAGCAAGACAGAGCCTGGCTCAGCAGATCATGTGGGGAGGAGCGGGTGACACGGCAACAAAGCGGGGTGCTCAGACACGGTGATGGATGCGGGTGAGGTTAGTCATATCAATGGATGGGTTAGCTTGGTATCTGATATTCATGGGGGTCTTGCTTACCTCATTGACCTGCCAGAGAAAACGCAAGCAAAAATGGGGAAGGGGGAGGAAAAAAAGACACATTTTTAACAGAGAAAGCCAGAGACAGGGAAAGCTTTGGACTTTTCAGACATGGCATGGCTCATAATAAACACCATACAGAGAGGAGGTATCTGCTAGGACCAGGGATCTTTCAAGGCTTAAGAGCTATCTTCTCCAATTATGGAAGGAGAGGAAGAGCTTGTCTGGAAGTGCCTACCATCTAAGCTCTACAAGCTTCTTTGTCTGGCTGAAATGACTGCCCCATCTTCCTGCACTCCTGTTCTTTCCCGCTTCTAATCAGTCATCGCTAAGTCTTTTTTTTCTTTTTTAAGCATGTCTTTTCTCAGCAAGGGTAGCTTCATTGCTGCACCAGTCCTAAAATGGTTGCATAGCTCTCTAACAAAGGTACTTAGGAGCTCCTACTGACCTTCTACACACATAGTAAAAGCAGAAGATTAGCCATGTCGCTCCTCGCTCAAAAAAAAAAAAGATATTTTAAAGAAATGTATTCACCACATTGGGAAAAAAGGAACTGGTATATCACAAATTCCCCAAACCATGAAATGGATCTGAAAATTCTGAGAACATACAAAAATTAAAAGTATGATGTTTTCTCTGAAAGCCATGATAAAAACGTACTTTCCTAGGACCAAAAAATACAGCTTCATCTTGAAAACGTTCTTTTAGAAAGTAAATTTCTTCTTCTAAAGTTTTTTTTTTTTCCTTCTGAAAACACATTCTGGGAGTTTCCTTAACCACTGTGAAATTCACAAAACGAGCCATTCAGAAATAATGAGAGTTTCCTCCTATCAAAGTTTCACCCATAACAAACTGCACATCCATCTCGTGGTCAAGTCTGGATCCCATTTCTCTCCCATTTCCTACTTCCAGTCATATTTCCAGAGAGTAGTCAGAGAAACAGAAGGATCTGCACCCATCAACCTAAATCCTTGCTCAACCTCTGGTAAGATGCCAGGTAAAGGAGGAGCTTACAAAGATCAGACAACATTGACCTTTGGGATTAACTGAGGATGCCTATTGTCCATCCTCCCCAATGGCACTGATAACCAAGAGCTGTCTTAAAAACTTTAACTTTTATTTCCTTAATTAATGAAAAAGGATAGTCACATTTTTTTATAGAAAATAATTCTCTCATCACTTTGATAATCAAATCAGATCATATTTAGCAACAGCATATTAGAAACAAAACGTGAGTTAATTTTATTTAAGTCACAGCAAATGAGTTGACTAAAAGCCATCAGTAATGTAAGGAAAGATTTAATCAGAAAGATGAGAGAATCACCTGGAACAGGCCTTTCCGCTTGCCTCCAATGCAAGTCATTAATAATCAAAATGACTAACTCCTCAACTCCTCCATCACTGGACCTCGCCACCCATCCAAGATAACACAGAATGAATGAGACGTGTATGGAATGAATGCAGACGCTGAAGCTACTATGAAGACATGATGCTGTGAGCATTGACACACGGGGCTCTGTGAGTCCTGGCCAAGTTCAGATCAACCTGGGGTGTCCCTGCACTGAAGTCGGGGAGCAGTGAATGTCAATCGGAACTCCATAGCTGGTCAGCAGAACTGAAGATTGCGTGGGGAGAGGACAGTGGCATTTTCCATGAAGAATGGGAAAAACTGTTCAAGAGGCCATTGTACAGAAAGTCAAGTAGCTGGAGGGAATTATGGAAACATGGAGAAACACTATGGGAGACTGCTTCTATTAAATTTGCTGTTTTGGGTTACGACCTCCGCCTCCCTCCCAATTCAACCACTCACTAACTTCTAACAACCACTTCATGAAACTTACTTTCAGCAAAGGGTCAAAAACATTTTAAAGAGAAGGGTGGGTGATTTAATGCTCTCATAGGCAATCATGTAAATAAGTAGATAAGGACTATGGTTAATGATGGGATGGCCAGTAATACACACTCCAAAAAATACTTTGGAACTAAGGGGGAAAAAACCACGTAATAGTAACCCTGGTCTAGTATCTGGAACTTTGTGGCCAGCCTATGATGAGGAAGAAATGACGCCTATGAAATGAAAGACGAGAGCTTCACATAGTCTCGTGAGACAGTAAAACTTTGAGGAGGTGGTTATTTCACGAATCCTCATGCGTGGCTGAGCACAACACTGACTTTTAGTAGAAACCTGTCCACAAGCCACTTTACTGGACCAACTCCCAAGGGTCTACGCTGTGAAGTTAAGAGCTCTATATCTGGGGCACACTATTTCCAAGACCAGCTCTGACTCTNGACAGTAAAACTTTGAGGAGGTGGTTATTTCACGAATCCTCATGCGTGGCTGAGCACAACACTGACTTTTAGTAGAAACCTGTCCACAAGCCACTTTACTGGACCAACTCCCAAGGGTCTACGCTGTGAAGTTAAGAGCTCTATATCTGGGGCACACTATTTCCAAGACCAGCTCTGACTCTAGCATGGGAGTCTTTGGAGGCACACTCACCCAGTTCTTTCTCTTCTTCTTCTTTGAGTCGGCCTCTATGTTGCTGCCCACGCTGGAGTGGCTGGTGGCGCTGTTGATGCTGGAGACGCTGTCAGAGGAGTGCTGCCTGCGGATGCGGAGGTCTGTGGCCTGGGAAGTTCCGTTCCCTGGAGACCCAAGGTCCAAGACGTCAGGAGCTGCTGACTTTTTGCCCCAGGATTTACACCTAAATTCACGCACCCAGGGAGTACTAGCTATTTCCCATTAGCCCTCACTTGCTGTTCCCAGACGCTGGGTTTAAGGTCCTTGAGTAGGTGGGGGCCATGCCCTCTTTGATCAGTTAAAGGCGAACTCTTTTCAGTTTGCCCAAGAGAAGTCGGGGAGGCTCAGCGAGAATTCCCCCACAGCTGCTCTCTTGAGCTTTAGACACGACAGTGTGTCCCCGAGTTGGCAGCAGTCATTTCTGTTGTGAGCGCCTCCTTTGCTCTCTCTGCTCCTGCTGCGCCAGCTTTTTCATGCCCTTGGACATGCCATGCCCACGTCCTCTCACTGCCTGACAGCTACTATTCTCTCTTCCTGGGATGCTCTTCTCCCTCTGTTCTGCCTGGCTAGCTCTTATCAATCCTTCTCACGTCACCTCTAGCCTCACTTTCCAGGAGGCCTGCCATCTGAGCTGACAGTGGTACCAGAAATAACACTGCCCCCAAAGCAGTGAGACCAAAATAAACCTTGCAGACAGTGTTCCCCACAAGCACAAGACGACACCAAAAGCTCTCTCTTTAGAGCACTGGTTTCAGGGGCAGATGGGGGTTCTCGTCCCATTTCTGTTTCTTACATTCAGTGGCTGCAGGCTGGGATCATTGACGCTAAAACTCAATATTCCCCTGACCAGCATCGCCCTCAAGCACGTTGTGGACAGAAAACGGGTTAATGAAAGCATTAAAACACTGAGCACAGTGCTCAGAACACAGTGAATGTTCCCTAAGTGTCAGCTCTACCACCCATCAGTACTCTTCATTTCATTTTTGATGTAACTCCTCATGCCCACATTTTCCCCCACCACCCCAAGTAACATACATAAGGACAAAGCAATTCCTTCCAAAATGTTTCCCGGGACAAATGAGGGATTAACCCATTTCAGGCAGCCCCACATCAGTAGGCAGAGTACCAAAGAACAGCAAAGAGAAATAAGAAAGTCTTTTTAAGTGAACAATGTAAAGAAATAGAGGAAAACTGTAGAATGGGAAGGACTAGAGATCTCTTTAAGAAAATCAGAGATACCAAGGGAACATTTCATGCAAAGATGGGCACAATAAAGGACAGAAATGGTAAGGACCTAATGGAAGCAGGAGATATTAAGAAGAGGTGGCAAGGATCCACAGAAGAACTATACAAAAAAGTTCTTCACGACCCAGATAACCATGATGGTGTGATCACTCACATAGAGCCAGATATCCTGGCATGTGAAGTCAAGCAGGCCTTAAGAACCATCACTACAAACAAAGCTAGAGGAAGTGATGGAATTCCAGTTGAGCTACTGCAAATCCTAAAAGATGATGCTGTGAAAGTGCTGCACTCAATATGCCAGCAAATTTGGAAAACTCAGCAGTGGCCACAGGAGAGGAAAAGGTCAGTTTTCATTCCAATCCCAAAGAAAGGCAATGCCAAAGAATGCTCAAACTACTTCACAATTGAACACATTTCACATGCTAGCAAAGTAATGCTCAAAATCCTTCAAGCTAGGCTTCAACAGTATGTGAACCAAGAACTTCCAGATGTACAAGCTAGATTTAGGAAAGGCAGAAGAATCAGAGATCAAATTGCCAACACCCGCTGGGTCATAGAAAAAGCAAGAGAATTCCAGAAAAACATGTACTTCTGCTTCATTGACTATGCTAAAGTCTGACTGTGTAGATCACAACAAACTGTTGAAAATTCTTAAAGAGATGAGAATACTAGGCCACCTTACCTGCCTGCTGAGAAATCTGTATGCAGATCAAGAAGCAATAATTAGAACAGGACATAGAACAACAGACTGGTTCAAAATTGGGAAAGCAGTATGTCAAGGTTGTATATTGTCACCCTGCTTATTTAACTTATATGCAGAACACATCATGAGAAACGCTGGACTGGAAGAAACACAAGCTGGAATCAAGATTGCCGGGAGAAATATCAATAACCTCAGATATGCAGATGACACCACCCTTATGGCAGGAAGTGAAGAGGAACTGAAGAGCCTCTTGATGAAAATGAAAGAGGAGAGTGAAAAAGCTGACTTAAAACTCAACATATAAAAAACGATGATCATGGCATCTGGTCCCATCACATCATGGCAAATAGATGGGGAGACAATGGAAACAGTGACAGACTTCATTTTCTTGGGCTCCAAAATCACTGCAGATGGTGACTGCAGTCAGGAAATTAAAAAGACACTTGCTCCTTGGAAGAAAAGCAATGACAACCTAGACAGTGTATTAAAAAGCAGAGCCATTATTTTGCTGACAAAGGTCCATGTAATCAAAGCTATGGTTTTTCCAGTAGTCATGTATAGATGTGAGAGCTGGACAATAAAAAAGGCTGAGTGCCAAAGAACTGATGCCTTTGAACTGTGGTGCTAGAGAAGACTCTTGAGATTCCCTTGGACAGCAAGGACATCAAACCAGTCAATCCTAAAGAGAATTAGTCCTGAATATTCATTGGAAGGACTGATGCTGAAACTCTAATCCTTTGGCCACATGATATGAAGAGCCAACTCATTGAAAAAGACCCTGATGCTGGGAAAGAATGAAGGCAGGAGGAGAAGGGGACAAAAGAGGATGAGATGGTTGGATGGCATCACTGACTCAGTGGACAGGAGTTTGAGCAAACTCTGGTACAAGACAGGGAAGCCTGGCGTGCTGCAGTCCATGGGGTTGTAAAGAGTCGGACAGGACTGAGCAACTTAACAACAACACGTCAGTCTGTAAATATCAAAGCATTAGTGAAATTAAGGCTGTGGAAAACTCTGATACTTGGTCGAGAGAGATACATCTTCTTCCATTTTGAGATATACCAGAGAAGAGGGCAAGCCAGAACAGCTCTCTTCCTAGAAGCCATAATTAACTGGATGCGGTTTCTTCTAAGACCTGTCCAACTCCTGCCCTCTAGAAGGGCGGTTGCATCATATATTGTCGGGGAGAGTTCCTGAGGGCAGGCAGGTCGCCAGACTGAAAGCTGTTTTTCTTCCTTTACCTTTGCAATTGAGCTCCGGGGTGTTAATGACTCCATTAATGGCAGCCTGGGCAGCTGCATTCTGTTTCTTCAGCAACTCAATGGTTTTTCTTAACTCATTCAGTTCTGAATCCTGAGGAACAGAAGAAAAGACTGGTCATCCCCAGATCATTCTGTACTGAGTTCAACTGAAGTCAACTTAGCATCAGCTGAGAGGAGAGGAGAGGATGAAGGAGCTGCAAGAAACCTTTGTCACAGACATTAGCCTGGATCAGGTTTCAACAGGCGTTTGTGAGCACAGGAAAGCCAATAGGACTAAGATCTGTTGCCAGTGCGGTTACCACCACTCCGTCCAAGTCATATTTTCACTCAATAAATTCTGTTCTTTCAGATTCAATTCCAATAGTCCAACAAGCACACTACAATCTATACAATTTCCTGGAATAAAACAGGATCATGTTTTTAGGTTTGTTAATTCTAAGCAGGGAGGGAAGAAGCATCCTGTTTTACCTTCTGCTCAGCCGTCATGGTTAAGCTCTGGAGCCTGATGGTCATGTTTCCAAGACTCTGCTCAAAGGCTGCCACGAGGTGAGCCTAGAGGGGAAAGACACATTTCCCTGCTGTTACATTATCTTGCAGGGTTTGCTGTTGCTGTTTAGTTGCTAGGTCGTGTCCAATTCTTTGGGACCCCATGGACTATAGCCTGCCAGGCTCCTCTGTCTATAGGCTTTTCCAGGCAGGAATACTGGAGCAAGTTGCCATTTCCTCCTCCAAGAGATCTTCCTGAAACAGGGATCAAACCCATGTCTCCTGTTTGGCAGGCTGATTCTTTACCACTGAGCCAGCTGGGAAACCCACCTTGCAAGGCAGGTGTGCCTAAACGGTGCCGGGTCTTAAAGACGGAAACCTTACTGGGGCCAAATGGGTGAGCCCCTGTCGACTTCTTCAGCTCTTGGGCCCCCACTCCCCACCACTCTCTGGGATCTGGTTACTCTAGCCTTTCACATTCTCCAACGTCCCGTGCCTCTTCCCACCTCAGAGCCTTTCTGTGTTTTTTTAAACATATACCTTTTTTTACACATACTTCTCGATTTCTATACATACTTCTCGAGAGAGCTCAGCACATGTCTTCATGAGACCCCCAGATTGGGCTGCTTCCCTCCTGTTCACTCACACAAGCACACTGGTCTACTGTGTACTTTGTGGGATCACAGTCAAACACACACACACACACACACACACTTGGGATCACTAATTTACGCCGGTCTCTACCACACTGCAGGATACCTTTCGTTCCCCAGGCACCAAGCTCACAGCAGAGGCTCATGATGAGCATGTTTACAGAATGGACGAACAAAGTGGTTGGCAGATGTTGCCTGTTATAATCCTGGTTAATAAAAAGCCACCAAAAGGCCCATCTGCTACTACCTCAGAGAACCTGCCCCCTGTTCCCCCTGGAGTGAGGACTTTCTCTGGGGCTCCCCTGCACTTTTATGTATCTCTGTAGAAGACAGCATCAGACACGCCATTATCCTATATATTACAAAGACAGCTTTAAAAATGCTGCCAATTATAGTTGAAATATGCATCCAATTTTAAGAGATGTTAGAAACATGAAAAAAAAAGTGTATCTTAGATTTGAGAGATGTGATGTTTCCTTGTCTTCCCCTTTCTTTGCAACCCTCTTCAAGGGCAAGATGCAACTCTGTGTCCCAACACTAAACCTTCTTCCACAGAGTAGTAGGTGAGAGAGCAGTGAGCTGCCTGAGGATTCTGATAATATTGTTAAAACCAAGGATAAAGAATGGATAAGTCATCTAACCCTGCAGGCCTCAGTGGCTTCATCTGTAAAATGGGAGCCACATCTCTGTTCCTCCCAGGGTGATTCTGAGCACCGAGTGACACAATGTGCTTGAAAATGATCTATAAGCTGCTAAGGAATTGCAAAACACAGGCGTGACGAGAGACTGCGGGGAACAGATGGGGTTTGGGAACAGATATTCTGAGAACACAGGTGTAGAGAGATGAAGAAAAGGTCCCAGGAGGGGGGTGGGTAGATACAGAAGGTCACAGGAGGAGCCAGAAGGACCGGCAAGGTACCTGAGTCTTGGGAGAAGTGAGACCTGATGGTTCTGGAAAATCCTCGAGACAAACATGATAGATGCACAGAATGAGGAAGGCAAGGGTGGAAGAGGAGCCATCAGCCTAGGCTGTAAGGGGGTCAGGGTCAGCACGCATCTCAGATTAGGGAGGAGAGGCTTGAGGGGTGAGTGGGAGGCCTCTGTTACTGGACTTCATGGAACAGGGAGACCGAGTATAAGACACCTCTAGGATCGACTGTTGAGCCTCTTTTCTACTGGCCGTAGGAGCTAGCAGGGGACACGAGCACTTGTCATACAAACGTTAAATGGACTGGCCAGCTTCTTTCTGATTGCATGCCCTCCCTCACGAAAAACTGAGCAAATGCCTTTGCATTTTAAAATAAAGTGATATGCCTTAGTCTGCCCTGGAGAATGTGGCAGGACAAAAGCCAACCAGATTGGAGAGAGTCACGTAGGGTATGAAGCAAGGGCATGGAGGTGAACAAGTTGACTGCTACCCTGGCACTTCAAAGGAATGACAAGGTCAAATTTAAATGACTGAATTTCCATTTGTTTCAATTCCTCGTTTGACTGCCACCCAAGATTCTATGTGTGGGCATGAAAACTTTCTATTCGTTTAAAAACAAAAGCAAAAACCTGACCCAACGAAGACTGCTTATCGAGAGAGTGTTTTTGCAAACTCAAGAAGAAGCCACATGTGCTCCAAAGAACCAGAGGATTGCATTTTGCTGGTGAGCAAAAGGACTGAGTCATAGTCTCAATGATGAAAATACGGGCCAAGAGGCTGGTTCAGAGCCGCACAACAGCCTTCTCAGCAAGCAGCATTCTCACATTCCCAGGGCAAACAAACACAAGTGGTATGAAAACACCCAGAGAAGGTGGCTTTGAGTAGTGTGTCCTAGAAAAAACAAACACGGCTTGGCCTGTGAGAAAAATGGCAGACAGTAAAACACGTTAGCACTGCTGGTGGTGTGCGGCAAGATTAAATATTTACTTTAAAACAATATGGGATTCAGTGGCTTTTATGAGGAGCGAAACGGATTAGTAAAATAATGTGAGGGATCTCACTCTTACTCTTCTGGATCAGAGAGGAGAGTTGCAAATGGCCCAATGCAAGGTCCCTTGGAGGCAGCATGAGGTCACTGGAGGAATTAATCAAGTTCTTTGATAAATAAATTACCATTTTTCAATTAGTAAGGGGCAGTCATTGATAGCTGTAGTTCTTAATAAGGGCAGTATTTCCAAATCACTTGCTGTCAAACCTCATGTGTTTCGAGGAGACCCCTGGCTCACTGGTTCTGGATTCATAGGCATGCATCTGATTCCTGAGATAATGTCTCAGTAATTGATAATGTCTCAGTCTTTGAAAAAGACTCTAAACCTCAAATTCCAGATCTAACATCAATTTCTGATCTTTTTTTTTTTTTGTATTTATTTATTTATTTGGCTTCACCAGGTCTTAGTTGCAGCATGCAGGATCTAGTTTGGTTCCCTGACCGGGGATTGAATCCAGGCCACCTGCATTGGGAGCATGGAGGCTTAGCCACCGGACCACCAGGGAAGCTCCAAATTTCTGATCTTTTAGGATACAGTAATAGAGAAAAAAGTTAAGAAAATAAAGAAGGATTGAAAAAAAACACACAGTAGCCTAGTATACTAGGGTTTGGGGGGGAAAAAAGAAAAAAAAAAGCAAAGATTTCCAGAAATGTAAGAAAGCACAGGAGAATGAATAGTTCAAAGTAGTTAGCAATTACTGAGCTTATAATTAAGGTCAAGCACTCTGCTAGGTACTTCATGTGCAGACTTTAAAATGAAATGGAAAGTTTCCTCGAGTAGACTCAGGCTCAAACCAGGAATTACATGGGCAAAAGCTCCAGATATTTGCTAATTACAGTCCTGGTCCAAGGAAGACAAGCTTTTTGCTTTTCATTTTAACAGCATGCTGGGATCACGCAGGTGGCTTTCTGACAGGCTCACACTCACAGTCTATGGTCCTAGACTGGTGGTGCGCTCCCAAGCAGGAAGCCCTGCCTCTGAGGCATCTCAGCACCTTCCAAAACCTCAGGCTCTGCCTTTGAGCTGCAGCCCTGACGACTCACAGCTCTGTGGCAGAGCACCTTTACAGACGGGTCTGATGTCCTAGAAGATCTCTGCCTTTACTCTGACCCTGCAAATCCTGTAACCACACCACAGTTAGGAAGCTAATGTAACCACCTAACAGATGAATGTGTTCATGATGTGCCCTGACCTTTGCCCTTCTTCCACACTGCCCTCATTCCCACTTCCTCCTCCCTTCCACCCCAGCCCTCTTCCCCCACATCCACGCCATAGATTCTAATCACACTGAGCTGCTTATAGTTTCCAAATGCAGCAACATCTTCACCTTGGGCTTTTGCACAAATTACTCTCTTTGGTTAGAATGCTGTCCTTCCCATGCATCCTCCCCTACCCAACAATCTTAAGATGTAACCTCCTCCAGGAAGCCTTTCCTGACTTCTCCCAGCCCCATCAAAACTGATCTAGACGCTCCTCTTAAGTATTCCCACAACCATCCCCCTTTATTGCTATCATAACAGCTATCATGTCATAGCAAAACTGTTTTGTCTCTCTGCTGTATCACAGAAAGAACACTAAGATGACAATGATTATGCTTGCTTTGCTGTTGAACCCACATTGCCCGGGGCATAGTTGGCACTTAAACAGCTGCTGAATTGAATGCCGGTTGGCAATGCCTCCTGAACACGTAATTGTGTATATTATATAATAATTACAGAGCAGTCAGCCATTTATTGTGGAGTCTTAGATTTTCTTCTTTTTCTCTCTTAAGATGAAAATTTCCAGAAAGAGAAAGGAAAATGAACCATTCTGAGCACTTAATCTATTTCAGGTACTGATCACATCACACCCCTGAGAGCTAAGTATTATCATCTCCCAGAGCACTGAGGGCCAAAGGCAGGCTCAGAAGTGGAAGAATCTGCCCAAAGCACAGAGCCAGTAAGTGTCAGCGCTGACACTTGCAGCCTCGATACCAAAGCCTGTGTCTCTTTCGTTACACCACTCTGCCTCTATGATGCTCAGAGGCAACAATGGCTACCGTGCTGGGTCTATACTCACATTTGCTGTCAGCTGGGTGGTCAAAGCAGAAACTTTTTCTTGGGAGGCATCCAGTTCCCGCCGTAGTTTGCGAATCTAAAGATGACAAGGAGCAGAGTTACTTGCTTTGGGAGTCCACTTCCAAGATGAGCTGGGAGAAAGAACTGATCATAGTGAAAGACAAAATCCAACTTGCAAAATGTTCCTTACCTCCGACTGGCATTTTTCTTCTGGCTGTAAAGAAAAACATAGAAATTAGACCAGTTGAGGAACAACTGGACGGCCATATTTGGACACTTGCCGCAGTCTTAAAGATTATTCGTTCCTCTTCCAATGGACTTCTCTAAATAAACCGGTTCAATTCATGTGACCAATCAGAAAGGCCAAATACAAACAATGTATTATTTTAAGAAATTAGGAAGAATTAGGAAATACTCTGGCTATGCTGATTGTGAGCAGCCCCTGCTCCCACAGGGAGATGACAGGGAGAAGGGGTGATGAGAATGGGATAAGCCAGGGGAAGAGCTGCCAGATTTACCAAATTAAAAAAAGAAAAGAACCGGGCACCCAGTTAGATTTTTTTTTTCTTTTAGTTTAAGTATGTTCCATGCAACAGTGAGAACACACTTATCCTAAAAAATTATTTGTTGTTTATCTGAATTTCAAATTTAATTGGGCATTCTATATTTAATCTGGCGATCCTACCTGGGAGGCTGGGAGGATAGCTCATAGGTTAATTCTGCCCCATTTTATTCCTCCCTCTCATCTCCCTAGGGCACTGAAGCAGAAACAGCAGCAGGGCAGGAAGATTCCAGAAGTGAAGGGGACTGGGAGGCCCCATCAGCCAGCCTGGAGACTCCCCAGCTTATAAGAAGGAAGATGGCTGGCACGTTTCTGCTGTTCCATCTGGAGCCCCCAGTTACCTGTGACCCTGGGGAGTAAGGACAAAGCCTGTAGACTCTCTTACTGGAAAAACCTTCCATTTAGGGCCCTGGGTCTGTGATGACACAGCAATTGATCAACCAGAGACTACAAGCTACTTATCTCTTCCCACATGGGCTGGGGGGAACCTATTGCAGGGGGAACCATTCTCTCTCTCTTCTGGAGTTTCTGTAGGGGCCCATATAAGAAGAAACCTGCAACCTCCAACACAGGCTTTCTTGGAAATGCTGGAAGTGTCCAATGGCCTTCTCTCCACACGCCACCATTTGTACTTTCTTGGGGTGGAGCAGCCAGGTAGGTGAGTGGAGATCAGTAAAGTGTCCTGAGCCCTATATATGTGTCATAATCCAGTTCACTAGTGGCAAACCCATTACTTTTAAAGATCAGCCTCTGACTCTGGTGCCTCCTCCTCTCAGTTAGAACGCAGAGGGGTATGCTTCATCAGGCCCTGCAGTTCCCTATACCCATCAGCTGGGACAAGTGGGTAGCCCGTCTGACTGCCCCTCACACCCTGCTCCCCACTTGTGATCTTGCCCCAGAAGGCCCTCTCTCCAGGCTGATTCTGAACAGCAGCAACTAATTCTTAGGTACACTGTGACCAAGTTAGTTAATCCTTGCAGTAACTCCACAAAGTAGGATGGTATTCCTTCTGAGGTTCAGAGAGGTTAGGTATCTTGCCTAAAGTCACATAGCTGGACAATCTCCTTATCTAAGACATGCTTTCAGAAGGTTTGCTTACTCTTCCCTCTCTGATACTACTCAGCATCCCTCTTTGTCTGCCTGCCTGTCCATCAATTCATCCCCACCACCACTACCTATAGAATATTTATTGATTTCCAACTATGTGTCAAGCACTGTTTTGATAATCTGGGATACAGCTATGAACATGTCCAAGTCCCTCATGTCTCATGATGTTTACATTCTGGTAATAATAAGTAGCATTTTATTAAACACTTACTATATGGCAAAGACAGTTCCAAGCACTTGACATTTATTACTCACTGAATCCTCATAACAACGCTTTGAGAAGGTACTAATATAATTTGCCCATGGTGACAGCTGATAAGTGGTAGAACTGGGATTGGATCCAAGATAGTCTGGCTCCAGAGGCTATGATCTTAACCAGCACATACTCCTGGCTCTTAGACTACAGTGACATTCTCCTGGAGGCCTTCCAGAAATAAGGCCCTGGCTTCTGAGTCTGATCCAAAGGAGAAAAGTGAATGGTGATACCGTCACAGCTATCTAACATTTGGGAGGCGAGTGGGAGGTCTGTTAGCAGGCTGAACCATCCACAGAGGACCAGCCCTACTTCTAAGCACTGCTATCAGCAGGACTAATGCTCTTTACTCAGGCTGCTACCACTGTCTGTCCCTGTGCCCACCTGTCTCTGGGGTTGGGCCCAGGGTTCTCAGCAGCAGCCTGGAGAAGTCGTGCGCTTTGTATCTTGCCCCCAACTGCTGCCGCACTTCTGTGCATCTGGGAGCTCTGAATGAAGCTCTGGGCCTCGGAGCCTCCACTGGGCAGTTCCCCTGGGAACTCAGTTGCCGCTCCCTACTGACCAAGAAAGCAAGTCTGATGCCAGATGTGCCCGCCACGATTTTTTTCTATTCTGAGAGCTGGCCATGACCTCTCTATGGCATTTGTTTAGCATCAGGCTGTCTTTTCTTTCCTTTGTAATTAAAATTACAGGCAAATTTCAGCCAGAATGAACATTCTTGAGTATCTAAGAATTAGAGATTTCAGGGGGGAAAAAAGCATGTTATCATCCAATAAGAGCCTTTAAAACACCGGGGTATTAAACAGACTCTTTGGTCTGAGTTGGTGGCAACATAACAGACTCCAAAGATTTCTTTCTAGACAACAAATACGAACTTGTTTACCTTAGCATTTGCAAAGGCGCCTAAGCATCTGTTTCAGAATTTCATCATCGTCAAGGAGCTAATAATAGATAAGGGACCACACACCACTGTTTGGTGGTAGCAGTCTGGTCAGACTTGAAGTTTTCCTTGGAATGAGCATTGCGCTCCATCAGTGAAAACATTCAAAGGTTAGACTATTTTTTTTAAGTCTGCAAAAGCAACTTATATTCTCAGAGAAGGCTCATGTAAAGGACAGTACATGGGAGCCCTTGACTCACTGACCTCAGAGACCACCTGGCCTAGCTCCCTGAGGCCAAGGGTAAAATGGAGAATCAGGAGGTAATTTGTCCAAAGTCATACAGTAAGAGAAATAACTAGGGTTAGGCCTCAGGTCTCTTGCTATCCAGATAAACATGGAATTAAAAAGTATTAGTATTATTAGGCGGAGAAGGCAATGGCACCCTACTCCAGTACTCTTGGCTGGAAAATGCCATGGATGGCGTCCATGGGGTCGAGAAGAGTCGGACACAACTGAGCAACTTCACTTTCATGCATTGGAGAAGGAAATGGCAACCCAGTCCAGTGTTCTTGCCTGGAGAATCCCAGGGACGGCAGAGCCTGGTGGGCTGCCATCCACGGGGTCGCACAGAGTCGGACACGACTGAAGCGACTTAGCAGCAGCAGCATTATTAGGTCTTTGGTAATTTGTGAATTTATATCAACTCCGAAAGGACAATTTCAAATTTCATGAAACCACCAGCTTCAGGTCCACACACCAGAACAAGAGCTACTGAAAGAGAGCCTGTGGCTGCAAGAACTCCCAGTGGTTGGCACGAAAGGCACGAAGGGGCATCAGCCAGGAACTGCACGTGATAGCTTCCTGCCATCGAATTCTCACAGGTGAAGAGCTCCTGTCCTTTCGCTCTGAGGCTGGCTGATGCAGGCCAGCCCCCAACTGTTGCTTTTCTGAGTGAAAAACGTGTGAACAGGAAACCCTGGGAAAACTTGGGGCTTGGGCACTGAAATGTCTGTTGCGGCAACACCGCACCAAGCCTGTGGAACTAGAGTCCCACGCCCCCCCGCCCCGTGCCTTCCATGCCTCTGGATCCTGCTTTCCGCACCAGGCTCCTCTCCCCATCTCAGAGAGGAGGGGAGAGTCCTCAGGGCTCAGCCCAGAGACTGGCATGTACTTGGGGCCAGTAAATACTGTGATGGTGGAGAAGACTCTTGAGAGTCCCTTGGACTAGATTGACCTTGAGTCTTCCTTAAAACTCCAGTACTTTGGCCAACTCATGAGAAGAGTTGACTCACTGGAAAAGACTCTGATGCTAGGAGGGATTGAGGGCAGGAGGAAAAGGGGACGACAGAGGATGAGATGGCTGAATAGCATCACCGACTCGATGGACGTGAGTTTGAGTGAACTCCGGGAGATGGTGATGAACAGGGAGGAGATGGTGACGAACAGGGAGGCCTGGCGTGCTGCAACTCATGGGGTCGCAAAGAGTCGGACACAACTGAGCGACTGAACTGAACTGACTGAAATACTGTGGAAGAAGTGACTCCAGGTCTGCAAGTACACCCTCTGGTACCCAAGTCACAGAGCTTCAGTCTAGAGGGGAAGACTCGGAGGCCTAAGCTGCTGACAGTTAGAAGGCCATCCTTGTGCCTTCCTGGATAATGGCTTGAATGACCCCTTCCCAAAGTTACTATATATAAAGGCTTTAAGATGAAAGCCCAGACTCTGATAACGTTTCAGACAAGATGACGTAGCAGAGCAAAGAGGTTATTTTGGAGCTGGAGGGACAAGGTGGTGGGAACAGAAGAGAATGTTTCCAGGTCCTTCAACTCAGACCATGTCAATAACCACTGAAGCCTGTCTGCTTGCTACATGCCCAAGAAGGAACAGTCAGCCCCTGGGCTCTTTAACTTGATTCTGGGATAGCCTTTAACTTACAAGGGGCTATCTACAGTTTGTCCCAAGACATAGCCCAGATACCTGGCATTACCGAAATCTGAGTTATTAAAACATCTGTCCTTCATGGAATGAAGGTCTAAAGAACCCCCAATTTCCAATTAATCAAATGTTTTTTTCCTTATATGAATTCTCGAGCGAAAGTTTTTAAGATAAATAGTCATGCACATAGCTATAGAAAGCATCCCGAACAAATCCAGTACTACTTGGCTACGTGTGGCTTTTCTCAGTAGCCCTCTCACAGCTGACAGCTTTCCTTTACCAGAGCTTCCTCTGGGCTGTGTGCCTTCCATTCACTGCTTTACCTGCATTTTCTTATTTCATTCAAACCTGTTATTTGAACACTGTGTGCTCAAGTTCTAGGCCCCGTTCTAGGCACTAGGAATAAAACCAGAAAAAAAGTCCTTGTCCTCCAGGAGTTTATGCTGCAGTGAATGGTAACCTTCATATATTTAATTCTCAGTACAACTCCACAAGTAGGGACTGCTACTCTTTCTACTTTACAGACAAAAAAACAGGGAGATCCAAAGTTGAAAAAGCCATCTCGGCACTTCCTTGGTCATCCGATAGTTAAAGAATCTGCCTTCCAACGCAGGAGAAACGGGTTCGAACCCTGGCTGGGGAACTGGGATCTCACATGCCACAGAGCAACTATGATTGTCTGCCACAACTAGAGAGTCCAGGTGCCACAGCGAAAGATCCCAAATGCTGCATGCCATAACTGAGACCCCATGCAGTCACATAAGTGAGTAAATTTTTTTTTTTTAAAAAAAGAAAGAAAAAACAGTAAAAGGCATCTCATACATTCTAACCAGTTACTACCTGAAGCGCAATGCCACTTTAACAAATGTCAGCTCCTGATTTATTGGTTGGTACATTATAGTCAATAGCTGTTTGTAAATTTCAAATTGTGTTCCCTAACTAATTGATCCCCTTATGATGGAAATACTTTCTCTAGGAGACATGCTTATATTTTATTTTTGACACACATAGCCATACAGCATTGATTTATACTCACAGTAGAATAAATTGATGACGTGCTGGAAACCAAGGAGAGTGACGATCCATGAACTATGAAAAAAAGAAAAAGAAAAGGTCAATTATACAGCTGGCTACTAGGTNACTGAGCGACTGAACTGAACTGACTGAAATACTGTGGAAGAAGTGACTCCAGGTCTGCAAGTACACCCTCTGGTACCCAAGTCACAGAGCTTCAGTCTAGAGGGGAAGACTCGGAGGCCTAAGCTGCTGACAGTTAGAAGGCCATCCTTGTGCCTTCCTGGATAATGGCTTGAATGACCCCTTCCCAAAGTTACTATATATAAAGGCTTTAAGATGAAAGCCCAGACTCTGATAACGTTTCAGACAAGATGACGTAGCAGAGCAAAGAGGTTATTTTGGAGCTGGAGGGACAAGGTGGTGGGAACAGAAGAGAATGTTTCCAGGTCCTTCAACTCAGACCATGTCAATAACCACTGAAGCCTGTCTGCTCGCTACATGCCCAAGAAGGAACAGTCAGCCCCTGGGCTCTTTAACTTGATTCTGGGATAGCCTTTAACTTACAAGGGGCTATCTACAGTTTGTCCCACGACATAGCCCAGATACCTGGCATTACCGAAATCTGAGTTATTAAAACATCTGTCCTTCATGGAATGAAGGTCTAAAGAACCCCCAATTTCCAATTAATCAAATGTTTTTTTCCTTATATGAATTCTCGAGCGAAAGTTTTTAAGATAAATAGTCATGCACATAGCTATAGAAAGCATCCCGAACAAATCCAGTACTACTTGGCTACGTGTGGCTTTTCTCAGTAGCCCTCTCACAGCTGACAGCTTTCCTTTACCAGAGCTTCCTCTGGGCTGTGTGCCTTCCATTCACTGCTTTACCTGCATTTTCTTATTTCATTCAAACCTGTTATTTGAACACTATGTGCTCAAGTTCTAGGCCCAGTTCTAGGCACTAGGAATAAAACCAGAAAAAAAGTCCTTGTCCTCCAGGAGTTTATGCTGCAGTGAATGGTAATCTTCATATATTTAATTCTCAGTACAACTCCACAAGTAGGGACTGCTACTCTTTCTNTACCTGCATTTTCTTATTTCATTCAAACCTGTTATTTGAACACTATGTGCTCAAGTTCTAGGCCCAGTTCTAGGCACTAGGAATAAAACCAGAAAAAAAGTCCTTGTCCTCCAGGAGTTTATGCTGCAGTGAATGGTAATCTTCATATATTTAATTCTCAGTACAACTCCACAAGTAGGGACTGCTACTCTTTCTACTTTACAGACAAAAAAACAGGGAGATCCAAAGTTGAAAAAGCCATCTCGGCACTTCCTTGGTCATCCGATAGTTAAAGAATCTGCCTTCCAACGCAGGAGAAACGGGTTCGAACCCTGGCTGGGGAACTGGGATCTCACATGCCACAGAGCAACTATGATTGTCTGCCACAACTAGAGAGTCCAGGTGCCACAGCGAAAGATCCCAAATGCTGCATGCCATAACTGAGACCCCATGCAGTCACATAAGTGAGTAAATTTTTTTTTTTAAAAAAAGAAAGAAAAAACAGTAAAAGGCATCTCATACATTCTAACCAGTTACTACCTGAAGCGCAATGCCACTTTAACAAATGTCAGCTCCTGATTTATTGGTTGGTACATTATAGTCAATAGCTGTTTGTAAATTTCAAATTGTGTTCCCTAACTAATTGATCCCCTTATGATGGAAATACTTTCTCTAGGAGACATGCTTATATTTTATTTTTGACACACATAGCCATACAGCATTGATTTATACTCACGGTAGAATAAATTGATGACGTGCTGGAAACCAAGGAGAGTGACGATCCATGAACTATGAAAAAAAGAAAAAGAAAAGGTCAATTATACAGCTGGCTACTAGGTAGCCCAAAAGGGGAAGGAAAGGAGAAACTCGACATCAGAGGATGCTACCAGGCTTGGAGCAACAACCTCACCGTGACCCAGCCTTGTCTGGCTCAGTGACAGGTCAAAGTCAAGAAAGGAATAATTTTCTATGGGAGTCATTTTTCTGTTACCATATTTTATTTCCTGCTGCTAAGTCACTTCAGTCTTGTCCAACTCTGTGCGACCCCACAGACGGCGGCCCTTCTATTTCCTACTACCTTCTAAATACTTCCCCCCTCTGACTATCAAAATAATACATAATTAATAAGTTAAATGTTTCAAGTACAGAGGAAGTGTTAAGAAGCATATTCACTGTCATCAATTGTGTGACTCAGTTCTATTACCCAGAGGCAAGTGCTACCTGCTTTTTTCCAGCAGATTTTATTCCTTTCTTTTTTCTTATGTGTCCCTTAAGGTTAAAATTGTGTTGCAAATGTATTTTATATTTTGCTAGCATCTGTCCTTTGTGCAAGCAAAAAGACGATGAGCCGATTATTCTGAACACAAGAGGCTGGTTATTGGCTACAGTAAACTCATTCAAGATGACCATGTAGTAGAACATTGGTTAGAAAACATATTCACTGAAACTTAGGTTCTTTGTCTGATTTTTGTCATGTTTACAAAGTGTCCTCTTCCTTGATTGTGACTGGACTTTGGGACTTAGAACCATCCTGTACTTTCCTCCTTCACCTCCTGCCCCCCACGCTCCCCCCGGCCCCAAGCCATGGAAACATTTTATTGTCTGTTTTCATGTAATTTTAAGCCATGGTCTTTATCAGGACTAGGTATTCTGGCTGACTTCTCTTCTTGGAAACCAAATTCTTTAATGATGTTTTCCTAGTAATCTCTCAAAAAACTGCCTGAAAGATAGAAATATGCCTGTGGAGAAATCACAGACCTTTCATTGGTCACAGGTTCCCTGATCAGGAGTGGAATGGCCCTCCCCTCCCAACCACACCACACTCTCACCTGTGATCTGAGAGTGGGAAGCTGGGGAGGAACACACGTGTACTAAACAGCTTTCACTTACCATCCAAGGAGTGAACTCAACTTGGATCAGCAGTCGGCGGAAGCTACCTGCCCACAGATGTCTCACGAACGGCTGCACCAACCTCCCAGGTGCCTCCACAACGTATTCCCAATAATCGTCCCGAACCCCAGCCTTCCTTCAGGTGCTCCTATCATACTCCGAATCCTGCCCAGCTCTCTCCCGCACGACCTGTGAAGCTCTTTGCCATCTCAGAGTCTCTTCCGGTGCAGCTCCCTTGGTTTAGGAAGTTTCCCATCCCTGCCCATTCAGATCGCCAGCAGGGTCAGCTCAAACATCGTCTTCTCCAGGAACCCGACCTGGAGAAGGGTCCCAGATGGCCACCAGGGCAGCTTCCTCTCTCCTCTGACTACACAGATCCTGGGCTTGCACTTCTGGTCCTCTCCTCTCTCAGAAGTCGCCAGCTGCCCTGAGGCCGTCCCTGCACTGTCACTTACATCCACCCTCCTCAGCAATGCCTGGGGTTCTAGACCTTTCCCTCTATTCCTCCTCCATCTATCATTCACCTGGCCTGTGCCCATAAAAAGTCAATTTAAGGTGTTACTGGCCAATAATGGCTTTCGGTGTTAATATGTCCACACATTAAAATAAGTCTCTCGTGGCCCAACCTAGTGGTCTAACGATCCAAAAGGGTAAGTTACTTTAGCCCCGTGACACAGACACCAGGGGGGAAGTGACAGTGGAGGCCAAGCTGGAGGAAGAGATGTGAGTAGCATGGAGCCGCCCTTCCATCACACTGCCCTGCCAGACGCTGGCTCCGGAGGCCTGCACAGGGCTTCTGTGTGGACTTTGGCTGCTGAAAAATGGAAGTCTGTCTCTTATTTCTCTATCTCATTCACATGGATTCACTGACACTGTCTTCAGCAACATCTCAGGGCAAGCTCGGGGCCGCACGCAGAGAGAGGCACATCTGGCAGGCTTCGGGTGGAGGTAATTATTTTTCTCTATACTTAACTCCTCTTACTTGGAACTAGCAACAGCAAGGCTGTGGTCCAAAGGAAGAGTCCTTGCTTTCCAGATCAACCCCAAGCTGAATGTGGATGCCTGAACCACTGCAGCTGGCCCTCCTTCAAGTACGCTGAGCCAAGGCAGAGCCTGGGTTATGCGGCTGGGATACTTCTGGACAACAAAACGCACACAAGACTTAAAAAGTGCAGAGCAGCAGAGGCATGCCCTGCAGCTTCCTCCCTCGACCTATACTTCCCCAAATCTGAAGGGACAAGGAACCAGAGAATATCCAGGCTACCTCTGCCACCGACTATCTGAAACCCAGAGAGGGTAAGCGACTCGTGTAAGGTCCTACAGCATTCAGGAACAGGATCTGTGGACCAGAAGTCTGGAGATGGCTTTGCCCTTGAATGACCTCATTTACTGGTGTCTGAGGTTTACTTTTCTGTTTTTGGTAAAGCCTGCTGGTATATTTAGAATGGTTTCCTAAAGCCCTCATTCAATCTACACAGGCATAAGCTGGGACTAAGCAAGCCCACAGTGCGTGCTTGAGAAGCATGTGACTTCACCCCAACCTAAAGCACAGATAGGGGTGAAATCACTTGATGGAGTGACAACTGGGCATATTCTAGCCAACAAAGCAAACAAGTGCCTTTGCTGTCACACTGGGGCATCATATATATATATATANTTTAGAATGGTTTCCTAAAGCCCTCATTCAATCTACACAGGCATAAGCTGGGACTAAGCAAGCCCACAGTGCGTGCTTGAGAAGCATGTGACTTCACCCCAACCTAAAGCACAGATAGGGGTGAAATCACTTGATGGAGTGACAACTGGGCATATTCTAGCCAACAAAGCAAACAAGTGCCTTTGCTGTCACACTGGGGCATCATATATATATATATATATATATATATATAAAATACATATATAATGTACATATTCAGCTTCATACTAATCAAAGCAATTTCTCTCTTATACTACTGTTTGAAGTGATCCTCGACATCACAGAGAACGTGCAGGTAATATTCCGAGTAGGGCAGGAATTTCCACCCCTAATGAACGCAGGAGTAAAATAGAGTCCAGAGGGGTTAAGAGAGGTGGTCAAGCACACAGAGGTAGTCAGGAGTGGAGTGAGAACGTGCACCTGGCCATCGCACTCTAGATCCCCCTCTGCTACTGGGGGCTGTGGAAGGAGTCATTGAGATGAGATGCGGTTCTTGTGGCTACTGGGCCACCCTCTCAATCAGCTAAGAAAGCATAACTGAAGATGGAGACCACACTGATGAAGGTTTATGTAAGAGAGCCCAGCTATGGCCAAGGAAAAGTGTAAAGAAGGATTAAACAGAAAAAACAGAGGGCTGAGAGTTCAGGACCTAGTAGTCCTGACTGCAAAAAGTCCCCAAGTCACTTCTTCTGTTCAATTTTGCCATAAACAAAATGAGGTTGAAATGGCCCACGGGGAGAAGGATAAAACAAAACATACAACTATTCCAATAGCTACCACTGATGGAGTACTTACTATAAACCCCTTTCAAAGTCATTCTACTAAATGCCTTCTAGAATTAGCTCACCTAATCTTCACGTCAGTCCTTGGAAGTAGCTACAATTATTTTCCACATTTTAGCGAACAGGAAATGGGCTGACCAAGGCAAGTCCCTTACCCAAGTCCTCGTGCTAACAGTGGAGTTACCAGGACTTGAATCCAAGGGTGACTCGGGGGCGAGAAGCACACGAGAGCTGCAATACAGGATTTATTTACTAATAACCGGATACAATCCTGCAATACGGGGTTTATTTACTAATTTGTTTCTGTGGGCTCCAGATAAACTGGTTTAGACTGCACCAGTTCTTAGGGATGATTGGTAAAGTTCTGGATTTTTTTTCACTCCAAAGACAGTCGTTTGAAAAATGCCTCAAGCGTCCCTCTAAAGTACACTATTAAAGCTGACTTGAAGATTGCATAATGTGCCTGATGCAAATTGACCTGAAATAACTTTGAAAGGTTGCACCTGGGCCATGCTTGTACTCATCTACATATTTATAACTTTTATTTCCTTCAAAAGGCAAAGTGCTAATTAGATCACACAAAAAACTTCACACAAGGACTTGTGCTAATTCTTCCTAAATTTCTATTAATATTTGCTTTCTGGCATATGATATACCTAACTGCCTCTCATGAGGAGGTTCTATTTGGTTCAAACATGAGATATGAATTTTTTTTTCCCAGCTGTTTCTGCAACACCAGGAGTTTATATATTCAAGAAGGGGGAAAGAAGTCTTCAGCCAGTGGAATTAAAAAGACCTAACTGGAGGAGCCCTATTTTCCTTTTGTAATGTAACAGCTTTGGAAGAAATGACATCAATCTGATACCAAATTTCCCAAAAGATGAAGATGTAACATGTTTCTTAGTACTGATACATCGACAGCAGCCCCTGTTCCTTCTCCTTGAATTTGATTTCACCCCTGCATGTGAGTTCCACGTCACCATGAATCATCAGGGTTTACAAAAGTCTAGACACTGCTTGTGGGCAAGCCCTTTTTATCAATGTCACTTTAACATCCCAGATATCCCACAGTTGTGCTGCCTGACAGCAGCTTGATTCCAGATGGAATAAATAAAAGCCATCTGATGATGATACTGTAATGGTCCTGGACCTTTATGAGGCGAAGTGTGCTTGTTTGGACAAGCTGCAGGATGGAACCCCGTTCACTCAGGTACACGTGGGACAGAGCAGATGAACAGGGCACACTCCAGACTCGAGTCATCAGCAGGAGGGCGGGGAAGTGCTTCTGGCCATGCTCTGCTCGCCCACTGAGCAGAAAAACGTTGAAGACAAACAACCTACTGCTTCACCTTAGGATCAACATGCCCTTCTCTATTACTGCTCTGAGTGGTTAAAGCACTGATTTCTAGCTCCTAAATGCAGCGAAACATTCTCAGTAACTCAGGCTCCACCCCTCCTTAATCCACCATCCCAGTGGGTTCCCATATATGGATTTACAGATTAGTGTCTGCTCCCTGGATGCTACTCGATGCAAACGACACAATCAGAGTGGAGAGAACGAAGGAAGATTAACCAGGGGGCAACTGCTCTGTAACTAAACTCCAAAACTTTTGTTAAGAAGAACACAGGGGAGAGCGGAAAGCAACATCCTGCAGCTCTCCCCCTCTGGACTTATTTAGGGATTTCCTCAACAATCACAACTTCATTTGTTCTCCCAGGAGGACGCTGGGCACATTTTCCCACTCTCACAGGGCCCAGGAGCAGAGGGACGTGCCTATGACTCCCCTCTCCACCCCTATTCTATTCTGTCACTGGCAAGGAAGGTAGAGCTAGGGCTAGGGCTCTCAGCCTCGTCTGGCCCTCCTCTGGCTGGGGACTTTCAGCTGCCAGGACATCAATGCTGAAGCTGAGTGTTCAGGCTACGATAGGTACTAGCATTATTGGATTAACATTTATATACATTATTTTAATTCTCAGAATTTCATGACCCAGGTACTCCTAATTTTTATCAGTGAAAATACAAAGGCACAGAGAGGTGAAGTTAATTTGTCCAAGACCATATACCTAAGAAGTAGTGGAGCTGGAATTCAAACCTTAGTAGTAGTATCCCATATCCTTAACCATGTTCATCACTGGTAAGACACCAGTGATGATAAGACACAAGTATATTATCAACTTCACCTTTGCTTTTTGGGAGGCAGGTGGGGGGACGTGCCTGACATTTTGGCTGCTGGCTCCCCTAACTCACACTTTGCCTGGAGGAAGAAGAAATGATTTGAGGTAGGAAGATGGCTGATGCTGGCGCCCACAGTAGTTTTCTCCCCCAAATTCTGATTAAAATGAACAAAACATAAAAATCCTACCCCAAATACTCCCCATTAGCAAGCAAAGAAGGCAAAGGGCAAAACTGAATGCAACAAACTTAAAAAAAAAAAATGGTGCTTGAGAAAAGAGCCAGAAGATTCTGGAGAGAAGTGGAGAAGCATGGCAGCCCCACAGCTCCCCAAAGTGAACCAGGTGCATCGGCACAGAGAAATGAACTTTCTTGTAACTGGTGTTGCCAAGATGGTGCAGCAGCAGCAGCTGAGCCTGAGCCTCACAGTGGAACTCAGTCAACTCCAGGGCTCACCAGTGTTTTGTCAGCAGCCTCTTTCCTAAAGCCCTGCAAGGTTAACTGAGCGTCAGTCCCTACTGTTCAGAGTTGCCCAGCGCAAGTGGGTGACTTGAAAACTCGGGCGGGTGGGCTTTTGCACTGACAACGAGAATTTAGTCTAGAGGATCGCTAACCACTCTGCACGCCGGGAGAGAGAGTGAATCTCCTGGCTTGCTTACCTTCCTCAAACCCATCGCGAAATGAGCCTGAGCGGCTCATGGTTCTGCTCTTCTCGTCCAGGGACATGGAGCTGTTGCGGAAGCGGGTGTCGGTATATGGGTCATACTGCCCGTCGGCATTGGAGAGGCTGTGGGTCCTCNTGAATCTCCTGGCTTGCTTACCTTCCTCAAACCCATCGCGAAATGAGCCTGAGCGGCTCATGGTTCTGCTCTTCTCGTCCAGGGACATGGAGCTGTTGCGGAAGCGGGTGTCGGTATATGGGTCATACTGCCCGTCGGCATTGGAGAGGCTGTGGGTCCTCAGCATGGTCGGGTTGGACAAGCTCATCTGGGTGACGGTGGTGGGACTCGCTGCAAGGAAAGGAGTCAGTCAACAAGTTGCATGCTCACGCCCCTAAAGGGGACGGAGAGGAGACTGCTGACAATCGGCCATCTCTGGCCCCGTCAACTCCTCTCCCTTTGTCTGTTTTCTCAAAGGTAGTCACATCAGCATTTGAGAAACACTTAGAGCTAAAAATAAGGGAGGAAAGGTGGGTCAGTTCCAAAGCGAGGCTCCGGGCCCCAGCTTTCCCACTTGGCACGTTCAGACAAGCTAGTGTCACCTTCCAGGCATGAGCTAATTACTCTCTGGGCTCATCTGGAACAATTCTCTCTAAAGCCCAAAGCCCAAAATAGTTCAGCTGGGCTTTTGATCAGATGGGAAGCATTTGTGCATGACAAGAAGCTCTTGCCTCAAAGAGTTACAGCCGGGAAAAGAACAACAGGAACACAGGTCTCACCGTCTCTGATGGGGAGATTTCACTGTGGTGCCTGCAGAGCTTCAGTGCAAAGGGGGCGCATGTACTTTAGCTGAAACTGGCTTTCTTATTAAACTCCTGTCCACTTCAGTAACGTAAAACAGTTTAAAAGTGCATTCGGTTCATTAAAAATGAAGAGTTAAGCCTTCCTTGATTAGAAGTCCTTAACGACTGAGTTTCTTATTCACAATAATCAGAAAAGGCTGCCTCTCTGAAGAATGAGATGAGGCTGGAAAAAAATACTTCCCTCTGTACCCATCTTGGAAGGCTCAGCTCTCATCCTGCCACCTCCATGTAACCTTCTTCAGTCATTCAAGCCAGGACTAGTCCTTCCTTGTCTCTGTGTATCACACTTGCTATTAGATCACATTCCGTTTTTACATGATTTCACATAAAACTTTGAACTATTCTCGTTTACCTGTTGATGAGTCTGTGTGGGTGTCTATCTTTCTAAAAAAGCATCCGTTGACATGCCAGCAGCGACTATGTTACAAATTCTTCTCCTTTCCTCATTGTGCTGGTCAAAGCCTTATGTCACCAGTAGGCACTTCCAAGAATACTCATTCAATCAAAACTTGATCTTTACTTCCGGTTTAATAAAGCAAGGAGGATGACCAAATATGGGATATGCTGTAGAACGTACTTCTTCAGAGATCTTAGAATACATGCTTTTCATTCCATGGATAGTTTGCCCTACCTACATCAACCATGTAGAGAAAATTACTGGAAGAGAACCAAGAAACCTTTCTCTTTCCTTTTGCTATCAATTGCCTGTAATCAGACTTCACTGCTGAGGGCTGATCAGATACTGAGAGCTACATGACCACATGTCTCTCAAATTCAAGATAACCTCCGCCCCAAAGTGCCGATCAACACTATTAAATGCCAAGTGGCTACTCACCCAGCTGAGAAAAGTTGAATCTTGTTCCAGACGGAGAAGTTACACTGGAGCCAGAGGAGAAAGGGGAGTTGGCAGTGGTGTCCTGCAGGCCTCCTGCAGAGTGGGACCGTAACCATTCTTTTGCGTCTTCTTGTGTGCGGAGCTGGGAGGCGGGGGTATACCTGGACAGACAGAAATCAGGCTGAGATTAACTAGGAACAACGTTTATGAGAATGAGTGCCCTGGAGCGGATAATAAACATGTAAAAAGAAAATATATATCCAAACATGTAAGAAGAAAGTCTGAGGTTCGAAAAATCAGATTGCTACACATTCTGCAACTCGCAGATTTTTCTCAAAACCTTTTTGGCTACTTGGCTGTCTTTGGGGAAAACTGCAGTTCCTAAAGGGAACTACATAAAGGGAAGGAGATTGGTAAATGCTCAAAGAGCCGTCCCTGGGCGTATCTGTAACATGTTGATTCATGACGGTGTCATTTCAAAGCCCCCACCTTGACAGGACTGAGGCAGTGAAACAAGCTGCTGTCAGAGCTTTGAGGAAGTTTTAATTAGGTAGCTCCTGGCATCTGCATTCTGAAGTGCAAATAAGCGGCCATGAATCACAGAGTATCAGAAACCAGACACGTAACAGAAGGTGCGAGGAGACCAGCGTTGAGGGCGGTGGCTGCAATCTGGCAGAAGCCAGTCTTCAGAAGGGGACCCCAAATCACTGGGTCTCACACGAGGCCCACCTCCTCGTCGCTTCTGAAATGAATTTGGTAACGATTTACTGAATGTCTCCAACGTGCCGGGTGCCTTCACAGACGTTATCTCGCTAAAACCTGAGACTCGCCCAGCAACGCAGGTGCAATCATTTTCATTCTACCGAGGTGACCCCCAAACCCATGCTCTCCTCATTATGCCCACAGGCAGCATCTCAAATGTCTAAAGTGCCCAAGTGACCAGAGTACTTTGGACTTACAAACAGATTCCGGTGGGGTGACTACCGGATATGTGTGTGTACAGAGTGGGTGAGCCAGAAAGAGAGCCACAGTGAGAATTCGGAATATAGACATGGTTCTTCCTAAATGTTTATACTAGAATTGGACTTTCCAGGTCCCATTAATTGGCTGAGGATACCATGTCACATATCTCCATTCTGAGTTAAAAAGAAGAAACAATTTTTAAAAGCTAGAGTTACGTAATTTTCAGAGGATAGACCTGCTCTAGAAATATACACAGGATTAGGAAATGCTAATATTCAGAACTGAGCTTCCACATAAAGCAACACTGGGGCATCAAGGTCAAACTCATGTGAAGAGTGGATATGATTTAAACACTAGCCTGAGTGCCAACAAGCAGCTCTCACAGGCATGATGAAACTGTTAAATACAACAGGCCTTGCCAACTCCCTGCTCGAAGGCCACAGGCTGAACCTTCCTCCCTTGGGAGGCCTGCTGGGGGGTTTTCAGTACTTCTTAGATTCTTAGATTTGGCTGCACTCGGAGTTCCTGTTGAAAGGAAGCATTGATACCTACCTTCCATTACTGGTCAAAATGCTCTCAGCCTTAAGAGCTGCTGGATATTAACTACCGACACACATGACAGCAACGAAACATTTCATTCCACCTTCCATGTTTTGCGAAAGCTCTTAATGCTTAGTGCAGGGTGAAGCTGATGCTACAAAGAACGAGGTGTTTAGAGAGCGAGAGAAATGACAGCTGCAACCACATGACATTAACATCACGGGACAGGCGGGAGGACTGAAGTTCTTCTGGGTGGTAAAGTGAGGTGAACGGCGTGAGCAATGGTGACTTATAGCATCTTGTTACACCAGGACCAGAGTCAAAAAGGAGCCATCACTTACACTCTCTCTGGGAAAGAAAGTCTTTTCTTTCTTTACATTAAAAAAAAAAAAAATCGCCCTGTATCTTGTGGGGCATTGAAAACTGGCCCGATTTTTTATTAGAATATTCAGACAAGTGCAGAGCTCGGTCCTTAGCAACTTTCTATGGGCCAAGAAGTCAGAAATCCTTAAACTGCGGGTGGGGAGGGAGAGGAATATTTCTCTCCTTCGCTCGGGTCCTGGCTGACAAATCAACATGCTACAAGTCATATCCTTTCTCTCAGAAGACAGCCCGTGGATGGAATGGTCATGGCGAAGTGATCAGTGATTAAACCCACTGGCCCCAGAAGTAGCAGTAACTGCTCTCTGGGTTTGCTCATGGATGGCTGTCATGAGACGGTTTGACCACAGTAAGCCCGAAAGAGCATAGCCCCTGCTCAAGCAAAAGAAGCCAACAAATGGAGAGATGAGAACAAGAGGGTTGCAAGGAGAGCCGTCGTCCACAGGGTCCTGCCGCGTGGGCCGAAGCGGGGGACCCCCAGCCCACCCACACGCCCATCAGCCATGAGCGAGTCACACAGCCAAGCCCCAGAGCCACAGCAGATGGCAGGGATGCAAGGAGCAGACACAGATACCTGAGTCCTTTTTTAGGCAAAGTGTTCCTATCGAGGTGCGGATCACTGTAGGGAAGTTAAAACAGACGTGAGAACCTCGGAGAAGCATAGGGAGAGCAGGCAGCGTGGAGTGGGAAAGGCTCGGGGGGGTCAAGAGAGCTGGAGGAAGAGACTCACTTCACCGGGGAGAAGTCCATTGCATGCAACGCAGCCACAGCCACGGGGACAAAGGCAACCGAGGCCCGTGCTCACACCTGGGCGCCTGCAACCCCGGCACCAGGGGGCCCGAGCCACTCGGCCCCAACTGCTTCTTCCTTTTCCCCAGGTTCAGAGCTGAACCCAGGGGCTGCCCCCACCTTGAAGCAGTGCCCACGCCTTCCTCAGCCCATCGCCCATCGGTACCACCAGCGCTTAGGGCTCCCTGAACCCGTAACCACTCTGGCCCACCCCCAGATGCCTCCGGTGATGACTTCAAGTGAAAGAAGGGACTTGTTGGACGGTTTCAAGAGGCCAGCAGTCTGCATATTTGGAATTCATCTGTAACAAGTGGATTCCGGATCCCTCTCAGTTTTCGAGGCCCTCATTGGGTGGAGCTAGAAGCTGAGCCTTGGGCAGAGTTGGGGCATGTTACAACTTGCTGACAAAGTCACAGCATTTGCATTTCCAAAGACGGAGGTTTAAAAGGCTTGGTCTCTGAGTCTGACCAAAGCAACGTTTTTGCTGTTGACATGGTGAAGAGAGTTTTTACTAATTTTTTTTCCCCCTAGCATGAAACAACATCTGCTTATTATGTTTGGCCAAGCCATGGCTCCTCCACAAATTCAAGGTCAATAATCCATCTCTGAGGCCCACCCACAGGGCAGCTAGGGGCCAACAACACTCCCCATGTTCTTCTTATCTTTACAGAAAATGGGCATCCAGAATACAACAGCCCGCGAGACACAGAGCCAAACTGCAGCAAAGGCCTTGGAGAGGGCAAAGAGCCAGCTGCGTGGGGAGCAGGGGGAGAGGAGAGACAAAGGTGAGGGCCAAGCCGCGTGGTGGGTGGTAGATCATGTCTGGGCCTGGAGGGGGAAGGGAGGGAGGCAAAAGGGCAGGAAGCCAGGGAGCAAGGAGCATGCCACGGGGGAGGCTGACATGCCAGTGAGAGCTTCTGCCGCCCCTTGTCAGGTGGCAGGTTTGAGGTTCCTTCCCAAGGTTCGAGAGGAGGGGCCAGCCCCAGTGCACCTCTTCCTGAGGTGCACTTCCTGATCTCTGTGGACAGCGGAACTGACCCTCACGGGCATGTCTGGGATTGAGGGGTGGGTCACAGAGTACACTGGGGCCACGAACACAAGCAGAAGCCACAGGCCAACAGCCTCACACAAAACATCCGGCTCGACACAGGGTGGGGCAGAGGATGCTAGAGGCTCGGTGGGGTCCCCGGCCTACGATGTCATTACCTGTCCTGTTTCCGGGGCAGAGTACTTCTGCAGAACTTAGGGCTAGCGGCAGGGGAAGAGAGAGGGCTAGAAGGCCAGGCAGGTGGAAAACAAGAGACGGAGCATTAGATCAGAAGCAAGGGGGCAGGGCGTCACACACAATGACCAGAACATTTTCCTCATTCCCAGGGTCGATACTGGCTTTCTTCCCCATGTGGAGAAGGAAGATACATTATCACTGCTACAGTGAGATTCGAAGCTCTGAGGAAGACTCTGAGTGTGTGATTTCCATCACTCTGCCCAGCAGCCCTTTGGTAGGAGGGTGTTTGCCACTTCGACTCAGCTGCTTAAGAAGCATCCCACCACATACTCTGTGGATGCAGCTGCCACTGATTCAGCCCGCACCATTACAAGGGCAGGGAAAGAAGCAGGTGATGAACAAACAGGATAAAAAGGAAGGACCTCGCAAGTGGAATGCTGTTTTAAAACGGAAGCATGAAATCTGCCCCCAGGAGACTTGCGGCAACTCCACGCACTCAGAGTAACCACGAGAAAGATCACAGGAAGCAGAGCCCGGCTTACTCCGACCCAAACTGGCTTCCTCCTGGAGAGACAGCAGTGATCCGAAAGAGAGAAATCGCCCAGCAAAGGTAAACAACGCCTGGGCTTCCTAACATAATGTCTGGACTCTCGGAGGGGCATCTTTCAGGGAGATAAAGGCAGCCAAACGCACAGCACCAACCTTTCCGACAGTGTGGTCTTCACACTGTTGGTTCTGACAAAGGGGGTGAGGGCGTCATCCTTGGCGGCAGCGATGAGGCCGGTGGAGGAGTTGTGACTCAGCGCCCCTCCGCTGCCCAAGGAGATGTCAATGGACTCGCAGCTGGTGTGGAGGCTGCTGACTGACTGGAAGCCCAGGCCGTCCTTGCTCACGGCCGAGGAGCTGCTGGCGTTCGTGCCCCAGGTGAGGCTGTTGGAGGGGCCCGAGTGGGCAGAGCTGGGACTGGAGGCCAGGGGGGACTGGGTGCTGTCCACGTTCTTACTGTAGAGAGGGCTGCTGCTCCCGCTGCTCAGGACGCCGCTGCCCGAGGGGGACTCTAAGTTACCCTGCTGGCTCAGGGTGGCGTGAGGGTTGGAGATGACCACCGAGCTTTTCATGTTTTCAGCTGTGGCGATGGGCACTTGCTTGGTAGGCTTCCCACCAAAGAGTCTGCGAAGAGACAAAGGGTTGTGTGGGTTGAACACCCAAGGCCAGGGGGCGCTGGGCTGTCAGAGGAGGGTGGGGCACAGGAGCCAGTGAGAGTCCCTGGGGAGGGAGGCGGGGTCCTTCCCAGGGCTTGAGGCAGTCCTCTGGGAAGGGTACAACGGGCCAGGCGGTGGCAGAGCAAAGGCTCCACCTTCAAGTTCTCAGCTGCCGCTCAGACTCGATCTGAGCGAAAGGGAGATGGGCAGTAATCTTCTACCGGCCTATCCTTTGCTACTTCAAGATCTTGCTTCTCTTTCTTTACATAAATAGAGTAACTATAAAACTGTCCCTATCCAGGAAACATCTAGAGGAGAAATGAGTTGTCTTAATCATCTTTCTATCTGTGACCCCACGCGCAAAGCACGCCTTCATTTATGACAGTTCAGCTCTGAAGGATTTGGTTTCTCTGATCTGTGAGCAAACATACAGCATCAGGAACAGGAGTCTAGATCTGGAGGCAACCTGGGCAATGTATCCTCCAGATTCATTCTTGCACAAAAGCCTGGCAAGAAGGAGGTGGCTTTTAGGGCCAGAGAGCAAGTGCTGCCGAGTGATATGCACAAAACCTTGCAGGGTTCGCAGGACGTCAGGCCAGACATGCCAGGTGTGAACGGCATCTCTGTGACAGACACACAGAAATGCCCTTGCACGTCACCTCCCCACTGCTCGTGACCAAAAACGTGCTACCAAGGACAGAGGGAATGGCACAAACACTCCCCTTTTCCATTGGCAGAGAGTTCTCTGGTAGGATGGAGCAACTACCTTAAAGTCAAAGGGCACTCCGTGCTCTTATAACAATGACCTGACTCCATCCACTAAAACTCTTATGAAACAGGTCTCTCAGAAAAAAAATGATACCCACTACATGCTAGACAGGCTGCCTTCCAGCCAGCTGGTCAAGTCATGTAAATTTGATCTTCTGTCCTCTCCAGTGGAGAAGGAAATGGCAACCCACTCCATTATTCTTGCCTGGAGAATCCTATGGACAGAGGAGGCTGGCAGGCTACAGTCCCTGGGGCTGCAAGAGTTGGACACAATTTAGCAACCAAACCACCACCACCATCCTCTCTAAACAGTCCTGGTTGTTTAGTTGCTAAATCGTGTCCAACTCTTTTGCAACCCCATGGACCGTAGCCTGCCACACTCCTTTGCCCCTCTATATCCCAGGTAAGAATACTGGAGTGGGTTGCCATTTCCTTCTTCAGGGAATCTTCCCACCTCAGGAATCGAACCTGCGTCTCCTGCTTGGCAGGCAGATTTTTTTTTTTTTTTTTACCACTAAGCTACCCGGGAAGCCTAAACAGTCCTTACAAATCTCAATTACTATAGAAATAAATAAACATGATCAACCTNTTATTCTTGCCTGGAGAATCCTATGGACAGAGGAGGCTGGCAGGCTACAGTCCCTGGGGCTGCAAGAGTTGGACACAATTTAGCAACCAAACCACCACCACCATCCTCTCTAAACAGTCCTGGTTGTTTAGTTGCTAAATCGTGTCCAACTCTTTTGCAACCCCATGGACCGTAGCCTGCCACACTCCTTTGCCCCTCTATATCCCAGGTAAGAATACTGGAGTGGGTTGCCATTTCCTTCTTCAGGGAATCTTCCCACCTCAGGAATCGAACCTGCGTCTCCTGCTTGGCAGGCAGATTTTTTTTTTTTTTTTACCACTAAGCTACCCGGGAAGCCTAAACAGTCCTTACAAATCTCAATTACTATAGAAATAAATAAACATGATCAACCCTCACTACAATGTCTGGTGACAGAAGAAGAACACTCTCTGCCTGGTGACAGAGAAAGAACTATTCTGTTGCAGAACCTTGGCTTTAGAGTACTTACATACCTACAGTGACAGGGGCCTCACTACTCCACTCCGAAGGCTAACTGGCTTCACTGCCAAGCACTTCCAGTTGTTACAAAACCAAAATTGAATCCACCTTTTCCTGACTTGTACGCATTGCTCCTAATCCTACTATATGTAACTACACAGAAAAAGTCCAATCTTTCTCCTGCTAGTCCTTCGCACCACTTGAAGAGAGCTATTACACTGCACTTAAGACTCCTCTCCTTGTTAATGCACAGTGAGAGAATTCAAAACACCTTACTAATTTAGGAAAAATGTAATTGCTAGGAATGGGCTGAAAGGTGCTCAGTTCAGAACCTAAGAAGCTGCATGCATTTTCAAGTATTCTATTACACTAGCCTCAGGGTCTAGTAAAATGCCTTTGTAGCTACTAAAGGAAATCTATAATACCAAAGAGAGAATATTACATATAATACTTGAGGCAAGAAGCAGAGAAAATTTTCATTTACAAGGCAACCTGTTAAAACAACAAAGAACAGCCCAACGGGACCTTCCCCTGAAAAAATAATCATTACTGAAATTCTAATAATCAAGTCTAGACAAAGAACAGTGAACTGCTTCATTATACCTTTCATGTGGAATGCTTCTTCTGAAGGCTTTGCAAACATTCCTATTCATTCCCAAATATGTACATGCGCACATAAGTTTTATTTTTCCACTGTTAAATTTTCTATCCTCGGGACTTACTCTTTCCTGAAAAGGTAGGATGAACCGTGCCCTATGCGGCTGCAGTTTTAAAGATGGCCCCACTGTATGTTATAATGAAGCAAAAAGTTGTATAAAGTGAAAGGAAATTCTATTTTTCAGAAACGCTTCTGCTTTAAGAATTGTTTTTTTCTTTTTTGTAAAGGAAGCTAAAATTTCAGAGACTAATTTGGAATCATGCACGCAGTATAAAAAAAAGTGTGTGGGGAGGATACTGGATTATTTGGGGAGAAGATCAAGCCAAGATCACTATCTGGCATAACAATGAGGAATCTGAGTTACAGCTTTAAAAAAAAAAACAAAAAAACTATTTTCCTTGAGCTCCTCATCTAGATCTAAGGATGTATTAGGAACTCGTCTTCAACGGTAACTAACTTTTTTACTGACTAGTTGCTATGGGGTAAATATGGCTATATAGATTAATGGTCACAGGTAAGTATCATCATCCCCATTTTACAGATGAGGAAGTGGAGGCAGAAGTATTAAGAGAGGTTACACGGGGGCTACATAAGGTGGACCTAGGATTCAAACACAGGATGATGGATTTCAGAGGCTTATGTCTTTCACACCAACACAGGAAAATACTCAAAGTTGCTGGCAGCATCCGACCAAACAGCTTTATTCGAGGACTGAAGCGGAGAACACCAGAGATGGTTTCAGCTAAGAAACAGGAAATTATGAATCCAGGATGCTGTTCCACATCACATATTCCAGTTCCACTCAGTGCTGTTTATCCACTTACCTGCGGAGCGTGGGAGAGGCCACATCGGGGTACTTGGCCCCTGGCTGGAGAGTGGCCTGAGCCGCACTGGACACGGGCTGGGGTGCCGGGTTCACCTTCACCGAGTTACAGGAGGCCACGCTCTCATTGTCGGAAGAGATGCCTTTCTCCTTATCAGTCTGGTTGACCAGACCTGGCAGAGAGCTGCCCAGGGCTGTTTTGGAAGGCTCCCTCAGCTTGGGCACCGGCAGGCCGGCTGACTTGCTGCTGATGTTGGAGTCTATGCTGCTGGTACTAGACCTGTTCCCGGCCCCGTTCCGGCTGGTGGACTTACTGGGCCTTGGCAGACTCCGGTACTGTAAGTTCGTCCGGGAGCTGAGAGACAGATACCCATCATCCTGATTCTGAGCCCCATCCATGCTCGTCTTCCGACCGGTGGACCGACCGACAAGTGCGGACGACTTTGGGATTTTGCCCAGTGTGGCTGATCTGCTGGTGACGGTGGCCCCGCTGGCTGTGATCACGGCCAGGCCAGCGGCAGAGCCACTCTGCTTCTTGAACCCAAAGCTGTTGGCGTTGGCGGCGGGCGTCCTGGAGCTGCTGGGGAGGGGCTTCTTGGATTCATCACCACTGCTGCGGCCGGCATCTGATGGGGAGCGCGTCACCTGGGCGGCTTTGGGTGACAGCCTTCCTTTCTCAGACACTTTTGCATCGTCTGTTTTCCCTATGACAGAAATCAGCAAAGTTTGCCTGTATATTAAGAAGCCAGCTCAGTCAACTCAGAGTATTTAAAATTCTCCCCTACTCCAAAGAACGACTTTGCCTTTTCCTGGGGGAAAGCAGTCCCCTTGGGAGACACAGGAGAGAGCTTTTTATAACGATAATCTCATCTACGACTGTCACCAAGAGCCTTTAGGAGATGTCAGTTATTTTCCTCATTTGCAAAGCAGTCTACATTTACCCAGAATAAAGCAAATCCAGCCAGTCACTGACACGTCTGGGAAGGAGACCTTGTCTTTTACTGACCATTCTCCTTCTATCCATTAAGAAGCTGTCCCTAACATTTTCAGTGGGCATCCTACCTTCCTGCAAAAACTCGGCCCTTGTTTATACACATCCTTAAATCACAGGCAATACTGACTCACCATATCAACAACTCATAACCATGTGCCCTTGAATAGTCTTCACTGGGTATGTTAACTCAAAGCCTGTCCAGGCTTCAACCAATTGAACACATCTCGACATTTGAACTGTCTTCAGACTTTAAGAGGCTCTCATACTCACAAATTTCCACTTGGAAAAAGGCAAAGACATGAATCTTTCTGAAAGCTGGCTATGAGCAGAGTCCAAACCCTAAGAAGTAATACCTGAGCATTTACAGGGACTTGAAAACATCAAGCCCTGCTAGCGTGACTGCTTTCCCGGTTCTGAAGCTGACAAGTGCGCATGCGAGGCAGCGCGTGCCTGTGACTCACCGGTTCCGGGGGTCTTGAGCGTGCCTGTCGGGGCAGCCGGCTTCGTCCTTGGCATGGTGATGCCGACCTGAGCCGTCATGCCTCGCCGCCACGAGCCTGTCTGTGAGATGACGGGGTTCTTCTTGCCTGACGTGCTTTTGTCGGACTCATCAGACACGTCAGACGGGTTCCGCCTCCACTTCGACCCCGGCTCCATCTTTACGCCGCTATCTGAGCCCCCGTCTGACTTCTTGACATCCTCGCTGGACCACAGGGAACTCCTCTCCACCTGTGAGTGTTTCTCGGCGTCAGTCTGTGAAGGAGACCCTCTGAATCAGTCTTTCTCAAACGCCAGGCTAGGGAGCCCCTCCCTCTGGAGCAAAAAGGCCCTGGACAAGTGAGGGGAAAAATAACAGATGCCTACTTCAAAATATTTAAGCCTTTGTACCGGTTATCTTGTTAGGAAGCCTGATCTCTTGGGTCCAAGGAAAGTGCAGAATACAAATATGTCTGAGAAAGGAGGGAGGGAGGACAGTAAAAGGAGCCAGAGGAAAAAGAGGGGGAGAGTTCCATTCAGGAGAACCAGAGGACGGGGCTGTGGCAAGAACTGAGCCCCCCAGCTCTGCCCCTTGGCGACGTGCCTCCTCTAACTCCGGCAGCCCGAGCTCTCTGCAGCTCCCAGCCCCCCAGCCCAGGTCCCCTTTGTTCTGCCGGCTCCTGAGCACCACAGTCTACCACACAGAGAGTCTCACAGGGAGAGCGAGGAGAGACTGAGGCCGCTAGCTCCCCTCGAATCAGGGACAGAGCGGGGCTGAGAGAGGAAACGACTCCTCAGAAGTCCCGTGCCCAGGTGCTACAAGCCAGAGGGTGCCTGCTCCCAGCCCAGCTCCATCCATCTGCCACGGCTTGCTCCTCCTGTGGGCTTCTGTGTGGACAGGGGATATAATTAGCCAGCTTTCTTTGGAAGAGGCCTGACCTCCTGGCCATGGAGCCCAGGAGGGAACAGAAGTGTGATGTTAATGGTTTGCTGCAGTTAAAAGGCGTAACTTGCTAACCAGAGAGCAAGCTTTGGGGGCCTCCCTTGGGGTTGGGACCAGTCCGAGCAGATTTCAGCAGGGCGAAGGGGTGCACTGACCAGGGAAGGGAAGGGAGGTCAGCAACACTTTGGGGTGGCTCCCCTGAGATACAAGTCCCATGTGTGCCACACTTCACAACCAAGAGTGGGCAACAACTGCAAAAAAGGAAATCAAAATGAGCCCTTGGCAAGAATCTGGCCTGATGCCTGTCATTTGCGATCAGTACCGATGGCTTCCTCCAGGGAATACACTGGCTGAATGGGAACAAAGCTCCACACGACAAGCAGCCCCAGTTCAACCACCTCTCTGTCGCCACCACAGCTGCCCCGCCGTCTCCCTCTGCCATCTCACGGGTGCCTTCAGTTACTCGACCATTCTTCAAACATGCTGAAGTTCCCTCTAGGTACGAGGCGTAGGGAGAGGACAGACACACTCCCGGGCTGTGAGAAGCTCGTCATTCAGCTATGGCAAGGGACACAGAGAGAGGCGTGTCCCCAGCAAGTGAGCAATCAAGGCTCGATGATTAAATGAGTGAAATCAGTGAACACACGCTTCTCCAGCTACTGCACACTTTAACAGAATGACCTCATCCAATCCAGACTGCCACCTGATCAAGGAGGGTAAGAAGGTAAGTATTACAGAACTGTCTTCATCTTCCTCAGTTTTACAGAGGAGCAGAAACTCACGGGACTCGCTCCCTGTCCCAAGCAGCCCAGCCTGTGGTCCTTCCTTAACCTTCCAGTGCATTCGCTCAATCAGAATTTCCTCCATACCCGTGGTGTGCAAGGCACCATGGGAGGTCTGAGGATCTGTGAGTAAGACTGGATCTCATCCCTTCTGAAGCTTATGATCCAGTGAAAGAGGCAAGGCTTGGAAATATAGGACAAATAAATGGAAAAGGACAAGGAGTCTGAGAGGGTATTACAAGCACTGATGTAATTTAGATTATGACGACGGGGATAGGGAATGGTAGGGCCTTTTGGAAGACGTGTCCTAAAGAATGAACAGACCTTACTGAGAGAAGAGTTTAAGGGAGGAGCATGCCAGGTAGGGGGAAGAGTACATGCAAAGGTCCTGAGGCAGAAAATATCTTGGCTTTGGAAACATTCACTCAACAAATATTTACTTGATACCACAATGTATCAAGCAAGTTTTCAGGCACCAGGAGTACTATGCTTAATGAGAACAAAGTACAAATCAGTAACCTCCTGGAGCTTACGTTAAAAAACATTCTAACACATTCTTTTGTACACTGCTACTGCTAAGTCACTTCAGTCGTGTCCGACTCTGCACGACCCCACAGACAGCAGCCCACCAGGCTCCCCCGTCCCTGGGATTCTCCAGGCAAGAACACTGGAGTGGGTCGCCATTTCCTTCTCCAATGCATGAAAGTGAAAAGTGAAAGTGAAGTCGCTCAGTCGTGTCCGACTCTTAGCGACCCCATGGACTGTGTAGCCTACCAGAGGTACTAAAAACTAAGCACAAACCACATCCTGGGGTACTGCATTATTTATTCTTTTAATGTTCCTATATCTTATTTTCCCTGATCAAATTATAGTGATGCTAATAGCAATAGCAATAACAATTAAAATTTATTACGTGTTCACTGTGTGCTAGCACTGGGCTAAAGTGCTTTACATGCATCATTTAATCTTCACCAAAAAAAAAAACCTGTGAGGAAGTTTCAGTTCATGAGAAAGCAGAGGCACAGAGTGGAAAAGAAGATTATCCAAGATCACACAGTGCAAGGATTCTGGGGAGCCTGTGTGCAGAGCCCATATTTTAGCCACCATGCTATGCTGCCTTCCCAAAGGATAAGCCCAAGGACAAGAGGATGCTATGGCCAGGGTGCCTACCACATCACCTACTCTCAGAAACTTTTCTTTCTATCCTGGTTAATCAGTGGTTCCCCAAGTCCAATTCTTGAGCAGTTCCCGCCTCTGGGTGGGACCCCAGAATTCTGATTCCCTACCAATGGCAGAGAGAGTGCACACATGCCCAGTCTGACTACAGCTTGAATACCCCTCTGGAAAGAACAGTCATCCAACCATTATCCCCCCACAACATGGTCCAGGGTGGAAGCCATCCCAGCTGCTCTCTGCACGGGAGCGTGTGCCCCAGACACTCTGCTGGGTTTGAGTTCACATCCCCTCCTGAGCTCTGGGCCAGATCACGCAGTGGCACCAGGAGGGATTAAAAGACGAAGGGCCAGCCTCTCTGTTCCCAGAGCTTAACACAGGAGAGCCAGCAAGACAGCCACGTTGAGATGCACCCTCCCTTTTGCCAGCTATTCCCTTCTTAAAGGGTACCTCCTTTCAGTAGATTTCCCTGCTGCCCCTACCTGAAAGTCCACTTTACTCATTCAATAGTCAAGAGGGAAGTGGAGAGACCCACACTCAAGGAGGAAGGGAGAGAGCCTAGAAGATGGGAGAGTCCTTCCCTCGAGAGCCCAGGCTCCTGAGGGGCTGTGGACAGCGAGGTCAGTCTTCTGAGAGTGAGCAGTGGAACCCAGACACTGGGGAGTGAGGTGCAGCCGCGGGGCGGGACGTGGCGGGAAAGAGGCTTGGGCTCTGACAGACTTGCGTTCAAGCAACTAGGTGCTGCCACTCCTGTGTGTGTGTGAGACCCTGGAGGAAGTGGCTGAACTTCCCTGAGATTGCAACCTTGTGCATGAAACAGGGATGGTAGTCAGACAGGTGTCTCAGAGAGCTGACAGTGGTTGCCAGGAGCTCAATGTGGAGGGACCAAGAGTAGCTTTCTATCACCAAGTGTCCTGCCTCTGAAAATTTCCAGCCTGTTTGTATTTAACCTCGTTCTGTCTTGCATGAAGGTAAACAGGGAATTTGTCTTTCTATTATTAAGTTTGGCTCCAAGAAAACATGTTCAGGTAAAGTATGTCTGTATCTCTCTCACATTCACCTTTCAAGATAAGTCACCTTTTCAAGATTACTGTGATTTTTTTTTTCTTTTTAAATGGATGAGGAGGCAGAGGCTTGGAGAGGTTGAGCTCATCCAAGGATGTCACAAAGCTGGGAGCTCAACCCTGACTTCAAGGCCATGTTTTTTTTCTCTGTCACTAGAAGCAGACTCCCCAACTTTCCTGGAGAAAGTCGATCAAGAGGCGGTCAAAGCTCAGGCCGGGGGATTCTCTGCCTAGCACAATGAGGAGCAGTGAGCAGAGGTCAGTGCTGGGTATCTGGGCATGTATGTCCCCATCGAAGACCCTCCCAGTGCTCCTCAGCACACTGGAGGAAACAGTCACCCACAGACAAAGGGGATTTCCATCCCCAAAGATCACTCCTCCAGTACCCGGCTCCTCTCTCACACAGCTAAACAAGGCTGCTGCTTAGGCTTCCAGGCGATAGCTTCTCTGTTCCTTAGATGTTGGCTGGTCCTCAGAGGCTTTTCAGACATGGAAACCTAGAAAGGGAACCTGTCCTCAACCTGCTTTCCTGACACAGTGGACCACTTCTCCCTGCCTCTGGGGCGGTCTGTGCTGTCCGTGTGTCCAGGGAAACCAGCGTGTGACGGGAACGTGAATGAGCCCTGGGAGGATGGCAGCAGACACGTTCCCGCTGCCTGACGCTGCCTGGGGAGGAGTAATGGTCCTTAGCCTTCCTGAGAGTGGCACAGGGGAAGAGGAGAGGAGAAGGCAATTTATGTGGATCAGACACTCAGGGATGCTCCCTGGACAGGACAAAGGGACACCAAATAAACCAGCTCAATAGGAATCTTAGTAACTGTGGTTGCAAATCTACATTTTATCCTGGTATCTACCTAATTTTACTTAAATATTTTAAACTCAGGTAGTTTTATAGCAAAAAAAAAAAAAAAAAATCCAATGAATTGTAAACTTCTTACAATACTCTTGACGTTAACTTTCCACTCTTGATCAAAAGATACGCTGTGTCATATTCTTGAAGCTTTTCTCATGTAACCTTTGCTAGATGAAAGCAAAGAGCTGGTCAGAGAGGAGGGGATCTTGGCATTAACCCAATTCAAATGCATCATTTGTAAACTCCAGATGTTTACTCTGTGTCGGTGTGGAAAATAGATTCTAATTCCAGCTCTGCTGGAAGGGAACAAAGACAAGGAGATTGTTCTGACAGTGTTTTGTTGGCTCGAGCATCTTAGGAGTAAGCTTCTTCCTGCCTTGCAAGTGCGCAAATCTACTTTACAAATCTTTTTCTCTCTCCTCTCTGTTTCTGTCTGTCTGTCTTTCCTTCTCTCTTAGTTCCATAGCTGAGTATCTAAGGACAGTCTAGAAGCTTGATTGTGGTTACCTTGAAACTAGAAGAAGTCTCAAAAAAATCATTTAGCATCCACAAAGAAAGGAAAAGGGTAGGTATTATAACATTTGGCAAGTGGTAGGAACACAGTCTGGCTTGGTGTCTCTAATCTGTATCTAATAACTAAACACTCATCCCTTGGGTGGTATGGCTAGGTTCTTTTAAATCAACTTTTCAAAATTGAGGTATAGCATTCATACACTAAATGTACAATCTTAAGTATATAACTTGAAGAAATTTTATGAAATTAACATATTACGTAAGGAACACTCAGATCAAGACATGGAACATTGCAGTACTGCTTCCCCAAATCCTTATGCTCCCTTTCATTTAGGCAGCCTTCCCCCTCTGACCCCCTTAACAACCACGACAAGCCTCCCTCGTTCAATAATTAGAAACTTGGGCTAAACATGAAAACTCAAGAAGTCACAGGCAATCCCAGAAGCAACACCTCACAGATTTCATCAGGCGGCCTATGTTTACATTTCTGTGGGACAGAATGACTCCCACAGTCTGACACATCCTTTATTTAGCCCTGTTCTCAAAGAAAAAGATACCTTTGAAAGCGGAGAGACTCTGAAAGAGGCTCCTATCTGTCCAGAGGGAGAAAGAGAGGAGAAAGGCAGCAGATGTGAAAGAAGGGGGGCGTGCAACCCTGCTCTCACGAGGCCCCTCGGGGAGACTGTCCCCATCGGACCTTCACAGGGGTTCACCTGAGGCTGCAGCCCCAACAGGTGGGAAGGACTCATCATGAAAGGGACCCCAGCCCACGTGTTCCTGTGTCACCACAGCCGGTCAGCCCCAACGCGAGCAACTGGGCGTGAGGATGGTAACTTCGCTTGTCCGCTAGTAAAATGGGCTCATTAGAACCAGCCTCTCTGACCACTGAGGGATGCTGTGAGAGCACACCACACAAAACTGCTTTGGAAGCGCTGCCTATGAAACATTAGCTCTGAGAGTTTAAAGCAGGGATGGGAAATCTCGGTGACTCGGCACAGTTAGGCGAGGGTGCAGCTGGCCAGCACACTGGGGCATGGGTGCCCTGTCCAAAGCGTCTGTGTATGTATGGGGTAGGGCGGACGCTTGGACACTTGTTGGCTGTGGAGAATGCAGATTCAAAGAGGCAATACCGTCTGATTTTTCCAGAGAAATCAGAAGCTCACTTTTTATGTGAAATAATGAACTTATAAAAACTTGAGTGATACTGTGGGCCAAATAAAACACTCTGGCAGGATAGGACCCACCGAACAACAGTTCCCAACCTCTGGTTGATACGTACTGGTCTTCTGGGCCAGGGCTCTGGCCCTGCCCCCACCCCGTGGCTCTCAAGGCCCGCCCTTGTCCTGTGGACATACCTCCCACGCTAAGAGTGGCCAATTGAGTCCAGTATCCCTGTTGCTGTTGTTTTCTAAATAGATGATGCAACTGAGTTCCGGGAAGGAAAGGTGATTTTTGCCAAGGCCATTGCTATGAAAACAGTGAGTCCCCCCTGACTCCTATTCCAAGCACCCCGCTGCCCACCCCCCTCTCCCTGCAGGGAGAGGACACAATCAGGAGACAAGACCACAGGCAGCGAGCAGGAGGCTGGGCCTCCTCCCACGGACCTGGGGACTCTGCCCACCCTAAATGGCTCCCGTGGCACACAAGCCCAAGGCTCTCCACTGGCAGGGGCCTTGGGAGGAGCCCCATTCCTTACCTGCACATCCAGGTTCTTGCGCGAGGAGGCAGGCGTGTTGGCATAGGAGCTGATGGAGGAGCTGGTGTTGACGTCATCAGTGCTGAGGTTGTCTATGGTGTCACTGATCCCGCTGCTGACGGAGCTGCTGTCATCCCAGCTGCCAAGACAAACACACCCTAAGCACGTCTGGCCGTACCAGCTCAGCCTGACGGTGCAGACGTCTACCAGCCCCGAAGGCTCCTGGCGAACAAAGCCCCAAAGCTCCTTTGCCTCTCACGTGACTCATCTTCAAGGGTGACATCCAACTGCTTCCGTCTGGCAGCTGGGGAAGTGGGTGATATGTGTCTTCCCCTAAAAGGCGTTGCTTTCCTGAGCAGAGGTGACTAAACACATACACACTACCTACCCCATCCTCAACATCACCTGGGGAGCTTTCAAAAGCCAAGGGCCACCTCCAGAGACAGAGGAGGGGCAGGGGGGGTGGGGACTGGAGCAGAAAGTGGGCAGAGAATGAGTCAGCAGGGGTGTCCTCCCTGCGGCTCAGAGGGGGAAGAAGAGCTGCTGTAGGAATTCTCTGGACCCCACTCCTGGCACAGAAAGCTAAGAGAAAGGAAGTGCAAAAGTCGGCAGAAGCCCATCAACTCTATTGGCAGTTCTAACTCTAATAACTGGAGAAGGGATTGGCAATCCACTCCAGTATTCCTGCCTGGAAAATCCCATGGACAGAGAAGCCTGGCGGGCTACAGTCTGTGGGGCCACTAGGAGTTGGACCTGACTGAGNCTGACTGACAGCAATCAAGCGTAATATCAGAGAGACCCTGTGTGGGCCAAGACACAGCATTTTAACCAGTCAAGGCTCTCAGAAGTGACCAGAAAATCTATTCAAAAATGGAAAGGCCCATCAAACAAGGAGATCCAGTTTCAGAGTCTTACAAGAGATGCTGACATCACTGTGTCAGGAATTCAAATGCCACTCAGAGGGCTTAAAGCACAATTTTAACAGCCCAAACACAAACTGTCAGCTATGAAAAACGCAGGTGAAAGAATCGTAAATTATTCCAGCCTCTCACACTCCCTGTTTCCCTCACTGTTGTGGGGAGTCAGCATTCCACAGAACCTGCTTTCACCAGGCTCCCCTGAGAAATCACCTCTAATCTGGACAAATTTTTAATATCAAGCTCTTCTGGGGAGTCTGTAGATACATCAGGAATCCGTAATGGTTTTGAATTAATGTGGTATTGTATTTACAACTTCATCTCAACAGCAGGAATCGGCAACGGTTCTGAATTCATGTGATACTATATTTACAAATTCATCATCCATGAAGTAAAAGGGCAAAACCGAACCCCAAGGTTAGAAGGATGATTAAACAGATTTTTCCACTAGGATTTACACGCCCAGGCATGAGGAATCCTGGCTTTCAGCAAAAGACTCTTGAGTCTGAGAAGAGGAGTTACTGAACGATCTGGAGGGTCATTAGACTTTCCAAATGGACTCCCTGTGAGATAATGTTGTTTATGCAAGGCAAAGACATGCTTAAATGATGTTGTAAAAAAAAAAAAAATCAGCTTGTAGAGAAATATTCATTCCCTGCTCACTAATAAACCACAGAAGGTTAGACTAGAAGAGGTGAAGTACTGTAATTCTGGTCCTTAAAATCAGCCTTCACTAAGCAAGGGATCTTAATCACCCTCCACCCAAAACCCCCACCCAAAGACTGGGTCTACTCCAGAAGGCCCTAACCATTCTCAGAACTGTCTTGGCCAGCCCCCGCCCTCCTGTCTGCCCCTATCCTGGTGACTAAACTCACGCTGTAGAGTCACCCAGGGCCGGGTGGCGGCTTTACCTGCTCACTTTTCCAGTTCTGCTCCGGAATCACGGCAGAGCCCATTTCCAGGGCCCCGTGCCCCCTGCCAGACAGCTGCATTCACTTGCAAAAGCCCAGACTGGTGGAACTCGTTTTCTGGCTATTGTTCAAGGCAATTGTTCCGGTGAAACCCCAGGGCCCTGCGGAATGAGATCCTTTGGTGTGGATGAGTGAGCAAGTCCAACCAGGGCTTAGCAGTAACCCCCGGGGAAGGGAAAGGGTTTGGCTACCTTCATTTCCCACCAGACAGGTATGTTAACTATTTCCTCCCCAGGAGCTTTTCTCAGGAACATCACCTCCTCTAACCACTGCTGGGGCCCATTAACAAAATCCACCTTCAAAGAATGCAACAGGACTCCTGCAAAATCCTTTTGCTGCCTATCTGAGAATGATAAGCGCCAACTTTAATTGAAGTTTAAAGCTGCGCCAGACTCCGTGCTAATTATATTACTTGCATTCTTTCATTTAATCCACCCAACTCTATGATAAAAATAATAACTAGCACTGAGGACTTATCTATATTTTCTCCTGGGTACCATGAAATTGAGACTAATTTTATACCCATTTGAGAGATGAGACAACTGACCCTTGGAAAGAAAGGCCCAAAGGTCATACAACTAGGAATTGCTGAAGCTGGGATTCACATACAGATCCAAGAATGTGCCACCATCTTGTTTATCTATTCAACTGACACATTTTCATGAACATTTGTCATGTGTATTAGAAGGGCATTCAAGTTTCCCACATGAACAAAAGTAAGTAAAGAAAAGAGAGCAACTTGAAAAAAGCTATGAGCAAGCAAGTCGCCCTTTAGGTTTCCCCCTGCGATCTGTCTACACAGTTTGCTGTTGCGGTACCAAACCCAGAACCTGGGTTCGAATGAAAAGCCAGGACGGATTTACATGCTAATCCAAATAAATTAAGTTTCATCCAGCAGTGGGCCAGGGTATCGTAAACCTCTGAAGCTAGAAATGGAGGCAGCACATGCTCTGAAGAAAAAAAGGCAAAATATTGAGCTGGCCAAGAAGTTTGGGTTGTTCTGTAAAGACGGTTTGGAAAAACCCAAGTGAACTTTTTGGCCCATCTAACAGATCTCAGTTTGAACCCTGGCCCCGCCATTTACTTTGTCAGTATCTTCATCTCCAGAAGACCCAGACTTCCTCCTCTATGACCTGGTGCTGATCAACACCCAGGCCCCTAATGCCTTTTGTGGGGACCAAACCAGAACTCCAGGCACAGAGGAGATAAGCAGCTCCTGTCGGCTGTAGGGCGAGATCCAGGGACTTTGCAAAGACCACGGGAAGGAGAGGCAGGCCCACAGTATGAAAAAGCTGATGAACTTCTAGTCCAAGAGCTCGCTGCCGTAAATGGGCAGGGTCCCAGGGGAGAAGCAGCTCCTACAGACGGTGCCAGGTGCAAGGCCAATCATTTGAGGTGGAGAGAGGGAAACAGGAACCCCATAAAGAAGGCTCCGAGGGGATTTAGTAGCACTCAGAATGTCAGGGGTTGAGTTTCACCCCACGGCACCTTTGTCCCATTTTGGTAACTCATTCCCTCAACAAGTAGGTGGTCCCCTGAGTAAGCGTGAAATTCCTCCTTTGGCTCCAGGGGCTGGTTGAGCTACCAAGCCCAGAGCTCTGGTCCGGATGCCCTCTACCCTCATTGTTAGCATAGGCACCAGCATGTCTGCTGGCCTCAGCTGCACAAAGGCCTCTCTCCTCCAAGGCTCCACCCGAGAAAGCTGCTGACACTTGGTCCACAGCCTCCTGGCTTTTGCCAAAGATTGCAGCAAAGTCATTCTGCTGTTCTGTTTACCAGAAGATAAGAGTACCCTAAACATCAACAGAATTCAGCATATCATATACAGCTCCGCCTATCATATAGCTCATGAAAATACTGGCGAACACACGCTGAAAAGCTGTAACACTGGGCTCCAGGGATTTTGCTAAAGCACTTTAGATTCATTATCCCACACACTTCTATTAGACTATAAGGCACAAACTATTAACGTTCCCTTTTACAGACCTGAAAACTGAGGCTTACAGAGGCTATGGTGACCTGTCCACGGTGCTAGAGATAATAAACAGAGCTGGATTTGAAGCCAGATCTGCACAATTCTAAAACCCAAGCTCTCGTTCTATGTAAGAGCAGAGGCCAAGAGGCTTTCAAGGAATCACAGTCAAATAACTCAGAACTCCCAACTGCTATGCAAAAAGCCCAGGACACCTTTTTTTTTTAATTTATTTTGTCTTGGAGTATAGCTGAGGAATAAAGTTGTTATAGTTTCAAGTGAACAGCGAAGGGACTCAGCCATACATTCGCCCTCCAAACTGCCCTCCCAAAACCTGGAACACGTTTTAATGGAATCAAAGTAGTTTCATGAAATTATAGAAAAGCTGGGGTAGGGAGGAAATCCCAGACAGGGCATTGACTGGCTGCCCCAGGTCTAGAGCTGTTGGTGGAGGAAGATGTGGGGGTCTCGACACTTCCATTAACACCACCCACCCACCCACACATACTCCCACAGTCACCTCCCAATACATCTTAGGTGTTTGGAAACCTGAATGCCCAGGATAGAACAACTGCCTCACTCAGGGCAACTTGTCAGGGGCCTGCCCTTCAGCTACCCTTTCTAGGCCAATGGGATGGGAAGGGAAGGAAGCCCAGGCCAGAAAACACACTCTGAATCAGCTCTGGGACCTCAAAACGGTTCCACCCTAGCAAACTAGCCACCCCAGGCACACATGTGAGTGGCTCATGCCAAGCCCGGGTCAGCCTTAACACACCGGGGTGGGGACTCCGGGACTCCAGCAGCCTAAGGCCAACTTCAAGAATACTGACCTTCCCACATTTGACTCTCACTTGGGCTTCCACCTCCTCCCTCAACCAGTGAGCAAACAAATCCAGTCACAGATTCATCTAGAGTCCAAAAGCCTCAAAGAGATTAGCAAACTCTCAGGTAGGTCTTGCTGCCAAAGTGCAGTTCTTCTTGATGCCACCCCTTCTCCAGAAATGAGCCGAATCGGAGAGGCCCAGACAGGCCATGCTTGCAAGTATCATGTGTACATTGGCGCGTCCTCTACAATAAAAAGTGCCCTTCATCCAGCTGAACCCACATTTAAGCTTACAGATAAAACCATCCTGAGCCATCTGCCAAGCCCAACAAGGAAGGCAGAGTGGTGGCCAGTCCTAGCTCTGCCGAGTGTCTGTGTGACCCTGAGTGCATTCCTTACCCTCTCCTGGCTCCCACTGCCTCACCTCAAATTAATAATAATATTGCTGGCTTCGCAAGAAAAAGTAAATGAGACAATGTCTGTAGATGCCTGGCCAGTAGTAGGTGGCAATGAACACTGTTTCCTCTCCCCCTTGTCCGGCTTAAAAATAGAAATGCTCCTCTTTGGGAAGCTTTAGAGCAGTCCTAACAAACAAGAAAAGGACTCCTACTTAAATCTATGCCATCTTTCCTAGTTTCCAGAATTTAAAAACAAACAAACAAAAAAAAAACACCCAGTAATTTGCAGTATTAGTAAACACAACCACAAGTTCACCCGGCTTCTTAGATTCCAAACAAAACCAACTGCAAGTCGTTTAAATCAGAGCCCTCTGCACCACCAGCAGTCCTTGCCTGGGTCTCAACGTTGCCTCTCTCCAGTTCTCCCGCTCCCCCCACCCCACCCCAGGCTCAAAGGTCTCCCGCTAAAAGCTGAAATAAGGACCTAAGAGAGCCAGTGTTTTGGTCTCAGCAGCCTCATTTGATAAGATGGTCTGGAATATACTGACATTACCCAAATGTCCAGGTGAACCAAGGACATTTGCTCCAGCTGCCTTTAGGACTATCAAGGTTAAAATAAAAAGGTATGAGGGTGAGAAGGAAAAGGATGAAGAGTTTTCAGACCCATGACCACTCACCCCCCACCATCAACTACACAGCCCACGGCAATTTTGGCAGCTGTGCCGCTGGCTGCTCTGCCCCGCTTTCCAGTACCACCCAAGGCAGCAGGAGCACCACACCCTGCCCCAGGCCCTAGGAGTTTCAGAATATCGTCCTACCTTGTCAGGTTCCTAGGCCAGAGCATTCTACATTGTGATCCTTGGAGAAAGCAGACAAAGAAGCTGAATGAATCTCACGATGGCAATTCCGTCAGCCAGCCAGCCAGCCAGCCAGCCAGCCAGGCAGCCGAGCCAGCCCACACCGGGCCAGGGAATCCCAGGCACCAGCAATCGGCCACTAAAGTACCAGCTACAAGGGGATCTCCATTCCCCTGCCCAGGAAAGAAACCGGATCCACCGACAAAATTAACCCCTAAAGTGCCAAAGGAGCGAGGGGTCAGGCCAGAGTGCTGGTATCAAGTCAGCTGTGAAAAGTTTCAGCAAAGCAAAAGCTAACACCAAACTTGGAAACTGTTACCGTAAAGCACCTAGTGGAAGGGCCCTCATATGGTCCCAAGGGAGCCAGGAACAGTTGGTCAAGCTGAATAAAATCTAGATGTGAAAGGATATTCCAAACAGCCGTGGACTGTGCTAAAATGCTAGGAAACGTCTCTCTGCCAATGCTGCGGCTGTTAATGATGACACAGAGATCGCTGACCGTAACATTTCTTAACTGATTCCACCCACAACTGAATACGGAGCATTTGATAGAAATGATTAGCCTGCAGAGGTAACTGCGGAATCGGGGAAGGAAGAGACACCTATTTGTACAGTTAACAATGACGCAAATTATTTCTGGTGATGTCAGTTTTGAGGCAATGCCAAGAAAAATATGCTTTAATTTCTTGGTTTTTGTTTTTTTTAAAGGAAGCTCGGTATATGCATGGCTACTTTAAACTTTATGGTATACAAGCTGGGAGGGGAGGTGGGATGGGAGAGAATCCCAGTTCTGGGATGGGAAGGGGTTGCACCAACTAATCCCTATTAAAACCTGTAATCAAGGAATTCAGGAGAAACTATGTAAACAGATGCTGAGAACAATGAACAACTGTTTTACTAGTGAAANAAACTTTATGGTATACAAGCTGGGAGGGGAGGTGGGATGGGAGAGAATCCCAGTTCTGGGATGGGAAGGGGTTGCACCAACTAATCCCTATTAAAACCTGTAATCAAGGAATTCAGGAGAAACTATGTAAACAGATGCTGAGAACAATGAACAACTGTTTTACTAGTGAAAATTCAAAAGCAAAAATAATGTCAGAGCCACAAGTCATTATTTTAAAATGAAGGAGGACTAAGATGCTCTCCAAAAGCCCTATTCCCTCTCCAAATATCCTACCAGTTGGCTCCCAGCTGCTTTCAAAGGCTTTCCCAGAGAAAGACTCTCCCCCTGGCCTGGGCTGTCTCTCCAATCAGAGTTCAGGGTCGGGGGATGTGGGGAGGGGGTGGGGGGTTCTCTGTGTGTGTGTCTGGGGAGGGGAGAGGGTAGTCAAGGAAGCAGTAACTGGCCCAGAGCAAGGTCTCGGGGTGGTCCACGTTTGCTCAGCAAACAAAAGCCTTTCAAAGGGGGAATGAAGAGCCACCCCCACCCCAAAAAGGGGACAATAAAAGGTCAGCTCAGAAAGGAAGTGAGGGTCTAGTGGGGCTTCCCAGGTGAAAGAAAAAGCAAGTGTGTCCAGGAGCTGAGATTGTAATCTTGAAGGAGTCTCAATCTAAGTTAACCATTCACCTCTCATCCCTTAGGGCCCTCCCCCAGGTGAAAACATGGCCAGAGCCTGTCTCTGCAGTGGCGAGTGGAAGGCTGAGGCCGGGATGTGGAGGGGTGGGTTCAGGGGAGGGCAGATTTACTGAGACAAAGTCAGGATGGACCCAAACTCTGGCTGACAAAGATGCTTTAAACCATCCCTGTCTCTCAAACTGAATTTATCTTTACAACATGACTTATTTGAGAATCCGGCTGACCGCTGGGTTACTTTAGGTAGAATGAGACTACATATATGGAGACAAGACATACAGAAAGACACATATACAATTTCCACTGTTTGCTGCAGTTCTTTGTTATAAGCTAATATAATATGTAAACATCCACATTAATTGCCACGGTAACTAAAGGATTTATTCATTTAACTGATAGTACCGAGCCTCTGCTATGCAAGTCAACAAAACAGACAAAATATTCCTTACTCAAATGGAACTTACTGTTCAGTGATAGAACTATACAGTCAATGAGACAAAATGTAAATTACAGAGTACGTTATAGTGATCAGGGCTAAGGAGAAAAAAGTAATGTAGGAAAGAGGCTGTGATTTGTCAAGGAGGGTGTCTGGAATTTTACACAGGGAGCTAGGGAAGGTCTCCCAAACGGATGAGTCCTACAGATCTGAACAAAGTGGGGCAGCTGGTTAGGTGACTATCTGGAGGTAAGAGCCTTCCGAGAGAGGGAAAGGTCAGTGCAAAGGTCCTGAGACAGGGTGCAACTTACACATTCAAGAACCACGTGTGGCGGGAGCAGAGTGAGCAGGGAAACAGAGGAAACCAAGGTCGTCAGGCCAGAGGGTTTGGGAGGAGGGTCCCTGAGGAGAGCCTGGCAAGTCGCTGGAAGCATCTTGGCTTTTCCTCTGAGAAAGGACGCACTGGCAGGGGAATAAAGGAACTTCCTCTCACGTACAAGTTTCTGTAAATCTCCTTCAGCACTAAATATATAATCTCAATTATGCACAACTTTTTCAAGGGCGACTTTATTACACAAGACAATGCAGTTTAAAAGGGTCTCGGTCCTCTCCCTGCTGTTAAAAGGTCCCATCTTTAATACGAAATGCTCTGAATTCTCTGCATCAGCAGGGTAAGGTTTAGGTAGGGCTTTCCCATGCTCTGAAAGGCAACACACACTATAGCTAAGAGTTCCAGCAATAGGAGGAGATAAAGAAAGGAAGGCAGGTCAGCCAACCGTGTGGGAGCAGACGCCCTTTGGGTCTTTTCAAACAGCCAGTCTTCCCCTGTCATTTCTGACCCTGGTTTCCAAACAGGCCAGATTCCAAAGACCTTCTAGGACACATAACATTTTTCTCTACAGAAACAATGTTATCAATGATGTCAAGGTTCTCAGGTTAACTTACAGAGCTATTTTTTTAAACCAAAATGCAGCTGATCAACTCTACCCAGGTATCAAAGAGCAGAATAAAACCTCATTCTTAGAATACAGCAGGTAATTTCAAAATACATACAACCACTGAAATTAATCTAAAAAAGATGTTCACTTATTTCTATGAATACTTTTATTAAAATAATACTAACGAGTCTACTTTGTTCCTTCTTCAACATCATCAGTTTTTGCCCTTTTTACTGGCTCTTCCCCACAAACTGGCCAAGGAAATATATCACCTATTTCATCAGATAAAATTTTCTTTAACCGCACGTCCATATTCCCTTCCATGACTATGTCACAGCAGAACAAGTCAAAGAAGCGTCTACGTTCCAGCTTCTATGGTCCACTGTCTCCTCCACCTGCCAGGCAGACTTGTGTTCCCATCACCCCACTGAAATGGTTTTGTTTCTCCCAAGAACATCAATGGTTTAATTTTTGCCAATGATCTTTCTGCTACCTAAGCGTTCAGCAGCATGTAGCCAGGTTTGGCAGCTTCTTCCTTCTGGAATGGGTCTCTTCATAGGTTTCCATTATCTGCACCTGGTTACTTCCTCCCTCACTGGCTGTGCCTCTGCGTCCTTTTGCTCAAGCTCCTCCTCTCCAAACCCCTCAGGCTCTGTCTCTTGTCCCCTGCTCTTTCCTATCTAGCCCTTCCCTAGGTGATCTCATCCACAGTGTCAAAGACTAGGCACAGACCACTCTGAAGTTTGCTTCTCTATCCTGACCCCCTTGGATGCACGCAACACATCCCAAATCTAATGCATCCCAGACAAAACGATTGTTTCCAACTTCTAATTTGTGTGCATTCCACTCCCAAATTGGAATCCTCCCCTTCCCAGTCAATGTACCACTGACCCATCAGTCATCTATTAATCAGTATTTCCTTCATAGCTCCTATAAAATCCCCTAGCAAGTTCTTTTGCCTGTGCCTCTCCAACATACCTTGAACCTGATCACTCTTCAGCATCTACAGTAAGATAACCTTGGTCCTAGCCACTACTGCCTCTCTCCTTCAACAACCACCTCCTTGATTGCTCAGCCTTCCCTCTTGCTCTGCTAGGATCCCTCACCCAAATGGCAGGGACAGTGATCTTACTCAAGGAGACATCGGGTCAAGTTGCCTTTCTGCCTAAAACCCTCCAGTAGCTTCCCGGGGAACTCAGAATAAAATCCAAATTCATTAGGATAAAATCCAAATTCGTTCCCTCGGCCTAAAAGGGATCTGACTCCTGCCTACTCCCTCTGCCACTCTGCGCCTCTCCTTCATGAAGTTCAAGTACAGGGCCCACATGGGCCTTGGCACATACTAGGTCTCTTTCTATTTCATAGGCCCTGCGCTGAGTTCCACTTGCCTGTGATGCTTTCCATCCACATCTCCCCATGTTCGTCTCCTTCTCCTGGAGAAGGAATGTCACCTCCTCAGGGATTCCCTCTAGACTCTGGGCCAGTTACCTTCNAGGGCCCACATGGGCCTTGGCACATACTAGGTCTCTTTCTATTTCATAGGCCCTGCGCTGAGTTCCACTTGCCTGTGATGCTTTCCATCCACATCTCCCCATGTTCGTCTCCTTCTCCTGGAGAAGGAATGTCACCTCCTCAGGGATTCCCTCTAGACTCTGGGCCAGTTACCTTCCATAACACCCCATGGTACTTAACCAGTCAGCGCATTATTTGTTTATTTTCAAAGAAAAAAAAAAAAAAACAACCAGTAAGCTCCTTGAGGGCAGGAGTGCTGTCTGCTTTCCTTCTGAGATCTCCTCCCAGGGCCAAGGGTAAGACAAGCTGTTACCCATCAGTAACGGGTGATCCTGGTGCCATTTTGGTGAAGATGATGTCAGTGTGTCCTGACTCCTCCATTTCCCCTGTTCTTTGCTGGGGCTCAGAATCTATCGGATAAGTGAAAAATCTCCCTTTCCTGCTGAGGGGCTTATGGCTTATTCTCTGCATTTACAGATAGTGGGTCCCATTCTCCTTTTCCGGGGAGGAGGTGATACTGTCCTTCAATCTTACTATAAAGACAGAATGAGCCACATTTCAGTGTCAGATATTTTATCTTGAGGGGCTGCAATTTCTGTTACCTTCAATTGGCTAATTCTTGGGGTTCGTCTGGACTCACACTTGTGGGTCTTCACACATGAAAGCGCACACACATTCCTCTGTCTCTAAACAAAAGGCTTCATTCACCAGGAAGAGTACCCACTCTGTTATCTGTGTTTACCTCCCTTCCATTCTGAATCTGAAACTACAGGCTTGTTAACAAAACCTTGGACAGGGGAGGCTAGAGAACATGACCCCAGGTGCCAGCATCTTTGGCTTAAAATCATAAACCTAGATTTTTCATCCTCAATCCAACATCAGAGATGCCTTTTCTAACAGGGTGCCAATCAACAGCAATCCAACTCCCAAATGGCAGCATTTCCAACAAAAGACACATGAAATCAATTTTCAATGATAAACAACAATTCAGATTTATACACTTTACTGTCTATATCTCAATTCTCACAACTGGGTGGACACATTCATTATTATCTTTATGTCATAGAAAAACAAACTGGGACTCAGATAACCTAACTGTCTTGCTCACAGTCAAAAAACTTGAAGGGACCCAGAGCCTCAGAGGACAAATCCTACCCGTTTTCCATGACCCCACGAGCTCAGGGTAGCAAACATTTCCAGGTCACTGTGCCAAGAGATGCCACTATGACATTCAGTGGGTGAGGGCCACTGTTAACAGGTTACCTGGAGTCCTTCAGCTGCTTCTAATATTGTTGGGCTCGGCCCAATTTAGACTTTTACCAAATGCTATGACATCATGGTTTCTACAAGGAAGGTCATTCTGGATGCTATGGGAAAAGTGATAAGATAAATAAATAGGGTATAGGAAAAGAGAGTCACCGGAGGCACTTCCTTTAAATAGAGTGATCAGAAAAGGCATCTCTGGAAGTGATATTTAAGCTATTCTCCTTAAAATATGGGCTGGATGCTGACCTTTATGCATCAGGCACTGTGCTGGCGAAACAGCAGTATGCAAAAGAGAAATGGTCTCCCTCTCTTCTTCATGGAGGTTATAGTGTGGGGTTTGTGGGGATTTCAGATATTCAAATAAAAAAAAACAAATGCATTTAATTGCAAGCCACGATACATGACATGAAAGAAAAGCATAGTAAGCTGTGGAGCACAACAGAGGAGAAAAGAGATTACTGCTGATAAAGGCAGAATAAATCTGTGCCTAGGCTGCCTGTACAGGAATCTGTGCAATGCTGTGCAGTGTTGACAATTTGGTGCAACATTTAAAATTTGTGCCTATTTATAGCTTTCCACATAATAAAATCTAGATCATCCCATAAAACCCCATGCCAAACACCCTAGGCTAATAATAACAGCCACAAAGATTCCTATCATTGTCCCCACAGCCAATAAGGAGTAACAGCAGACTGGAAGGTTAGTGCCTCTGGTGTTTGGGGAACAATTTAGTTAGGCTTTCCTGCATCTGTGGTCATGGTAATAAATCTGGTTACCTAGAAGAATAAAAAATCCAAGAAGCAAATCCACTTGGTAATTTGGTCTTTTAAAAAACAAAACATTAAAGGAAATTGAAAACAATACCATTGGCCATAAGGGGCTGGATGCATAGGGAAAACCCCAAGAGTTCAAATATTTATTTTTCAGCTGGGATATTATCTATCTCTATGAAGATAGATGGGTAACAAATAAAATATTTCAAAGCCACTCTGGCCTTTTTTTAACATGTGGCTTCAGCTGCAAGGACATCCTTGAGTGTATCCGGTGTAGGGTGAGATAATGAGCCAGGGACGGGGAAAGAAGCTGGAAAGGGAACACATAGGGGCTAATCACGGGCAGCCTTGAGCGGCTGGGATTTAAGCCAGTGGTTGGTTGGGCAACTCCAGTCTTATGTTACTCCACACACCCAAGGCGCTCCCTCTGGCCCCAGATCGCTCAGCTCTCAGGCTGGAGGTGTCCCGCAGAGGGGTAGAGAAGACACTAACCAGGGCTGAGTGCAGCTCAATCACTGCCTGGTGGAGGCTCTCAGATTGCTGGCCTGTCCAGTGAGCTGACCGCCACCTCAGATGTTCTCTAAGATCCCTCTAGGCAGGAACACTTTTGCAAGTCTACACCGCTAGATCTCCTGCTGAAATCCCTCTGCAAGAGGAAATTCATTCGCCTTCTGGATTTGTGCTCCCTGTGTCCTGCTGGGGACAGCCCCTGAATGGACTGGTGTCAGGTGTTATTCTCAGCACTGTAAAAACCTCATCCCATAGAACTTTTCTCACAACCTTGAGTTTCTTGTAAGAAAACCTGTCCTGGCCCTTAGTTTGGTGTTTCATTGTTTCCCTTCTGAGTTTATAGGGAGTATAAAATAGGTTCACAATCTCTGAACCACAATCTTGTCTAAGTCAAAGGGAAAAAAAAGTTTGGCCAAGAGCCCAGCTCATTCTAGGTATCTGCCTAGCGGAGAGGGTAGCTAAAAAGCTAGAGTGGTTAAGAAGTACATTCTTTCCACTCGACCATCAGTCTCTCAGAGGAAAACTGTTTTGAATGAGGGAAGAGAAATAAAACAGTTACTGACATAGTAAGTGTTTACAAACTTTGCTACAGGTACTGAAAACCAACTGTGTGCCAGGGATGTCCACTGTTGATATCAAAATTCAAAACAGTCTAGTAAGATAGATTTTTTTTTTTAATTATCCTCAATTCACAGACGGTCTACATCTCTGCAATATGAGATAAGCTATGGAAGGTCACAAAGCTTCAGTGCTAAAGAACAGCTCTGCCATATTCCTAAGTCAGTATCCTTGGGATTTCTTTTTAAGCTCTCATTTTTATTGAATTCTTATAATGGCAGTTAGGTGCTAAATTCTCCAATCTTATCTTATTCTTCTGACATTCCCTATACAGTAGGTATTATCTCCTATGTACTAGGAATTATTATCCCCAATATACATAAGGATGTTGAGAAGCAGTGGGGGGTAAGTAACTTGCCCAAGGGCACACTGCTGTTAAGAAGTGCAGAGGCCGTGATTGTAACCACCCTCAACACCTCTGAATTTTGGCCTTGAGCCTGGTACTTGGCACACTGGGGACAATTTTCTTCATCACCAATAGCCACTTCGCCCGTCGAGTATTAAGTTCACTGACAACAGCCTATACCAATGGGCCCTGTATTTTTTTCCCTTCCTCCTTCCCTTCCTATAGGAGTAGTTGGCTCCAAGGGTAGGTAGCATCATAGGAGACCCCAGTTCTGTACTTTTCCTGAAGTTTAGGGAGAAAGACAAAAACTCTCATTCAATTCAGAGCGCAGTGCAGACCGACACTAAATCTACAGGTTCAGCTGCACACAGCTAGCTGCATCCAGACAGAAACTCCATTCTTCAGCCAACCTTTTCCCAAACATGGTACCAGAAACAATGGGACGCGGAGAGGAAAAGTGTGTGAATGGTTCAGGGCAGCCCCATCACCAGTAGTCAGAACATACTTAAGACTATGTTCTTCTAACAATGCCCAAGAGTGTCATCTGCGTGCATAAATGTCAGAATTATAAGGAAACTATAGAATACAGTCTTTATTTGCAGCTCACAGTAGCATGCAAACATTTAGCTCCAAGAATGGCCTCTGTATTGTTCTTTGTGATGACGAAAGGAGTGGGACACCCTGAAAAACCTTCAGTGGGGAAAGAGTTCATCTAATTACGGCTCCACTACAGAATGTCAAAAATGATGCTGATGGATCCTGATATAAAAAGATGTTTTCACGGTGTTGTCAAGCTACAGAAGTAGAAGATAAAAACTCTTTTCCTTTTTTAGTTGTTATATAGTACAGCAGTTAAGAACTACAGAGTTATAATCCCCGGCCACTTCCAGCTCCCTGACTTTGGACATATTGCTTAAGCAACATATACTGGACATATAGCTTAAGCAACGTAACTCCTACTCCTAGAGTTACTGTAAAAATTAAGTGAATCAATATAAGTAAAGAGTATAGAACGGCACCTGGTCATAGTAAGTACTCAAGAAAACTCTGTCTTTTTTTCCCCAAAAATAAGATGAATAAGGGCTTCCCTGGTGGCTCAGATGGTAAAGTACCCTCATGCAATGAGGGATACCAGGATTCCATTCCTGGGTTGGTAAGATCCCCTGGAGGCCGGCATGGCACCCCACTCCAGTATCTTGCCTAGAGAATCCCATGGTGGGCTACAGTCCATGGGGTCGCAGAGTCAGACGTGACAGTGACTAAGCCCAGCATAGCACAAGATGAGCAAGCTGCTTACATGCACAGAAAAAAAGTCTAGACACGTCATCAAGGTGCTGAGGCCGCCTCTCACTTGGGTCATACGTTATGATGACATTTCGCTTCCCCCCCCTACTGTTTGCTTGTCTGTATTTTCTATTTTTCCATAATAAAACATGTTAATTTTTTTTAATAAGGAAGAAAGAAAAAATTTTAATTAAAAAAAAAAATCCTGATCTTTAATGAGAAACAGAAACCTCACCCAAATGTTTTTTAAAAAAGCTGTAGACCAGGCCAGGTAATTACAAAACCTGGAGTCTGGAAAAACCGCATGGTGCTCCCTGGTCTTTTCTAGTTCAGTGCCTTAATAACAAGAAAGAATTTGCACCCCAGCACCTCTGTCCTGAAGACGCACAGGCAGAGCTGGGGAGAGGAAGAGACCTGAGAGACAGGAAAGCAACCCACTTAGTTTAAAACATCAGGAAGTTTAGAGGATTAAAGGTATTATAGCCGCTATTCATAAAGGTGTTTTGTTAGAACTTCCAAATAGCAATCTGGTGAAATAAGCCTTGCACAGCCTTAAATGAAAGCCTGTTATAGAACTTAAAGATTCCTAGAAAAGGCAAAAGAGCCCCAGGTATTAATTTACCTAAAGAGCAGCTGCCTGGAAGATACTGTAATGTATCGTATGTAGCCAATGTTATAACATAGGTTACTAGTCACAGACCAGGAAGTTTGAGTCCAGATCACTCCGTGGAGAGCTGCAATTAGCAGTAATGAGAGGTATGTCTGTGTTCTGATAAGAGCCACGGCTACACATATATTACAGACTTGGGTCCCTTCCTACAAAGTCCAAGGACATTCAAAGCTGCTGGTGGTCCAGTGGTTAGGAATCTGCCTGCCAATGATATGCTCTGGGGCAACTAAGCCCGTGCATCACAACTACTGAAGTCCTGACGTCCAACAGCCTGTGCTCCGCAACAAGGGAAGCCATGGCAGTGAGAAGCCTGCGTACCACAAGAGAGTAGTCCACACTCCTTGCAACTAGAGAAAAGCCCTCGCAGCAGCAAAGACCCAGCACAGCCCAAAAGAGATAAATGAAGCTGCTGGAATCCAAAATGTACGTACACACATCACCCCCCAAGAATCAACAAACCAAAAGTGGTGCTGGAATCCAAAATGCGCATGTACACACACACACACGAACCAATCAAAAAAGTACCTAATACACTTATCCCACAAACACACCTGGGATGGGAAGGTCATGGCAAACTCTGGGGGGATAAAGCCCATTACTGAGCCCTGTTAGCACGGCGGGCCCTGTGCTGTTCATGTCAATCAACGTTAAGTTTCCTTGGGTCTAGTCTTACACATGGGGCAGAGTCTTGTGAGGCTCTAAGTCAAACGTCTGAGACACAAATTCCATTTTTTTCCTCCACAATTTGTTTCTTATGAGATCACAGAAGATGTCTCAAGAGAGGTGGACTTTAAAACTAGAGGAAGAGGGGGTCAAGGTGAGACGTCTTAGAGCAGAAAAGAGGTGGGGTTTGGAGACGAGCAGCCTTGGGAGTGATTTCTGGCTCCACGAACAAGCTGAGCGGGGTGAGCTGGCACTCACCTACCTAGCTGGGCAGTCTCTCCTTTGGGCAATGAGGGTATGACGGTAAGTCAGGCCTGGCCCTCAAGATGCTTAAGAGTACAGGTGAGGTGACAGGCAAGTGGCAGACATTTATAATATGCTGTGTTTAGTGCTCTGATAGGGCACAGTTCCAGGATACTATGGAAGCAAATAGGAGGATCACCTAATCTGGCCTTGGGAGTTGGGGTGGTTAAGGAAGGATTCCTGGAGGAAGTGACACTTATGTGAGCCTTGAAGGATAAGAACCAAGCTGTGGGTATGGGACAAAGATGGAGGGAACAGCCTCTGCAAAGCAAGAAAGGATCGTTTGCAGAGAATGGCAACCAGTTCAGTGTGGATGCAGACGTTAGCGGTGAAGGGGCAGTAAATAACGGGAACTGAGGCTCACAGTGAGCCCAGTAGCAGAGTCTGAACTTTATCCGTTCAAAATGGGAAGCTCAGACACCTTCGCTGCTTCTGGAAAAGCTCTGGGAAGCAGGGATGCAGATATACCAATGGAAAGTTATCCAGCTCCGCTTCCCAGTTCAGAAATCTCCTTCGGTGGCTTGCAGTTTATGTGATTTTTTTGACAGGCTCAGCATTTAAAAATTATTATGTCTAGCCCATGGGAGCTCCAAGTCACACCAGGATCTCATAGCTCATCTGTTTTAAGTTCTGGAAAATTCTGTTCGGACTTCTTTGCTGAGTTCAACAAGCACCTACCTCCATGCAATTCATCTGCACTCACCAGACTCCAAATCTTACACAGGGTTGGCTATCTGATTAAATGAGGTCACTCTGGAAGTTCAGATCTGAAATGAAACTCAGGTACCATGTGGCTCAGTTCTCTCACTCTAGGGGTGAGTTCAGGCAGAGAGGAAGTAACTTGCCTGAGCTCACAGAGTTTAGTGACAGATCCAAGGGGAGACCTCAGATCTCCAGCCCCCAACCCACATTCTGCTTTACTCCTCCCCACCCTATAGCTCTCTTCTTACAGACCAGGGATTCCCAATTCCCATCCCACAGTTAGGGAGGTCTCACAGACACCTGTGCAGCCAAGCGGGGCCATGAAATCTCATTTGCCAGCAAACACTGCAGGAAGGAGCAGAAAAGATGGCTGAACAGGATGGAAGCGATAAGAAGGGAAGCTAATTAGAGCGATCTTATCCATTAAAAAAAAAAAAAAAAGGCAGCAATACCACAGCAGTCGAGGAAAAGAATCAGTTCTATTTACGCAAAGCACTTTAAGGTAATGAAAAGAGGTTCCAGCATTACTGTATTTTAAAACATTTATCAGATGCCAGCGAAATTAAGCATGTGCAGACACACACAGCTCTGTGCAAATGGTTTATCTAGAAAATAACCAGGGGAAAAAAGATCTGAGGAACTTCAATTTTCAACTGCCAAGGAGATCAAAGACACAAGCAGCAGAAAAAGAAATACACAAATCTAAATTTAGTCATCTCCACAGTGCTGAACTTCTTTTCCAGAGTGTGTTGGCTGCCCGGCGGACATGGTGTGGTGTGAATGATTTTCATCTGAGCCTCTGTCTTTGCCTGAGCAGAGTCCTATGCGTAGCACTGAAGGCACTGATTTGCAAGCATGCTTCGCTTGTGTCCCTGAAATCTCTGCTGGCTGTCAACAGGGCAGGGAAAGCTCTGGAAGGTTTTGCACCTCAAGAAATAGCTGAAGAAAGGACAGTAAAGGTAAGAGACAAAAGACACTGAGACAGATGAAGACAGACACACAAACTTTAGTAAAAGGAAAATTCACTATGAGAGAAAACTGAACATTTTAATACACATTTAAATAAGGAGGCCTACCTAGTAATGCAAAGGCAGATTAACTGAGTGAGGCTTAAAATACACAGACTAAGATTTCTGAAACATCTGGGTTCTGCTCTCCTGCCTCTGGGCTTCCCTCGTAGCTCAGGCGGCAAAGAATCTGCCTGCAATGCAGGAGGCCTGGGTTCGATCCCTGGGTCTGGAAGATCCCCTGGAGAAGGAAATGGCCACCCACTCCAGCCTTCTTGCCTGAAGAATCCCAGGGACAGAGGAGCCTGGCAGGCTACAGTCCATGGGGTCACAAGAGTTGGACACGACTGAGCGACTAAACCACGCCTCCACGAAATAGGGCTCCAGCACCGACACATTCTCATAAGACCAGAGCAAGGAGTTAAAGCACAGTGATGCTCTTCCCCCATTCTGTGGACAGAAAACATTCTGACAAACTCTCAATCCCACCACAAAGCCAAGATCCAAAGTGCGGGGCTGGGTGGAGTAGGCAGTTACCCTAATGCTGGCTGATCGGGCAGACAACCCAGCAGAAGCCCCAGCGGGGAGGCAGTTCTGCCTCCCGGTACCCAGCACTCCTGCTGCAGCCACTGATCCACAGGCTCACAGTGCTCAATGGAGATAAATACTGAACCTGACTTAGGAGAACTGCTTTCTTCAAGGACTGGCTTTTGTCCTCCAGCCAACCTGTCAAACCTATCTTTTCCTGGTGACCATGAATACCATGAATACACTCTGCTGCCTAAATTTAGACTGTGAGAGCCTTTTCTAACCTGTCATTCACTCCAGAGAAGGGCACATCTGTTTCTTCAGTGATAATAACACTGCCAGCCCCACCGGCATTGGAGAGATGTGGCTAGGTCCCAGGGGAGCTCAAGGGTTCCTGCACTCTTGCCCTATGAACGACCGAAGGCATTTCAGTCGCATCTGACTCTGTGACTCTGTGAACTATAGCCTGCCGGCCAGGCTTCTCTGTCCATGGGATTCTCCGGGCAAGAATACTGACGTGGGTTGCCACTTCTTTCTCCAGGGGATCTTCCTGACCTGAACCCTTCTCTCTGGCACCTACCTGCACTGGCAGGCGGGTTCTTTACCACGAGTGCCACCTGGGCTCATGGGTCCCTGCACCCTTGCCCTACACCTCCAGGAAAATTCCTTTCACATACTCGGTACACGTGGACATCAAGTCTCATTCTAAAGATCTCTAGGAAAGGAAGGGCCACCATTTTCCTTAATAATCTAATTCTTCTGTATTCTACAAAGTGCTTGCTAGTGCCTTCTCAAAAACAAGAAGAAAAATGGTTTACGGAGACCAGGGTTCCAGTCTCAGCTCCATCTCCAACTACATGCAGATTATTTGGCATCTTTGTACCTTACTTTCCTCTTCTGCAAAATAAGCAAACCTCATTGAGGATTCAGTGAGATTTCAATAAAGCACCTGGCTCATAGTAAGTACTATATAAATGTCAGCTGCTTCTATTACTTCTTCTAATGTTACTGCTGCTATTACTGCTACTACTATTATTTCTGCTGCTGCTACTATAATATGATTAACCCAGCTCCTCCAGCTGTCTAACCTCACATAAGTTCACCTCTCTCCACCTCATTTAAGTTTCCTGACGTGGAAAGTAAAGGTCACACTGACTTTGTGGGAAGGAGTTTGGCAGGATGAAATAAGCTGAGACCTGGAGGCTTTAGCCTGCCACCAGGCACACAGGAAATGCTCAGAAATGTCAGTTCCCTTTGCTGTGTTCCTCAGCAGCAGCAGCAGCAGCAGCAGCAATCCGGACAGGACTTATTTCCCCTTGTTCTGCTTTTACAACATGAAAGCATCTATGGTGGGATATTTTCCATCACAGAAATTGGCAAACTCTACAATTCAGGATTTGGTTTCTTGTTTTGTTTATTGTTTGTCTTCAGAAGTGATGGAGAAAATGTTAATAAAGTACATTAAATTAAAAAAAATAAGTAGAGTCACTTGGCATTGAAATTATTCACAGACATAGATGAGGCTTCTAGAGCATGACATTTACCTCCCAGGACCTTGTTGTTACAGTGTTAAAACAGACACAGAGGGTCTTTATGGTCAGAGGCTCACAGTCTAGCGAACATAAAACAGAAGGTACATTCTTCCCTGCCCTGCCTTGGAGCCGAATCTTCCTTCTGAATAAGTGCTCTTGATTATTGGGGTTCTCACTGGTGGGTCTCACACCAACTCCATTAAGAAGGGCTTCTAATTATCTGTAGTAAATTACTCTAAGTCATTTGGTTAGCAAGTGGCTGAGCAGGGGTGGGGCTATGCCGACCAAATTATCTGGGTGATGGGCTATTCCTCTGCTCTTAACCACTACATTTTGCCTTGGGTTTGAGGTCTTGAATCCAAAGACGCATGAGAGAAAGAGAGAGGCAAGCGAGGAACTCTGACTCCTCAAAGCCCATCAGATGGTACCTGGAATAAGAGTGGGGCCAGTGCAAGTTTGGGGAGGAGGGAACTAAAGCTTATAGCCTGTAAAGCAGCCCAGTGCATTTAGATGCTATCTTCTTTCAGCACCACCTCAAGTTACACTCAGGCCCTGGGTCAGGGAAAGGGAATTTATGAGACTAGTAATAGTAAGACTGTGCCTCCCATGGAAGGAGGTTCTGAGAGAATTCACTGTAACCTGATCAGCGCATCAACACTGCCAGCCCTCAGCACATCACTTCATGTCCCATTAGCACCGAATTTCCTCACTGGCAGCACGGAGGGTCCCGGCTGCTCTGGCCAGAGCCCTGCTTGGTGAGCTGCACGGGAGAGGAGACCCCAGGACATCACACGCCCATTTCACAGAAGGCAAAGCAGAGCGCAAAGGAGGAGTGGATTACCCTGGAAACACGGGTCCGCTGAAGGACACCTAAGCCTGGTGGGCTCCCCTCTGACACACAGCAGGAACAGATTAAGCTTTTGGAGGTGCTGCGGGGGAGAAAGTAGGGTCGGCATAGTAAGCACTGCTGCTGGGAACCCAGCTGAGATCCTGGAGAGCCCACACCCAGTGTGGAAGTGTGAAAGAGAACACACTTTCAGGGCTTCCGGGGTTTGCCAGCAGGTGAGGCTGGAGGCTCACGCAGACTGGATGCAATTCTAGATGTTTTCTTTTCAAATATCTCTTAACTCCACACGAGTTCTCTATGGGCTTAGTACCCACTAGATACTATTACCATTATTGCTGTTACTAACAATATGACAAAACCAGAAGCTAAAAACCCTAAATCCCATGAATGGAATGATAGTTTTACTCAGTGAAGAGCGGGAACAGTGGATCCTAATAAATCAAGATGACTGGTGACAAGTGGGCTTCTCGAGAGGGCTTCATTCTCATCCCTGGCTCTCAAGAGGCTTCATGGCCCTTCTAAACCACTAGGAAGCGTGTACACATGTGGCTGGGCATGAACCCCCAACTTTTCCCACCAGGAAGGCCCAGTGGCCTCCTTCTTGGAGAGGCAAAAGGCAGAAACAGGTACCGGTGTGATTCTTTCACCTGCTGGACTCAAGTGGTAACCTAGAGATGGTAAGCAGTGGTTACAGATAGGAGAGGCAATTTCCCACACCTGGCTCTTTCAGTCCCTTGACCCCTCCGAAGAGCGGCTGGGGGCAGTGTGTGGTCATTTGAGATAATGGAGAGGGCTTGTGCACGCAGGCCAGATGACCTGGGACTAGTCCTGCTTGCTGCATGACTCCAGGCAAATGACCTAGCCTCTCTGAGTCAGCTGCATCATGGAACTCGAAGGTGGTGGAGACAGTTTCCCCTCATCATGGGTGTGCAGATGAACATAACGTCAGACCTCATTTGAATCCAGCCCCACTGGTTACTAGCTCTATTTCTCCATCTGCAATTCGAACTCACCACCAGGCTGGGATGCACACTGATGCACACTAACGCATCTAACACAGCAGAGGGGAGGGAGGCTCTTGTTATTTTCCATTCTCGGTGACCTCTGAACCCCACCCTCCCTTGCCCCACCTCCCTCTTGGTGGCAAGTGAAGTTCTGGGTCTGTTCTCCGGGTACCTGCTCCAGGGCTCGTCGCTTAGGGCAGAAAGCATTTCTCCAACCTCCTTTCCTCCAGTTGGTGGGACAACAGCTGTCGCTCCCCCCACCCCTGCCCAGTCCCGGGTTTACAGCCCATTTACGGCGGGACACCCTGGTCACTGGGTGTTTGCGTAGTGTTTAATCATTAGGAGGTGGCCCCAGGCCATCTGCAGATAAGTCAGCTACTGCCTCAGTCTATCAGCGTCTGTTTTCAGAGGGCTCCTCTCAAAGGGCACAGAGATGACCCCTGGAGCAGCCTGGAGCTGGGGGAGGTGACTTCTGAGGGGCACAGGGGGACATGGCTACTAGAGGTGAGGCTTTCTGTATCTAAGTAAAGTGCTGGCCAGCTTGGAAAACACACAGTCAGCCTGCAGAGACGGGACTTCTTTCCCTTCATCCCATTTCCCTGCCTGCCAAATCTAGACGGCTCTTTATCTTCCTCACCACTCAGACACCCAATTTGTTTTCCAAGATCCACCTAAAAGTCCCCTCGGCATTCCCCTGCCTGCATTGTCCTTCATGAGTTGGTCTTTGAGGTAATGGAGAAGCCTTTGGTATTTTTAAAGAAGGCACCACTCCAGACCCCTGGGTACCCACATATGCTAAGTTCCCTGGTGAGTGCTCTACTGGATGGAAGGGACAGCCCTGCCTGAGTCATCTCAATCAGACTGGCACCTGATCTTTGATGAAGACCTACTCTGTGCCACCACGCTGCTAAGGGCTGAATCAGCACTGAGGAACAAGAGAAACAACCGCGTCCACAGTGAAAAGCCGAGGTCTCTGGCTGGGGAGACGTACCTCATCTGATTAAAAAGTAGGAGTTCAGTTCAATACATGTTGACTGAGCACCTACTGCATGCCAGACGCTATATTATCAGGTCCTAGAAACTCAGCAACAACTAAGATAATCCCTGTTTTTCAAGTTTAGTACATTAAAAAAAAGTCAAGATTTTGTCAGAAGTTAAAGAATTGCACAGGGCTGTTTGGGAGCTCCTTGGAAGGAAACTTACTAAGTCTGAGGTGCCAAGTAAGGAAACATTGGAACTGAATGCTGGAAGATGTGTACGTGTTAGCCTGGCAAAGCGGGGTCAGAGAGGGCATTCTCAGCAGAGGGCATCCCACGGGCAAAGGCACAGAGACCTGGAACATCGTGGAGTGTGTGGGCGGCTGTGAAGGGTTCGGTGCTGCAGGTTACGAGGCTGGCGTGGCAGCTGGGGCCAAGGCTGGGATGAACCGTTCCAGGCGCTTATCGACAGGTGAGTGGTGCACACCATCAGGTCTGCCTTTGGGGAGATCACTGAGGCTGTGCTGGAGCTGATGTGTGGAGGGAACAGCACAGCAGCCGTGAGAGCTGAGGGACAGTGCCAGGAGGCCACGCCACGAAGCGGCTGGGTGGGGGTTGTGGAGAAAGGGGCCCGGCTCTCTGGCTCCAGTGGAGCTCAGATCTGAAGTCTAGGATTGACGTGGGGGGAGGGGTGGCTGGTGCTAGGGACGGAGTGGCTGGTCATTAGCATGATAAGCACAGCTTGTGGACAGAGGCCCTGGGCTCCAGCTCCAGACTTCCTGCAGGGACATTCAAGGCCAGCGCCCGCATTAGCTCCACCAGCTTGCTGGCTTTGCCCTCTAGCCTTTTATTCCAGATCATTAAGAGCACAGCCCTCTGGGAGGCTATCTCAGGGCCTTTGTTTAAAGTGAGAAGCAAGGGCATTTAATTGCCTCAGCTCAACACCCTGCTTTACTCCCTGGTCCCCTCCCCTCCGTGCGCCCTGCTGGATCTGTACCCCAGGCCCTCCCACCCACAGCACCTAGGGCCCACAGCTTGTCTTGACACATAATCAGTGTGTGTTCTGAGGCCCTCTTCAAATTATGGCTCTGATCTTTACTTCTAAAAGCAGAGCTGGAATTATAGCTTGGCTTAGAGAGACATTTAAATCCCCAGGGTCATAAACCCTTTCAAGTTCTGTTTCAAGACCTTTGCTGAGGATTGGAACAGGTTTGCACCTCTGATGTTGTTCTATGGGGTGAGTCTGCCAGTTTCCAGAGTAAGGCCTCTTGTCCGGGCGTGCTGACTACTTCAGCTTGTGCCAGCTTCCCATGGCGGGGCTCAGGCCTTAAATGATATCTTCTGCTTTTCCTCCTGCCAGAGTTCCCCCAGGACAGGAGAAGCAGGGAGACCGGAGCTGAGACTGCCCCAAAGCGGAATCACAAAGAGAAGGGTATTCTGTAGGAGGGAGGTGATGGGGGCAGAGGGTCACAGTGCTGCGAGAGGGCCTGCAGGACCTGTGCGCACATCCTGGGCTCACAGCTGAGGCCCTTCAGCCTTCCTGCGTCTCTCATTCCTCATGTGTGCAACTGGCGCTCTAATCCTTTATAAACAGGTTGCTGCTCAGGGAGGAGGTTTAACTGGGCTCAGGCACTGTGCTAACATTACCCCTGCATGACAGCTCGACAAAATGGGCTCGTTATTTTTATTCTACAGACGAGAGCACAGGGGCTCAGGATGGTTAACTGATCTCTGTCATGTGGCTGGGAGGTGGTAAAGCTGGAGTCTAAACATGACGGGGGAGGTCACAGGTTTGAAATTTTTTCCCAAGAAAGACAGTAGGCTAGGTGGAACCATTCGGTCTCCCACCAGAGAACCTCCTGGACACTAACAAACCCAATTTTGAGTCCAGTTTGGGGCTGTAGTTAACTGAAGACTGGACAAGGCTGTGTGGATGGATCACTATAAGCCACGGCACCAGAAGTGATCTGTGTCGGCAGTTAAGTTACTGCCACTGGTGCCTCATCCTGACTGATCAGTGCCTGCTCTGGTCAGTTGGTGCCTGCATCTCACTGGTTTTAAGTATTCTGCATATTGGCCTTACATCAGAGCCAGTCAGTCAGTCATTCACAAACACCTATCACGAGCACCCTTCTGAGCCAGGCACTGTGCTAGGCAGGAGATTCATTTGCCAACAGAACTAACCCAGTTTCTGTTTTCCTGATAAGGAAGACATAGCAGACAAATAAAGAAAAATTAGCACAAATGCCAATAAGGGATGTGAAATAAACTGGATGCTGCAAAAGACGCTAACAGCTGGGACCTTCTTGAGAGAGTGGTCAGGAATCATTTCTGAAAGAGGGGTGAAAAATTTGAGTCTAGACCTGAAGGATAAGAATGAGCCAGCCTTATAAAAAGGTGGGAAGCACATTCCAGGCAGAAGGATAGCATATACAAAGGTTCTGAAAGGAGACACTTGGCAAGTTCCAGGGCTTGAGTTGGGGATGGAAAAGTGGAATGAGGCCAGAGAGATGGCAGGGGTCGGGCTTCCCTGATGGTTCAACAGGTAAAGAATCTGCCTGCCATGCAGGAGACTCAGGAGATGTGAGTTTGATCTCTGGGTCGGGAAGACCCCTTGAAGGAGGAAATGGCAACCCACTCCAGTATTCTTGCTTGAAAAGTCCCAGGGATAGGAGCCTGGCAGGCTATAGTCCAAAGAGTTGCATAGAGTTGGACACGATTGAGCATGCGTGCAATGGAACAGCAACAGAACATGCCCCACTCTCGAGACCACGGTAGGAAGTCTGGACTCCATTCTATGTGCAGGGGAAATCCACTGAGGTAGTTAAAGGCAGGGGTAGTGGGATCTGTGTTAAGAAGGTCACAATAGCTGCTGGGTGGAGAAAGCACCACATGAAGGTCATGGAGGAGACCGTGAGCCCAGTCAGGAGGCCAGAGTGGGCGCTCAAAGAGAAACCCTGGCAGCCTGGGCCCATGTGATGGCAGATGAGACAGCAAGCAGCAGAGAGATTTGGGAGACCACTTGAAGGGACTATGCCCAAGACTCACCCATCAACTAGATGAGAAAGAGAGGAAACCTAAAGATTCAACAAGTCTTATTAATCATTCTTAGAATAGTATTAATTAACTAAGTATACAGCAAACATCTACTACTGTATATGCCAGGCCTCTGCAGAATCCAGGAATGCTAAGTAGAGTAAGGCACCATTCCAGTTCCTCCCTTTAGTTTAGCGGGGGATACCATACCCGTGAGTGCTCACTCAGCCGTGCTTGATTTTTTGGGACCCCATGGATTGTAGCCCACCAGGCTCCTCTGTCCATGGGATTTTTTTCCAGCAAGAATACTGGAGGGGGTTGTCATTTCATCCTCCAGGGGATCTTTTTAATCCAGGGATCAAACATCTTTCCAATACGACGTCTCCTGTGTCTCCTATATTGCACAGAGACACTGGGAAGGCACAGACCACACCTAGGAGCAGACAATTCAGAAGGCATGTTAAATGCTACCAGAGAGCAAATCATAGGTTACCGGCAGACCCTGGATGGATGAGAGGTCCCTGGAGGAGCCTGTCTGGGGTTAGAGAAGGAGAGGAGGGGGCAAGGAGGCTTCCTAGGAAGGACAGGGCTGGGGCCAATCCTGGAACATGAATGGGGGTTATGCAGGTTAGGGAAGCCAGGAGGTCATTCCTGAAAATTCCAAGACCCAGCTGAATCCATGACTACTCAGCACTGGCACACCCTCCTCCTTTAGAGATGGGCAGCATAGTACCCCAGGGAGAACATGGGGTTGGAGTTAAATGGGGTTGGAGTCTAAGCTCTTCTGCCACTCATTGCCCATGTGCCCTGGGCAAGTCACTTAGATCCACTGACCCAGGATTCATCTGTGAAACGGGGCAAACTCTTCACTGGGTCCTCTGGGAGGTTAAAGCATTTAGGGGGGAGAATCCCTAGAAGCGTAGCCGTTGTTGACAATGAGGCTCAGAGGCCAGAGCCACAGACGGCAAACTAGCAAGAATCCTATGGAGGAGCTGTGACAGCCTCCCAGAGGGCATCCACCCCTGGTGTACCCAGAGCCCTAGTGAGCTGTCCCACACCAAAAACCGAGAAATGATCGTTTCTTCCTGCGGGAGCTCCTGCAGAATAAGGCAGCGGGTACCTGGAGATCCACTCACGTACGGCTGCATGGTACTCGGGCCGACAGGAGGACACCCCGTAGGACTAACCCTCTGGAGCCAACTGTGTGCCTGTACAGGATGACACCCCAGACTCCTGCCCAAGCTGAGATGCCCTGCGGGCCTGCTGCTCACTTCCCCTGGGGCTTAAGCACCCTCGTGAGGGACCCATGGGTCGTGTCCTGGAAGCCCCCAGAGGCACCCAGAGAGGATTATTTTTTTAAGCCTCATTTTGCCACCCAAGGGCTCTGAGTCCCTCTCCCCAAAGCTCAGGGTAAAAGCTTAAACAGAGAGGTGGCAACAGAAATCCTTGAGCCAGGGGCCCTGAGCCCACCGAGCCATGCAACCACCTCATTTCCCTCCATTCCCCATTTAATCTCCGCCACACAATCTTGCAACATCCCTCAAAACATCAGAGACCCTCTTCAGATCTCATTTCAGGCAATTTTACAGGCACCACGGATTAATGAGGGAGATAAATCAAAGCGCACAGAGGATGAGGGAAAACAATAAGGCTGTAGCTGGTGCAGACAAAGCCGGCCTCCTCTTCCTGACGTCCTGAGACAAAAACCATGGGGGTGGATGGCAGAGGCCACTCCTGGAGGAGACAGACCCTGAGGGCCACCAGGTGTGACCAGCAAGACTATCGCAACTCTGAAACCTCTGCTGGAAGCTCTGGAACCAAAGAAGCCAGATGCCCTTAAGAGGAAATTATTACTCCCGTAGCTTCAAGCATCCCTAAACTCTGCTGAGGGAAGGGCTAGAGTTTCCTCGGCAGCAGGAGAGCTTGGCTTGGGCCACACCCTCAGGCTTTCTTATGACTGAGCCGCCAGGTGGAGCAAACCAGACTGAAAAGAGGACTGTCTCAAAGGTGTCCAGGCTGTTACCTTTACAAGCACCCTCAGCCGGTGTAAGGTCCTAAGGAGACGATCAGCCCTCACTCATGGAGCTTCCAGTGAGGGTCACCTTCTGGAAGGAGAGCATCAAGCCTTTGAACAAACAGGGAGGCAAGCTCGATGATGGGAAGTAAAGGTTTCCGAATTCAAATCCTATCCTTGCCCCTTAAGGGAATGTGGCTTTGGGAAAGAATGTCACCTTTCAGAGCCTGTCTCCTTATCTGTAAAGCTCATCCAAATCCATTCCTAGTTTTGCTCTCCAGGACTCTGGTAGACCATACAAAGCCTGCCAACTGCATGAAAAAATCATAGTGCAGGAAGTCCCCTCATCCTCCAATGGTTCATCCCCAAGGCAGCCCGCTCCCCTCTAGACAGGCAGAGCCCCCTGCTAGTGCTGATTTAGGGAACAATGTCCTTCCAAGTCTAATTAAGTCCTGAGTCAAAACAGCCACCAAAATAAATACAATTCATGGCTTATCAGTCACTTGGAATTTTATCTCGATGAAAACAAGACTACAGTCCCATGAACTTCAGCTCCTAATATAGTTTTGGTGATGCTCCAAGTTAGAGCAAAACCCATTATCATGTATAACGAATGGATTTTCTCCCAAGTGCCAGGAAGGTACAGGCCCCACCACTTCTGGTCACAGCTCTGTCTGCCCTGCCTTCCCCTTTGGCAAGATGTCATTTGGTCCTTCGGCCTGTGCCTGCCATCAGCAACACTGCTACCCGCCTCCCCTGTTAAGTGCCTCTCGGCTTAGCCTTGAAGCACAGTGAGGATGGACGCTGAGGCTTTCTCTCCTCTGGAGGAGATCTGCCGCGTGCAGAAGAGGGGTCTACACACACCAGGGACCAGGGGCGAGCACTGCACTCGAAATGCCATCACACAACAACAGCTGTCATCGAGACCATCAGAGCCGAAAGGTTGGTGAGGTCCCAGCCCTGCACGGATGAGCACAGTCCTGAGTCATTCTGTACTTGTCCTTCAAGTGACAAACAAGAACGCCAAGTCTGGGAGCTCAAGGACTTTAAACATCAGTAGGTCAGACCACGTGGATGAAGGAACAGGGGTGCAGGGAGGGGAAGCATCTTACTCAAGATGCTCAGTGATGGCAGAAGAGATCCAGGACAAGTACTCTTGATTCCTAGTGCCCTCCATCCCTTCCTGTATGGACTGCATTCATCTTTACCGAAGAGATAACGTGAGCTTTCATCAGTCACTTGTTCATGCTCTCCAAACTCTTGCCGAGGCAGCTTTGCTCCCCAGAGCCTGGAGGACAGAGTGGTCACTGGACCTCTAACAATCTCTCCCAGCCTTGATTTCGTCACCGGCAGAGTGACAGGGCTGCAGCAGGGACTCTCTCATGCCACCTCGGATGGTAAGCTTTTCCTCAAAGAGGCAGTGCTGGGAAAATACATTAGAATGCCAGGTAACCTTGAACAGAAATTCTGGGCTGGCACAGTGTCCCATATTGACCAGCCTAAAGGCTACACTTAACCAGAACACTTTCTACAGCTGGTGTAAGGACTCCTTCTACACCAGGCTTATTTCATCAGCTCTTATATTTCAGTAACAAATCACAGCTAGGCTGCTCTTCAAACAGGACAAAGATATTAAATGAAAGAAAAGGAAAATCCCAAACGGATAATAAAATAAGCAGACCTATTTTGACACTTGGGTAGTATTTCTAAAGAATCTCTCAAATCATCACTGATAGGAAAAGAAAACTCTTGTAGCTTATTACAGTAACAACAAGTTCCCATCATAGGATGACATTTAGCCCCCAGGGCTACCCCAGTCCTTCCAGGTCCCGTAAATCTCTTTGGCACTTAGCATGTGGCTTATTTTGGCTCTACTCTTCTCAATTTGATGGCAAGCTTCTTGAGGACAGGGAGCGGAGATGATGGTCTGACTTCCCTTTGGATCCCCAGGGCCTAGTGCATGGGAGATGCTCCATCAATATTAAACAACCATCAGCATTTTCTATAAACTGTCACATATCAAGACACAGCCCAAATACTTTGCTGAAATGCAAGTGACCCATAGCNAGAGGCATCTTCTTTTCCACGAAATTGAGTACAACCCTGGAATGCAGGAGGAGGGAAATGCTGGGCGCACTAGTGGATACAATAGGCAGCTATAAGGCAGTGAGAAGGAGCAGGCCAGCAGAATGAGAGAGGAGAGAGGGGAAGGGCTGGGGTGACAACACAGAGAGATCAACTGACTGTCCCGAGCAAGGCAAGCTGAAGACCGGAAAGGTGGTGGTGGAACAAGGCAAAGTTCATTTTCACTTAGGCTGGTGGAAAACTCCATGGCGAATTACCACGAAAATATGCAACCCTGTAGGACCTTATGTACATCTGTATTCTCAACGTTCTCCCTTTTCTGCATGTCATATTCTCACTTAAACTCCCCCGCCCTGTCCTAATGCTTCATTATTTTAATTTACGATTGTTCTTTCATTATACATCATTACTCTAAGCTGTTATAAAAAGAAGAGGGCTTAACTATTAATTAATTAAATATAAACGAAACAGAATGGCAGAGGGGTAGAGCCCAGATTGCCCAGAATGGCTTGCAGGACTGAGGAAAAATCAGTGCATTTATCTTTGTCTGGTACTTTACAGAGGACTCTCCCCACCTTCACCTCAGGCCCCCCTTACAATGGTCTTGTGAAGCACATACCACAGTGGTCCCCAGCTTATTTGGCACCAGGGACTGATTTCGTGGAAGACAGCTTTTCCATGGATTGGAGGTGGCAGGGGATGCTTTAAGTGCATTACATTTATTGTGCATTTTATTTCTAATATAATGCTGCCATTGATCTGACAGGAGGTACTTGTCCGTGGTCTGGAGGTTGGGGACCCCTGCATGTGAATACTGTCCTCATTTTAGAGACAAAACCATGAAACTCAGAGGTATTGTCTAGCCTGTTGGTCCCTCCACAGCAAACCCCACAACTGCCTCTAGAAAAAGCAATGAGCTGGTTTACAGTAGCACTACTCAAAAGAACTCTCTGCAGTGATGAAATTCTGTCTATCTACTGAAGAGTGTCTGCGTTCTCCAGCAGGGTAGCCCTGAGCCATGTGGGACTCGGGAGCACCTGAAATGTGGCTCATGTGACCAAGGAACTGACTTCTAATTTGGATTCTTTTATGCTGCATGGCCATGCCCTCCTCAGGGCTCGAGAGCCCCGCTGGGCAGTGGGGCAGAGCAGGTCTTTAGTCTCTCACTCCCAACCATGTGGATGTGGGGAAATAGCCAGAGATGGCATGGCATGGGATTAGATAGAAGAAGGGGAAACTTTGCCCCTTTGCCTTACTCGGTGACGACGGGAAGATTAGGAAATGACAGCACACAAAGACACAGGGGGAGAGAGCAAGGGGAAGGGAAGGAACATCTTAGGTGGGCTCTCCTTAAACCACGGCTCCAGCCATGCACCCCTGCAGACCCCCAAACTCTAGGTAGACAAACTCCAGCCATGCCTCGGGGCCTACAGTGGTAAGTCAGGAGCAGGGAGAATTCTTCAAAAGACTGCAGACTCTCTGTAGACTCTTGGGGCCCTGGTTTCTGGGATCACTCAAGGGAAGGATGAGCCTGGCCTGGAATCATGAAATTNCGGAAGGAACATCTTAGGCGGGCTCTCCTTAAACCATGGCTCCAGCCATGCACCCCTGCAGACCCCCAAACTCTAGATAGACAAACTCCAGCCATGCCTCAGGGCCTACAGTGGTAAGTCAGGAGCAGGGAGCATTCTTTAAAAGACTGCAGACTCTCTGTAGATTCTTGGGGCCCTGGTTTCTGGGATCACCCAAGGGAAGGATGAGCCTGGCCTGGAATCATGAAATTGTGGACTCTGGCAAATGGCACAAGTTGGCAGAAGGTCAGAATCCACAAACAGGGATGCCTCCTCCAAACCTGCAAGGAGACCAAGGAGTAAACTGGTCTAGCATTGTATAAGAGCTGCTACTACTGTCGCTGCTAAGTCGCTTCAGTCGTGTCCGACTCTGTGCGACCCCATAGACGGCAGCCCACCAGGCTCCCCCGTCCCTGGGATTCTCCAGGCAAGAACACTGGAGTGGGTTGCCATTTCCTTCTCCAATGCATGAAAGTGAAAAGTGAAAGTGAAGTCGCTCAGTCGTGCCCAACTCTTAGCGACCCCACGGACTGCAGCCTACCAGGCTCCTCTGTCCATGGATTTGCCAGGCAAGAGTACTGGAATGGGGTGCCATTGCCTTCTCCGTGTATAAGAGCACGCCTTCGCAAATGGAGACGCAGACAAAGAGAATGGTTTGTGGACAGAGCAGGGGAAGGAGAGGGTGGGATGAACTGACATAGAAGCACTGACAGGTACACAGCACCGTGTGTGAAATAGACGGCTAGTAGGAAGCTGTTTAAAGCAGGGAGCTAGCCCGGTGTTCTGTGACCACACACAGAGGTGGACGGAAGGGTGCAGAGGAGGTTAAGAAGGACGGGACACATGTATATGTATATATACACACACACATAGTTATAACTGATTTGAGTTGTTTCATGACAGAAACCCAAGAGAACGTACTGGTGATACCAAACACTCTCTTCCAGCAACACAAGAGAAGACTCTACACATGGACATCACCAGATGGTCAATACGGAAATTAGATTGATTATATTCTTTGCAGCCAAAGATGGAGAAGCTCTAAACAGTCAGCAAAAACAAGGCTGGGAACTGACTGTGGCTCAGATCATGAACTCGTTATTACCAAATTCAGACTGAAATTGAAGAAAGTAGGGAAAACCACTAGACCATTCAGGTATGACCTAAATCAAATCCCTTATGATTATACAGTGGAAGTGACAAATAGATTCAAGGGATTGGATCTCATACACAGAGTGTCTGAAGAACTATGGACAGCAGTTTGTGACATTGTACAGGAGGCAGGGATCAAGATCATCCACAAGAAAAAAAAATTTAAAAAGGCAAAATGGTTGTTTGAGTAGGCCTTACAAATAACTGAGACAAGAAGAGAAGATAAAGGCAAAGTAAAAAAGGAAAGATATACCTATTTGAATGCGGAGTTCCAAAGAATAGAAAAGAGAGATAAGAAAACCTTCCTCAGGGATCAATGCAAAGAAATAGACGAAAACAAAAGAATGAGTAAGACTAGAGATTCAAGGAAATTAGAGATGCCAAGGGAACACTTCATGCAAAGATGGGCACAATAAAAGACAGAAATGGAATGGACCTAACAGAAGCAGAAGATATTAAGAAGAGGTGGCAAGAATACACAGAAGAACTATACAAAAAAGGTTTTCATGGCCCAGATAACCATGATGGTGTGATCACTCACCTAGAGCCAGACATCCTGGAATGCGAAGTCAAGTGGGCCTTAGGAAGCATCACTACAAACAAAGCTAGTGGAGGTGATGGAATTCCAGTTGAGCTATTTCAAATCCTAAAAGATGATGCTGTGAAAGTGCTACATTCAATATGCCAGCAAATTTGGAAAACTCAGCAGCAATCACAGGACTGGAAAAGGTCAGTTTTCATTCCAATTCCAAAGAAAGGCAATACCAAAGAATGTTCAAACTACCGCACAATTGCACTCATCTCATACGCTAGTAAAATAATGCTCAAAATCCTCCAAGCCAGGCTTCAACAGTACTTGAACCGTGAACTTCCAGATGTTCAAGCTGGATTTAAAAAAGGCAGAGGAACCAGAAATCAAATTTCCAGGATCAACTGGATCATCAAAAAAGCAAGAGAGTTCTAAAGCAACATCTACTTCTGCTTTATTGACTACACCAAAGCCTTTGACTATGTGAATCACAACAAATTGTGGAAAATTCTTCAAGATATGGGACTACCAGACCACCTTCTGAGGCTCCTGAGAAATCTGTATGCAGGTTAAGAAGCAATAGTAGAACTGGACATGGAAAAATAGACTGGTTCCAAACCGAGAAAGGAGTACATCAAGGTTGTGTATTGTCACCCTGCTTATTTAACTCATATGCAGAGTACATCACAGGAAATTCCAGGCTGGATGAAACACAGTTTCAATTTCAGTTCAGTCGCTCAGTTGTGTCTGACTTTTTGCAACCCCATGGACCACAGCACACCAGGCCTCCCTGTCCATCACCAACTTCCGGAGTTTACCCAAACTCATGTCCATTGAA
>SJYA01003210.1:1087765-1124443 GCA_006410615.1 Neotragus moschatus
GACAAAGGATGAGATGCTTGGATGCCATCAGCGACTCAATGGACATGAGTTTGAGCAAACTCCAGGAGATGGTGAAGGACAGGGAAGCCTGGTGTGCTGCAGTTCATCGGGTTGCAAAGAGTCAGACGTGACTTAGCGAGTGAACAACTGTCACTATAAGCAGCAGTGATGGCCTGTGTCGCTGAGCAGTGACACTACACTGCAGTCCCTCCTCCCCTTCCAGTTCCACAAATATTGTGTACCCGGCCCTATGCCAGGCTGGGATTACAGAGATCTCACTCCTGCCCAGCCCTGGTGAAGCTCAAAACTGACAAGGCGCTCAGACGTGTAAGTAGGCAGCTCTCCGACCACATGACGAGCGGCAGTAGACAGATGCACAGTGCAGACATGCTGCGCACGCAGGGGGCGGAGGTCACAGGGATGCTGCTTAAGCTGGCCTTTGAAGGGTGCACAGGAGTTTGCCAGTCAAAGGAGGAGGATCCGTCTAGGTGTACAGATGACAAGCACAAACCCTGGGAGGAAGGGAAGAGGATGGGAAGTAGTTCACTGTTGCCAGAACAGCAGGAACAAAGACAGGAGCTGGGCTGCAAGGGGTCTAGGGCCCAGTCAGGAAGGGCTTGGAGGCCAGGAGGGGCTGAGACCTTTGTCTGGAAGCTGGGTAAGCTATGACGGTAGTAAGCCCATGAATAACAGGTTCGGGCTTTCGTTTGAAAGAGAACACTGACTTTTCGACACCTCCATCATTCAACACTCGATTTTTGGTGAGCCATGTCTCACTGATATTTCCTGCTGTAGATTTTCCCGAGCATGCTACTGGTCTGGATCCCATCTGAGGCACCCCAGACCTTCAGGGAGTGATCAGACTTGCAGAGTAGACCTTGCCACCCCTCAAACTAAAGGAGACCTGTGAAGGCAACATGCCTAGGACAAGGAACTTTATTAATAGAATAGGTGCATCCTGAGTAACTGACGGGAGCCATGAAAAAGCTCTGGAATCTCATAGGAGCTGTCAGAACAAATACGCTAGATTCTGAGTCCAGCGTTGTCGACAGATGTCGTCTCCTTGAAATGTGCGTAGTGAGGCACCAAGGTTGAACAAGCGAAACCGGCATGAGGCACCTTCAGAAGGGGGGACACAGGACCCCTCGATCCTGAAGTTCCCAACATAGAGCATAAGGAACACAAAGGGGCTCTCAATAATCACAAAGGAAATCACTTTTTGTCAAGAATTGGGGGAGATAAGAGAAGGGAATAGAACTTGTACATTGACAGAGTCCAGTGTACTCCTATTAGAGCACAACATAAAAAAATGAAAAACGCTCAGATGCAAAAAGTGAAAGTAATACAAACAGAAAAAAAAGTCAAGCCTAAGTGATTACTTTTCTTCAAAGACATGGCAGCATGTCTGTGTTTTTTGGACACACTTTTGGTTTAAATGTGAACATAGCAAAGAAAAATGGAATAAAAGAATTGCATACATAAAAGCTATTCCCTGCCAACATCAATATAACTATATGAACACATATATCAACACATACTTTGTTGTATAAGGTTAAAAAAAACCACGTGGGCTGCTGAAAAGCCCTTGCATTTGAGTCTTGGCAGCAGCCAAGTCCTCAAACAACAAATGCTTCCACAGTGCCCTTCACTCCATGACAAAAGGCCTGACATTTACATTTGAAGTTTATTAGGATGTAAATTGAGTTTCTAGACAAACCTGTAAAAGGATCCCTTTAGTTTAGAGCCTCTTAGAAGTGTGATGAATACACTCCACTCCGGGTCATAGAAGGACAAACCAACAAGTGAGTCTAACAAAGCTGCCCGAATCCTTTTGAAGAAAGTCGATCTTAGTGACAGAAAACAATCTGCTACGTTTAGCTTAAGCGGAGAAGACACATTTGAAATGCAAAAATAGGGTTGGGGGAAAAAAACAGATTTAAAAATTTTTCAGTGTTCTTTTTGGGAGACTCACGAGAGTTCAGTTTTCCTCTTAAGCAAAATAAGGAGACTGAAGGACTACAATGTAAACACTTACAATTTTACTATGGGAACCACCTTGCCCTCAATTTTTAGGCATAAAAGCTGAGACAAATATCACACATTTCATTTACCAAGCCACCCCCCGCTGTCTCCACCTTCAATGACAAGAAACATATCACAGAGCAATTCTCAGATCTTACCCACTACACAGCTTTAACCCAAAAACTAAATAAAGGTGAATCCTAATCAAAGAACATGGTGGCTGCTGTTTCTTTATCGTGTGTGTGTGTCTTGTGTGTGTGTGTGAGTGTGTGTTAGCTGCTCAGCTGTATCTGACTCTCTGCGACCCCATAGACTGTAGCCCTCCAGGCTTCTCTGTTCATGGACTTCTCCAGGCAAGAATGCTGGAGTGGGCTGCCATTCCCTTCTCCAGGGGATCTTCCTGATCCGGGTATCAAACCCAGGTCTCTGGCACTGCAGGCAGATCCTTTACCATCGGAGCCACATGGATCATCCTGAACTGACATGCAATGAAACAAAACCCACGGCAGCCTCTGGAGAGAAAGGCTAAGGTTCGAGTGTCTTCCTTGGTTAGGTTTCCCTGCAATAATGAGACCTGATGCATAAATAATCCAGATGGGCGACACGAACAATCAAGAAACATCTCTATGGTGTTCATGTCTTTTGGGGAACTCCTCCAGCAATCCTGCCGGCAGAGGGAGAGGAAGAGGTGCAGGTCCACAGGGCCACTTTCCTACCTGTGAGCCCAGCGCAGGGATGGGGCACCGCCTCCCACTGTGCTCTAGGGCGGCTGCTTCTCCAGGAAATCCCCAAGTTGGGACCTTGCACTTTTAAGGAGGATACGGGGCTTCAGTTTTCCTCTCTAGCAGATCTGCCATCATTTCGCTCACTCCTAGAGCACCCGCCTTGGCTCAGGGCACAGAACAGGGCCATGGCAGACAGATGTCACTTTCACTGCAGGGAAGTTCCTTCAGCGGCCAGCAGCCAGCGACCTGGAGCAGCCACAGCTCCAGGGGCACCCGCTCCTTCCATGGCTCATCTGCACCTCACTCCGTCTTACCGAGTCAGTCCTGGCTGTGAAGCGAGCCAGAAGTCCAGGCTCAATTCTCTGGCCCTGGTGCAGCAAGAAAGCAAGCCTGCGACAGAAGTGAGCCGGCCTCAGGAGGTCTGAAGCCTACCCTGGCTCCTTAGCCACCAGGGCACACCTCTCTGGGGAGTGCTGCAAAGATGTTGCTAAGCTAGTCCGACAAGAGCTCACTCCTGGCAGGCCACGGGGACAGAGGTAAGAGCAGGAAAAGGCAGGCCTGAGGGAAGGAGGAGTCAGAGAGTCCCAGGGGGCCCTGTTAAGTGTCACTGGGGGAAAGTGATGTCACAGACTTCATTTCCAAAAGACAGATGCTGCGAAGCTGCTTGAAGAGAGAAGAAGGCGGCACGCTGCGGAGGTCATGCCATAAGCATCAACACCTGCCTCACCCTCTACCCAGCACTGAACCAGCAGCTTCAGCATCACTTGGCAACTTACTAGAACTGTGGTACTCTAGTCCTCCGGAATCAGACTCTGCCATTCAACAAGTACCCTAGGGGGTTCTAACGTGCATGAAGGATGGAAAGCAATGACCTCAGGCAGTGGTCTCCCTAGTCGGGGCCATAAGATGACCCACAGTGACGAAAACTCCTGTTTTATTTACTTCTTATCATGTCACTTGTAAATCCTAGGTGTAGGCAGGTATTACAGTATACATGGTATTTCAGTGAGAAAGCACATAAATGTTTAAAAAACAAATACAACGTCTGACAGAGGAACAAGCTCTTTCTTGACACAACCAAAAATAGTCTAGAGATCATTATCTAAAGCAGAAATTTCTAAATCTTCTTGAGTTGTGGATTCCTTAGAGAAATTGGTGAAAGCCGTGGAGGTCAACCTCACATACGTACAAAGTGAGTATCCAGTTCTAGTTAGTTCAAGGATCACCACCCACGCCACCCCCCCCAAGCTGGCCCCATGTTAGTGGCCCCTCTGCGGAGTTAGAGCAGAAGTGGATCCTGGCTGGGTCTGTCCCTTCAACATACATAGTTTACAAATAGCAACGTGTTTGCTTGTCTTTGCTGTAAATAGACACAGCAGTGGCACATGGCATTGCTATAACTCACAAGTCACCTTGAATTTTAGCATATGAGCTCGAGTTTATCACTGCCGTGGGTTTGGGCTTTGCCCCCACCAAACTTCCAGCAGAGGAGAGACTGAGCAAGTGGTAAAATTCCTGCGTGGTGATGAAACACGCTGTTATGGTTCTTGCGTCTTCTGCAAAATGCAACATGGATTTTCACAAGCTTAACGAAATTCCATCTAGCGTTGATGGCCAGAGCATTTTGGTTTAACTTGCCTAAGGATCTATACATATATTTTTAAGGACCTGTAACTGTACTAATAAAATACACAATCACACAGAGAGCCCAGGATTACAACAATTAACCCTGATTTATCACTCCTATTGAAATAAATTTTGGTTGTTTAGTCGTTAAGTCATGTCTGAGTTTTTGCAACCCCATGGACTGTAGCCACCAGGCTCCTCTCTCTGTCCAAGGGATTTCCCAGGCAAGAATACTGGAGTGGGTTGCCATTTCCTTCTCCAAGGGATCTCTCTGACCCAGGGATCAAACCCATGTCTCTTGCACTGGCAGGCAGATTCTTTACAACTGAAATAAATACACACACAGAAATTTTTCATTACAACCTGTAACTATGCTTGTTTAAAATGGGCGTTGGCAGGGCACCCTCCTGAAGAAAGGCTGCATGCTTTGGAAATTTGACAGTCCCCATGTCTGGAATTGGGTCGGGCCTGAATTCTCTTTATTGTGGTTTAACTGTCAGTGTGGGATTGCAGCAAGTATTTCTAGCACGAGCAGGAAGCTTTTTGTCCACCTACTGAAAGATGAAACACATGCTAGCACACAGGAGACAGCTCTCTAGACAAAGCCCCTTTAAGCTCTTTCTTGGAATGAAACAGATGGTGACAGGAGATCGACTGATATCCAGGAATTCTCAAACCTGAGAATATACCCAAATCATCTGGGGAACCTGAGAAAAATCCAGACTTCAAGGCCCCAGCTTCATAGATGCAGAATGCCATTAGTGGGGCCCAACCCCTGCATTTTTAAACAGATCTTATATTATAAGAGCATTTTGAGGTTTACAGAGAAATTTCACAGAGGAAAATACAGCGTCCCATTAAACTCCTTCCCCACTACTACCAGTTTCCCCTAACATCTTGTATCAATGTGGTACATTTATTAAAACTGATGAACTAATACTGACACACTGTTATCTGATACTAATAATTATTTGATACTAACAACTAACATTATTATTATCCATCATATCGATATATTATTCACCGAAGTCCATAGTTTACATTAGGGTTCGCTGTGCTCTGAGGGGTCTGACAAATGCATAGTGATATGTATCCATCATCACAGCCTCATAAAGATAATGTTTTACTGCCTTAAAGATGTCCTGTCTCCCCTATCCATCCCTTCCCCCAAACCTGTATTTTTAACAGATACGTAAGTAAATTTCTCTCCATCCCTCCATCCCTCCTTCTCTCCCTTCCTTCCATACTTCCTTTCTTTCTCTGTTAAATAATTTTCCTGTAGTCGGGATCGAGCTTTCAGAAATGCTGCCTTAAATCTGGAGCCCGGGATTGAGGCACTGTGAGCTAGACTGACCTCAGTTTCCCTAAGAGCTCAAGAGTCACCAAAACATGACGATAGTGTAACTGTAACTTAAATTCCTAATCCTCACAGTAACTAGTCTTGGCCCTGTATATTATGGGAGCGTGTACATGGTAAGTGAAGCCGATTCCTGTTTCCTAATGGCCTCTACCATCTCAGATCGATGCCTGATAAGAATTTTTAGAACTTTACGGCCTTCTAAAATATTATCACTTGGTTGTGGACTTTCAGGCCTAAGTCCAACTGTGGAAGCCCAGACTGGGAAGGGACAGAAGAGAACGCAGAGGACTGGGGGCATCTGTGGAAGGCTCAGCAGGGGCATCATAACTAGATGCCCTTACCCTGAAACAGCCTTCTGCTTGCTCAAGAGAACCTGTCTGTCCTCCTAGGCACTTCTTATGCACTGGGACACGCTTGCCAATCTTCTGGCTGCTGCTACACCTTATCGTTCCCATGATTTCTGACAGGACTCTCGACCTCTAAAGCTCTCTATGACACAAATTCACCTGTTGCCTTAAGTCGGTAGAATCTGTGCCAGCATTCAGGATTGTGTGTTCATTTCCAAGACAACTAGAGCTCCCAGCGGTGGGAATCAGACATCCAGAGTCTCTTTCCCTTTTGGTTCCTGGTAGACACCCCTTGGTAATAACCAGAGTTACTATCAAACTGAGGAGAAGCCAGCTGGCCCTTGAATTTCAGTTTATGCAAGTTTCACTTTGTCTTACCTAGACCCTACCTGAAAGAAATGCCCAGCAATACTGAGAACAGGTGGGGGCTTCCTTAGTGCCTCAGACAGTAAAGAATCTGCCTGCAATGCAGGAGACCTGGGTTTGATCCCTGGATTGGGAAGATCCCCTGGAGAAGGGAATGGTTACCCACTCTAGTATTCTGGCCTGGAGAATTCCATGGACTGTATAGTCCATGGGGTCGCAAAGAGTCGGACACAACTGAGCAACTTTCACTGAGAACAGGAGGAGGACCACGGTGACTAATGTAACTGGGAGGCAAGCTCTTCTGCAGTCTGGGGCATAAAGCAGGCCTTGGGATATCACCCAGCCTCAGCAAAGATTTCTGCAAGCAGCTGAGGGGATGCAGGAAGCGCCACACTAGAGCCATATGCAGGCTGCCGTCCTGGAGATGGTCCCGCTTTTGAGCTGGTGTCATCCGTTTAATAAACATTTATGCAGCCCCTGCTGAGAGGCTGGCGCTGGCCTGGGTGCTGGGGATCCAAGAATCAGATCCACTCCTTGACCCTGAGGGGCTCAGTGTTTGGGCGGGGGAAATAGACGTGTGAATGTTTACAAGGGCTTCAGCAAGAGCCAGACCAGGGAGCGGGGCGGGAAGAGGCTTCTTAGTAGAAGGAACCCTCAAGTGGCAACTTGAGGGATGAGAAGGTACCTGCCAGGAAGCCTTGGGTTGGAGCAAGTAAATTAGTTCACACAGACCTACATGTGCTAATACAAAGGATCTAAAATGTAGTGGGGTCTTCCTTGGCAGTCCAGTGGTTAAGGATCTGCCTTCCAATGCTGGGGACATAGGTTCCATTCCTGGTTGGGGAATTAAGAGCCCACACGTGGTGGGGCAACTGAGCCCGCGAGCCACAACTAGAGAGAAGTCCACGCACCACAACGGAAGAGAACCCACGCATGCAGCAAGTAAGATGCCATACTGCCAAAAATAAACAAATGTTTTAAAAAAGTCAATAAAATGTGCAGTGGATTCACTGTGCAGTCTTAGATGATAAATTTCTACCAGCTAACAGTTTCATTAAGAAACTCATTATTCTGGGCACTCGCTCTAAACGGAATTCCATAAATATATTTCCAACCACAAAGAAATATGTATATAGGCCTCTGGCTTTCCAACACAGAGATTAAGCCAAAACTGAGTGTCCACAAGGATACTCGAATTACCTGCCACTAAACCCGGCGAGCTCAGGAGACACAACAGCTGGCAAGCCAGGATGCCCGACCCTGCGCACCTTCCCATTGGTGCACGGACACCGGCCACCTTCAGAATCAGAACCCAGGCAGCCTGCAGCAGCGGCTTTCACGGCAGTGGGCCACAGCTGCGGTGGGGCAGGAGTTTGAAAAAGTGTTTTTGATGTTATAAATCTACCACTTTAAACAAACAACTAAAAAGGCCCAATGTTTTTTATAAGATATTCTATAAAGTTTGGCAGAATTTTGGTTCATGTGAAACTACTAAAGAGACACTAATTCTCTAAAGACACACCTAATCTTATTCTCACAGCCCCTCTCTCCTCCCAATTCAGAGTGTGATGCCTTTACATTAACGGATATTAGTTTTTTTTTTTTTAACCATCTGAAAAACACTGAGTTAAAGTTTTGTGAGGAGGTGAACCAGTCATTTTCTTTCTGGAGAGTTCAGATTGAATTGTGTAAGCACCAGCCCTCCATATTAAGTGAGGTTATCTAAAGATGCGTTGCACAGTCCCAAAAGTAGCCCCGGATACATTCACACGGAGAGAACCAGCCTGTGGCTGACAGCACAGGAGGGCCCTCCCTGCCCTGACCCATGGCAGGCAGACCTCATGGCTACCTCTTTGGGGGTGCCACCCCTTCCCTCAAAACAGCTGTAATGCATAATTCTTTCCTTGGGTAAATCACTTAAGGCATGTCGAAATTCTCAAAAATCCTAAAAACAAAACAAAATCCTAAAGTGAAAAGGCTTCATGTACAAACTAAGGGCCACTGGAAAAAAAAAAAAAAAAAGGAAGCCCAGCCCCCATCTGAGCATGCCCCAGATAACACCTAGTCCCTGAGCCACAGAAAAATGCCCTTTTCTACCAAAGCTCATAAAAGTCTGTCCCACTCCAAAATGTGCCTTGGGGTCCAACATGGTACAAACTCCAAAAAACAAATGATGTGCTCCCCAGTGATTAAAACACCATGCCTGAGTTGCGATATGATTCAGCAATCCTACTCCTGGGCATTTATATGGAGAAAACCATAATTCAAAAAGATACATGCACACCTAAGCTCACTACGGCACTATTTACTATAGCCAAGATGTGGAAAGAACCTGAGTGTCCATCAGGAGAGGAAGGGATAAAGAAGACATGGTCCATAGATACAAGGGGATACTCCTCAGCCATAAAAGAGCGTGAAATAAAGCCATTCACAGCAACATAGATGAAACTAGAGATTATCACACTAAGTGAAGTCAGTCAGAAGGAGGACAAATACCATATGATAACATCTGTATGTGCAATTGAAAATTTGACACAAATAAGCTTATCTACAGAAGCAGACTCGCAGACACAGAGAATAGACTTCTGGTTGCCAAGGAGGAGGGGCACGGGGGAAGGACGGCTTGGTAGTTTGGGGAGAATAGATGCAAACTGTTATACATAGAATGGATAAAGAACAGGGTCCTACTATATAGCACAGGGGACTATATTCAATATCGTGATAAACCATAATGGAAAAGAATTTTTACAAACTCCTGTGTTCAGCTCTACGCTGACATGCAGTGGGTCTCATTTCACCATACGCCGCCTTCTCTGTCATCTGAGCTTTGAAATATCAGATGTCTTTTTAAAAAATCATCTCCCCCACCTCCCACTTAGGATACCAACCTGAAAAGGTTGTACCTCTAAAACTTTAAAATGCAACCAGGCATTAAGAAGAAAACCAGTAATACACAGTCTTACAGAACGACAGACTATTAGATCAGGAGTTGGGGGGCAGGTCCCTAAGATTACTTGCTTTGAGGATTTCTCAGATGAGGAACTGACACTCACGAGTTTAAGTGATTTACTCAAGGAAACACAACTAGGAAATAGTCCCTGCTGTGTCTTTGTTTTAATATATTTTTGCGCTCAATAAATTTATCATGTTCAACAAATTCTTTATAGTAAAAGTGAAGTTTGGTTCCCCTATTTTTCATTTTGTTACAACTGTTTTATCTATTTATCTCTTTGTGCTCCAGTCTCTCAACAAGTTCAATAAATGTAGGACCAGTTTATTATCATTATGATTATCATAATTATTGTTTTTGAGCTTATACTTTTGCTTCACTGCCCACAGTCCCTAGATTGTGATTAGAACTCTTGAGATAGGTACCTAACAAATGTTCCTGGTGAACTAAATGAAAGAATAAATAATGACCCAGAATTAAGTTGTTTTAACATAAATATGTGTCTTAAGGATTTAGAGAATACAAAGAAGTGAGACATCCTTGCATCTATTTAGAGAAAAGGTAAATATATTCACAGAGGCTAGGTTAGCTAAAGGCTTCAAGGAAGACTTCTAGGAAGTTGGGGGACCCCCACGCAGGAAAAGCTAGTAAGAAAGGGCTTGGAAGGGGGGTCACAGGTCCCATTCAAGGGACAGCGTGGCATGAACAGAGTCCCTGTGGAGGGACCAATGTCAGTGCCACTCTCAGTGACTCCTGAACCTGCGCTGAAGGCAGTCATGTTGTCCCGTGGCTGAATTCCCATTGTCTGTGGTTTTCCTAAAGCGGAGTAGAAAGGGAAACCAGCAGCGCAGGGAGTTCAGTTGGAAAGGCATAACTACCCCTTGAGCTCAGCATGTATGGACCTGGACAGCGCCACAGGCGTGTTTGCACGAAGGACGGGGTGCATCTTCCCCCAGCGAGGCAGCTTCTGGAGCTAGGGAGGCCACGTGGGCAGGAGATACCCAGGAGTCCAGCATCCAGGCAAACGGGCCAGCCTGGGGACAGACAGCGGGCAGGCAGTGCGAGGAGGGAGGGGCGGGGCACCCCCTGGGCAGCTGGAGCCCGCTGGCGGGAAGGGTGGGCTGAGAGGGAGCCGGAACCCCGGGCAGGGACCTCCGGAGCAGGAATCAAGCAAAAGCCGGTTGTCTACAGGATACTCGAATTACCTTCTATCACGGCTGTAGTAGCCACAGTCGGAACAGCTGCACAGACAAAGGAACAGGGTCCCTGACTTTCTCAGGCTTCCACTCGTCCAAATGTTTCTACTTTCATAAGAATGAGAGATGGATGGGCTGAGCAGGGGCAGAGCGGAGACCCCCAACCTTGCATCCTCAGAGCGAGCTTACTCCATACTGTAACTTTTTTACACTTTAAGAACCTATTGATTTCAATACACAACCAAGAGAGTGTGACTCTCAGGAACATCTGGGCGGGTATGCGGTCGCTTAGCTGACAGTGACTGTCTACAGCCCCTCCGAAGGTCGCCAGTCCAGAACCTGCAGACGGGGAAGGAGGTGGGTCTGATTTTTGTGCTTATCTGAAGGGGGCTTGCGTGAGAACATTTTCAGAAGGAATAGCTCTCGTGCCCAGCTACCACCTGCAGGCTTGTCAAAGAGGCCTTCTCCTGAGCCCAACACGCAGCTCTGCTCCATCCTTATTAGAACCTCGGTGATTTCCATGGGAACCGAGCGCCCTGCATCTCACGCTGGGAAGAGCTTTTACAGGTCCCTTCTCTCGGGTTCTCATCTCATGCAACAATTCCTTCTCCAACGCGTGGAAACAGGTTTCCAGATTCTGCTTGGTTACTCTCAGGAACAGGAGGCTCACGTTCTTACGTGAGCCCAGCCCGCTTTGAACAGCTTTGATTTTCAGCATGTTTTTTAATGGTCACCTTTGTGTTTAAGAAATAAAAAATGGAAGTCTAACCTACAGTTTCAGTTTGGTCCTTTTAAATCTATTGCTCTTCTAAGCATTTTCCATGTCAAGCAGATCGAGCTTCTATGAACATTTCTATGACATTTAAACCCTTTTCCTTGCCTGTCACCCTTCCCTGATTCTGAACCTCTTCAAACCTGGCACCAAGAACAAAACAGACACTGTCTAGCCAGCAGAAACTCTGTCACTTCCCACATTATTATCCTACCAATCCAGTTGAAGGTAGGATTTATATCTTCATAAAGAGATATCTTTAGAACCTAAAACTCAGCAGATGGCAGCACCAAGTCCTCAAGCTTCCTGAAACTGGCTGTATTCATTAGTGGTCGGATGACCTCGGACAAGTGGCCTCTTTTATCCACAGTTTCCATGTGTATAAAATGGGGATAATAACAGTGTTATCAGCCTCCTTATCCCTTAGTAGCCGGATGACCTCGGACGAGTGGCTCTTTTATCCACAGTTTCCGTGTGTATAAAATGGGGATAATAACATTGTTATCGGCCTCCTAGGATTTCTCTAAGAATCCAATGATATAATACCTGAAAAGCACCTGCCATATTAAAAGTACTCCACAACACTGGGTACCGTTATTATTAGCCACAGCAGTAACATCAGTACCAGTGGTACCACCGATATAATTACCCTCTTTCTCTCTCCCTTCATTCCAAACACATCACTAAGCATATACAGCAGGTCTGGCAGGAGATGTCAGAAATGCAGGTGTGAAAAGACACAATTCCTCTGCTCACAGATATCCTAATCTGGGGGACAGACAGTTATACAGACAGACAAAGCAAAAGGAACCGAGATGAGCCATCTGCGAGGCATTACCAGCTGTTTGGGACCCCCCGGAGGGAAGCCGAACGTCTCCTGGTATTGTCAGGGCAGGCTTCCCAGCTTCAGCAGATTCTTAAAGGACTGCAGCAGGTGGGTGGGAACAGAGCAGGGAGGGATTTATAGACAGAGAGCAACCACATGTAAAAGGCACAGAGGTCTGAGCGGGTGGCACGTCCATCAAGGAAATGTCAGTGGTCCAGAAGGGCCAGAATGCCAGTGGGGGAGGAACGGGCGTTCAGGGGACAGTGGAGAGGACAAGCTATGGGCTGGGCAAGCAGATTCCTCACTAGTTCCCCATGAAAAGGAGGGCTTCCTTTGTGCCAAGCACTGTGCTGGGCACAGGAGATACATGGTCAGTGAGGCAGACAAGGTCTGCCTCCACAAAACTTACCCTCCAGTGGAGGACCATGGAGAGCTGGGTGGCTCAGCATGCTGGACAGTGCACGGGGTGGGATGGGGCAGATGTACTTTCCAAAGACGGCTCTAACAACATCGCCATCCTGAATGGTCTTCTTCAAGGTGCCCTGTCCCCTGAGAGGTGGGATCTACGCTCCCTCTAGTGAACTGGAGGCCTGAGACTGCTTCCACCAACACAGCTGGGTGAAAGTGAACTATGCAACTTCCAAGGTAGAGGAGAAAAGGCCACCTTTGCTTTGCTCGCGGTAACACTTGTCCTTGGGGCCTGGAAGCTTCCAGGTTCAAAGGAAGCCAAACCACAGAGAGAGGTACGGGCGTCCTCACCTTCAAGCTGTCCCAGCCTAAGTGTCAGACGTGTGAGTGAACAAGCTTTGGAATAGCATGGATCCCCCACTATTAAGCCAGCTCCAGCCCTGGGGGCCTCCCCACTGAGACTCCAGACATGGGGAGCACAGACAGGCTGTCTCTGCCTTAACCTTGTCCCAATCCTGAGACAGAGACCTGTGAGCATCATCAAACACTGTTTTCCAGCTGCCAGATTTTGGAATCATTTATTATACAGCCACAGAAACTCAAGAGTTTACCCGCCAGGCAAGGTGGAACCACTGAGAGATGATACGCAGGTGGTCATGTAATCAGATTAATACTCTAGAAAGAGTTTTCTAGCCCAAGAGTAGGATGGACTTGTTGGATAAGCACTGGGATCAGAGGTGAAGAAAGTAAAGAAAGGGCAAATGCAGTCATCTGGGGGAGAAACACGAGCAGAAAGATCAGACGAAACGGCAGTAAGAGACAGTGAAGAGAGCGAATTCATTGACCCTGGTGACCAGCCTTCCAGGAACAATAGAACAGAAGAGTCTGAGCTTCTTCCTGATTTTCTGGCTGTGGAAGAGAAATGGATATGGAAACAAGCAGGTTTGAGAAGGAGAAGAGGGGTTAGATTTTAAACATGCTATGGAGAAGGTGATGGCACCCCACTCCAGTACTCTTGCCTGGAAAATCCCATGGACGGAGGAGCCAGGAAGGCTGCAGTCCACGGGGTCGCTAGGAGTCAGACACAACTGAGCAACTTCACTTTCACTTTTCACTTTCATGCATTGGAGAAGGACATGGCAACCCACTCCAGTGTTCTTGCCTGGAGAATCCCAGGGACGGGGGAGCATGGTGGGCTGCCATCTATGGGGTTGCACAGAGTCGGACACGACTGAAACGACTTAGCAGCAGCAGCACGCAGATTACAGGGTTCTCAGTAAACACCCTGAGACAGGGTGGCTGCCCTTCTGCTTTGCAGTCAGGTGTGTGGGAGTCCCGGCTCCCTAACTCACCAGCTCTGTGACCTTGGGCAAGATACAGATGCCCTGCGAGCCCCTGCATCCCCGTTGGGAGGAGCAGACGACCACAGGGACGACGGTGAGGGACAAGAGACAAGGAGTATAAAGTGCCACACATCCAAGCCAGGCATTTAGAAATGCTCTCTAAACAGTAATACAGGGTAGCTGCTATTTTTATCACCATGATCCTTGTTGTTAACTGTTCTGCATACTTGATCAGAAGCTTTGTGTGCAGGAGGCCTGGCTGCAGGGCATTAAATGAAAGCCGTTCCCAGGAAACCTCACACACACCTCTGGAGAAGGGTTTATTCAACCGTAAAGCCTGTGTCCACCTCGAAAATAGCTGCGCCAGCCTGCCAAAGCGGGAGGGAAGCCCGGCTGTTAGCTGTCTTCAATCTCTCTGTCTCCCTCCCTCTCTTCCAACTCAATGGTTGAGTGGTTTTAATTAACAACTCCCACAGCGTAAGGCAAAAGTCACTCGATTAATAAAGCTCTAACGTGCCATGCATGGTTCTGGGGTCTCCGGGTGGCGCTGAGCTTGTAATTGTGTGTTTTGTTTGGGTTTGCAGTGGGTGGGAGGCTACACGACTACAATTTCCTCAGAGAAGTTCACGTATCACATGCACAAAGGCTGGAAACCGCCGGTGACTAAAATGCCCACTTTGATGAGACTTCATGGCCTGAAGCCACATTGCGGTGAGGTGCTTCAAGAAATCACCATGCAGGAGGGGCTCAAACTCTGAACCTTCCTGATTCTGATCATCTCATTGGTTTTTGTTTCCAAAACACACACATCAGTTGTGCCCCCACTCCCTGTCTGCCAGCCAGCACCTGGAGAATGTTGATACAAGTGTTTCTAATGCTATAGCAAAACCTGAGCCATTTAATTGAAACGAAAGGCAAAATAATGCTTTTGAGGCAAACAAAAGTATTCCTTTTTGCCCCCACCTCAGCCAGCCTCTTTGGTCCTTCCACAAGCACTGTCCAAGTAAAAGTTTGTATGCAACTCAACCCTCCAAGCCTTCCCCTTTGAACATCACCCTCCATCTGTATATATGGTTTTAATGCTCCCTAATATGGCACCTACAAGGAGATCCAACCAGTCCATTCTAAAGGAGATCAAGCCATGGGATTTCTTTGGAAGGAATGATGCTGAAGCTGAAGCTCCAGTACTTTGGCCACTTCATGAGAAGAGCTGACTCATTGGAAAAGACTCTGATGCTGGGAGGGATTGGGGGCAGGAGGAGAAGGGGATGACAGAGGATGAGATGGCTGGATGGCATCACTGATTCGACGGACGTGAATCTGATCGAACTCTGGGAGTTGGTGATGGACAGGGAGGACTGGCGTGCTGCAATTCATAGGGTCGCAGAGTCGGACACGATTGAGCGATTGAACTGAATATGGCACAGGGGAAACCAAGGGTTTGTAATGTTCACAGATGCCCATTCCTCCTTTTTGGTCTTGCCTTCCATATAATTAGAGCTATAGCAAGAAGCCATACTAGAGTTCTGGAGCACAGGCTCTGAATTCAGCCTGGTTAAACACTTGGTGCCATCAGTTACTGTAACTGGGAAGAACAAATGTGACTCCATATTGGATCTGTTTCTTTTGCTTTGTGTTCTATTACTTTTGCTACAAGTTGAGAATGTTGTCTATAGCCTGAAATAGACAGGATACTCCTCAAGGCTCTGGCCTTTAAGGGTGTAGCACTTTTCCATTCATATAGAGAAAAACAGTTGTAGAACAGAGTATAACGTGTCTTACTGAGGATTATAGGGACATCGTATCTGACGGACAGTGGGCTGCTGCAAGAGCTAAGGATTCTGACCTTAAGAAGTCTGCAACAACCAATCACACGCCCTCTCTTTCAGTGTAAACAAAGCCTGAATTCTAATTTGGATAAGATGGTTCTTTGGGACACCAGTGCACTATCCTCTCCATCTGCTGGCTTTCTAAATAAAGTTGCCATTCCTTTACCCAACAACGCATCCCTCAGTTTATGGGGCTATTGTGCAGTGAGTGGTATGAGTCTGGACTGGGTAACATTACCAGCTGTGTGACCTATTCAAGTAACCTAACCTCTCTGAGCTTGGTCTCCTCAGTCATAAAGAGAGGATGAAAAGCAGCCCTTATTTCAAAAACACGGATGTAAAGGACAAGTGAGATAATGCGTGTAACAAGCTCCACTGAGCGCCCAGCCCGTGAGGGAGACCCCAAAGCAGCTTAGCTGTTGTGAATTCCAGAACCACTGCTGCAAAAAGACACGGGCTAGCAGGCGGGCTGGTTGACTTCTATGTGGCCTTTTCTCATCTCAGCAGAGCCAACACCACATTTACTCTGTCCCATGTTTCTAACAACTTTAGCTGACTTTACCCTTTAAACTTCATTGTTCAAGTACGTGAGGTTTCTCATTTCAAAACAGATGCCTGGGCAATGACAAGTACAAAGCTCTGGGAACTGGGACACGGACTCCAATGACGCAGCAGAGAGAAACACAGACCCCCGTCTCCAGCTTGTTACAAGATCAAGAGGTGAATATGGGCTTGATTTATAGCTGGAAGATCCTGGAGTCAGACGTGGGCCTCTCCTTAGACTCTGAATCTTATTTTACTCTGGAGTCTCAAAAAAAATCATCATCCCTCCAGAGGTGCCCATGTCAGGATTAAGCGGAAAGATCAAAACGTCTACTTCTTGGGGAGATTTCTTATCAGGACCTGGGACTTCTGGAGGGGGTGTGATGAGTTTCCAAGGCATGCACAGACTCCTGATTTGTGGTCATATCCCAGGTAGGATGTATTAGCCTCGAGCCCTCACAGATGTTTCTACAAGCCGTATTGCTCTTTGTCTCTAGACCACAGGTAAGCCGCCTCCTGACCCAGATGACTCATTCCTACTGATCACACGACACAGCCTGCTGGCAGACTGTAATGGTTAATTTTATGGGTCAGCTCGGCTAGGCTGTGAAGCTGCTTTTTAGAGAGGATCAACATTTAAACTAGTAAACTTTGAGTAGAGCAGGTGATGCTCCAAAATATGGGTGGGCTTCATCTAATCCGTTGAAAGTCAAAAGAGAATAAAAGACAGATGTACCCAGGGAAGAGGGAGTTCTGCCTCGAGGCTGTCTTTGGGCTTGAGATGCAACACCATTTTTCGCTCTGACAAACCCTAATACACAGACAGACTCTCGCCCACTTAGCGTGTATCTGGCTATCGTGCTCAAGAATAAGAAATGGTATCGCCTCATCTTAATTAACGTTCTAAGCAGGATAAAAGAGCAGGAAAGCAAATGGAGGCAATGAGTCCAAAACCCCGAAAGGAACGACCATTCCGTATGGGCCAAACACTTTTGAAATACTATCTCCTTTTTTTTTTCTGTACACTGAAGAAGCAGCCTATCACTGAATAAGTGGGAAACAAGCTTGGAAAAGGAAGGCAGTTCTCCAAGGTCACACAGCTGGCAAGCAAGGAATATGCAAGTCAGATCTTCTGACCACGAATCTAAAGTTTCTTCCATTCAACCATGTCTCCAGAGCAGCATGGTGAGAGGATCATGAGTTCCAAACAAAAGTTCAACTTCTTATCTTGATCTCAGTTCAGGCACATATGGTCTATTTTAGGGCCAAAATACTCCCAACCTCATCCAAATGGTTCTTTTCATCTTTACCTCAACTCGAACTTGGTGGCCTCCAACCTTGCCATCATAAATCTATAGAGCCACTCTGTAGCTGCTGGCCCTTGAAAAATAGCTGGAAAGGGTGCTTTTGGTGCTCTGTAAGCTGAAGACAAAGAGGAATAAGACTGGGTTTTCTAGACGAGAGCCATGCAAAGACCAAACAGGAAAAACAGAGGACCTTCAGTTCTACCTGTGACATAGATCTCTCCACTCAAGGTACACACGCAGATCTCCCTGGTGACCCACTGTTCAAGACTCTGCCTGCCAAGGCAGGGGACGCGGGTTCGATCCCTAGTCTGGAAAGATTCCACATACACAGGGCAACTCGGTCCGTGTGCCACAACTACTGAGCCCGCCCTCTGGAGCCCGTGAGCCGCAACTCCAGAGCCCATGTGCTGCAGCTGCTAAAGCTGGCTCACTGTAGAGCCTGTGCTCTGCAACAAGAAAAGCCACCACAATGAGGAGCCCGTGGATCACAACTAGACAGAGAAGTCCCTGCTCACCGCAACTGGAGAAAGTCCACNTTTTTTTTTTCTGTACACTGAAGAAGCAGCCTATCACTGAATAAGTGGGAAACAAGCTTGGAAAAGGAAGGCAGTTCTCCAAGGTCACACAGCTGGCAAGCAAGGAATATGCAAGTCAGATCTTCTGACCACGAATCTAAACTTTCTTCCATTCAACCATGTCTCCAGAGCAGCATGGTGAGAGGATCATGAGTTCCAAACAAAAGTTCAACTTCTTATCTTGATCTCAGTTCAGGCACATATGGTCTATTTTAGGGCCAAAATACTCCCAACCTCATCCAAATGGTTCTTTTCATCTTTACCTCAACTCGAACTTGGTGGCCTCCAACCTTGCCATCATAAATCTATAGAGCCACTCTGTAGCTGCTGGCCCTTGAAAAATAGCTGGAAAGGGTGCTTTTGGTGCTCTGTAAGCTGAAGACAAAGAGGAATAAGACTGGGTTTTCTAGACGAGAGCCATGCAAAGACCAAACAGGAAAAACAGAGGACCTTCAGTTCTACCTGTGACATAGATCTCTCCACTCAAGGTACACACGCAGATCTCCCTGGTGACCCACTGTTCAAGACTCTGCCTGCCAAGGCAGGGGACGCGGGTTCGATCCCTAGTCTGGAAAGATTCCACATACACAGGGCAACTCGGTCCGTGTGCCACAACTACTGAGCCCGCCCTCTGGAGCCCGTGAGCCGCAACTCCAGAGCCCATGTGCTGCAGCTGCTAAAGCTGGCTCACTGTAGAGCCTGTGCTCTGCAACAAGAAAAGCCACCACAATGAGGAGCCCGTGGATCACAACTAGACAGAGAAGTCCCTGCTCACCGCAACTGGAGAAAGTCCACGCAGAGCAGTGAAGACCCAGCACGGCCAAAAGTAAGTAAACGAATGAACACATTTTTTTTAAAAAGGTACCTCTGCAAAATACTGAGTAGAGAAAGAGGAGCCTGCAGACTCTACCAGAGAAGGTACTCCTGAAGAAAGCAGAAAATACTCTACTAGAAGAAACAGAGGAACCAAGATCACAATGAAATGCCAGCACACGAAGGGAAAGAAGAGAAGGGCAGCCATCTGTTAAAAACCTCATTCATGGGCGTAAAAGCAATGAAGTTAACAATTAGCCTCTTGGCTCTTCATTTTTATCAGTAAAATGAAAACATCCTATAAAGTTCAGGGGCTATATATAGTGCCTGGCACACAGAAGATGTGTAATATACATTAGCCCCTACTCCGTCATCCATCGAGAGCTGCAGAGCTGGCATGTGTTTCTCCTCATGTGTAAGCATCCTTTGGTAACTGTGAGCTCACAGTCCCCGCTTTATCCTGATGAAGGACCTATACTGATCAAAAGTGAGATCGCCAAAGAAGGCGTACCAAATGGTCAGCCTGAGAACTGATCCTGCCAGTCAGACACCCCAGAGCAAAGCCTGGGACGGAGGAGACCCCTGTTAAAAACTTGTTGACTTGAAATAATTAAAAATGGAGTCTTTTTGCAGCACAGATTAATGGGACTTTCCCTTGGTTGGATACGTGGGGCTGATCTAAGTAAGGCCAAAGTGGCTACGTTGATGATGCTCACCAACGAAGAGCCCTGTGAAGGGCAGGAAGTCTGTTCCAACAGAAGGGTAGACGGAATGGGATATAGTACGTACATCTGTGCAACACCATCACTATTATGAGAAGGGTTTGGAAGGGTCTAGCAGCACCGCGCAGTCACCTCATTCAATCGATCACCGCAATTCCAGACATTAATATTCTCATCTGTAGATGAGGGAAGCTCGTTCCCCAGAGAACAAAGTGAGGACAGAAGAGGTCCCCTCGGGTCCTGCCCCATTGTCAGACCCCCCACATCTTGCCTCCCAATGTGAACATTTACTACCACCTGTCTTGGGTTAGACTTAACTGTTGAGCACAGGTCAGCCTCCCCCTTGGGCCCAGAGCTTCCCCCAGGGCAAGAATTGGAAGGCAGTGGGAGTGGGGTTTTCCTAAAGCTCAGGGAATTACATTCCAGAGGCTGCCACATAGTCTGCTGAAACACTCAGCCGGCCCTGGTCCAGGGGTGGCCTGGAGGCCTGAGACAGTCTAAGGGCAGTGAGCGGTGCCAAGAGGCAAGAGGGCAAGCTGGCAAAGGATGGACAGACATCAGCTATTTCAGACAGTGCAGCGCAGGCCAGAGCCTGGGAGCTGGCCTTGACTCTCTGGCGCCTCCATGCCCCCAGGTCAGGCGGAGTTTTAGGAGAGAGTCTCTCTGACCCAATGTATCCATTCCCGGGGCCTTGGCCTTACCCAGATCTGCATCAACCCTCCCTGGACTCAGAGCTCCTGGCCTGAGCCCACCCCCACCAGTCTTGAATCTCCAGCCAACCCACCCCCAAACAAGGCACCACTCTTACAGAACTACCTGGCACCCATATGTCTTCTTGCCTTTGCTCTTGACCTCAGTCTGCCTGGCCGCTTGCTTATCCTTTAAGGCTTAACTCACGGGTCCTGAAGGTGCTTTCGCTGCTGCTGGTGGGGGACACCAAACACAGTGCTGAGTGCTCTGTCCACTCAGCCGGCAGACTCTGGGCCAGGTTGACGGGCATGAACTCACTGAAGCCACACAAGAGCTCTGAGACGGGCCCGCGAGCGTGCTCCGGGGCACTGAGCCCAGAGCAGAGCAGCCAGGTTGGCCTTCGCGCCGTGGCCCCCAGCTCACAGCACACCCTCATCTCCGCTCACTGTCCTCTTGAAAGGCGCTGCTGCTTCCCTTGTCTGGAGCTCCCTGCCCTGACACTGACCTGTCACCTGCCTGCTCTGTGAGCATCTCAGGGATGCTTTGCGTCTCATTCATTTTCCTCAGCCTTCCTGTCTTTGGCACGGTCTCCAATACACAACAAACTCCATAAACACTTTTTAAATGGCATTTTACTGCCTTTTGCCTGGAGCCTCCCCAGAAGGCAGGCCCCAGGAAGGCTTTCCAGGCTCAGGGGAGCCCATGCATGGCAGGATGTCGCTGAGGATCGGCGAGCAGAGGGCGGGCGGCCCCTCCAGAAGGTTTTCTTCTCCCCAAAGCACCCACTTTCGTTCACTTCTCCCCTTCCGTCCCTGCAGGATTCTGTGGTCGGGGTGGGAGTGGGAAGGGATCAAATCTCAAAGCAAGCTAGGACCTTCCCAAGCAGTCGGGGCCCAGTTTCCTGAGAAGACAAGGCAGCCCTCTCCCACCCTTTCCCCCCCTTCTCTTCCCCATAAATTACTAAGCCAACATTTGCTCTTATGAGTAACAGTCTGAGCTGCCCATGTCAAAGTTGGACCACACTTCATTTCTCCACGGGGCTGTTCTCCAGGAAATCTTTTCTGCATTCTGTTCTCTGCCTGCTAAATCTATCGTCACTGACACCGACAGTGGCGTGAGCAGGCTTGGGAAGCTGGAGAATTTCTCTACTTTCACCATGTCCTGAGCTCAACTGTTCTTTCTCCTCTGATTAAACTGCCTGCTCAGCTGCCTACAAGGGCTGAGTGATTGCCTACACTCAGTAAATCAAGCAAGTCTGCGGTGTGGGGAAGAAGACGTGCTCAAAAGCGATGCCACCCCAGCCACTGGGGACAGACAACTCATCTTGGTAGCCAGAGCCACCAGTCTGCAGCGCCGCCCGGGTCAGATGACGTTACAGCCAGGTGAGGAGAGCTGGCATGTGCTCAGTGACACTTCGCGAAATGAATCCTGCCGGCCGCACGACCTCCGTGCTCGCTCACTCTGCCCGGGGAAACAGGGGTCACAGGGTTTGCCTATGAATTTTAACACCAAGGAAAATATCAGAAGGGGCCAAGTGTTCCTGGTTTCTGTGAATTCGTACACTGCTAAGACTTGTACAAATCACCAAGGGAAGTGAGGAAACACCAAGGGAAGCAGGGAGGAACAGAGAGGCTGAAAGCCTGGGGCCTGGCCCAGTGCCACCACTGACACACCGAGCTTCCCTGGGCCCACGGCTTCATGCTGGAGCACCACTGCAATTTGTTTTTTTTGACATCACATGACTTGCAAAATCTCAGTTCCCTAACCAGGGATTGAACCTGTGCCCTTCCCACTGAAAGTAAAGAGTCCTAACCACTGGCCCGCCAGGGAGGTTCCTGGATTTTTGCTGTGTGAGTGTGTATAAAAGGAACGCAGGGCATTAGGGGCAGGTGGCTTGCCCAAGGCCCTACAGGTCTGTCTAGAGAGCAGTCTCCACCTTTCCACGGCACTTCAGTCTCCTGAACAGCACTGAGACCTGACTAGTGTTCGACGGGAGACCCAGAACTTCCAAGCCTTCCAGGAACCCCAAAACCAAGATCACTTCAGAGCGATAAACCTGGAGAAACACGAGCCCACCTTTTCAAGTCTCAGAGGTATCTGCCATATCCGCTGGACCCTATCATGTCCCCATCAGGACAGCCTCACCTAAAACTGTTTAGCTTGGCTCCGTGCATNCTGCTAAGACTTGTACAAATCACCAAGGGAAGTGAGGAAACACCAAGGGAAGCAGGGAGGAACAGAGAGACTGAAAGCCTGGGGCCAGGCCCAGTGCCACCACTGACACACTGGGCTTCCCCGGGCCCACAGCTTCACGCTGGAGCACCACTGCAATTTGTTTTTTTTTGACATCACATGACTTGCAAAATCTCAGTTCCCTAACCAGAGATTGAACCTGTGCCCTTCCCACTGAAAGTAAAGAGTCCTAACCACTGGCCTGCCAGGGAGGTCCCTGGATTTTTGCTGTGTGAGTGTGTATAAAAGGAACTCAGGGCATTAGGGGCGGGTGGCTTGCCCAAGGCCCTACAGGTCTGTCTAGAGAGCAGTCTCCACCTTTCCACGGCACTTCAGCCTCCCGAACAGCACTGAGACCTGACTAGTGTCCGACAGGAGACCCAGAACTTCCAAGCCTTCCATGAACCCCAAAACCAAGATCACTTCAGAGGGATAAACCTGGAGAAACACGAGCCCACCTTTTCAAGTCTCAGAGGTACCTGCCACATCCGCTGGACCCTATCATGTCCCCATCAGGACAGCCTCACCTAAAACTGTTTAGCTTGGCTCCGTGCATTTTGGCCAAAAGAAGTATTTTGGCTTCCTTTCCTACCAGTTTGCCAGGATCAACAGCCTGTCAAGGTGACTTCAGGTCTGGCCTGGAAAGACCAAGAGAAACATTTAGCGGAGAAGAGCAAGCCCGGCTGTATCCTATGCTGACTTGATGAGAAACGCTTCCTTCATTTGGCCCATGATGGTCTCTGAAGGAGGAAAGAGAGGAACAGGGCACCTCCGCTCCCGTCCCCACGGCGTATGGCCTTGGCACTTCCTTTCCCTTGCACTGTTGGTGTCCAGCTCGCTGGGACTGAGGGAGGCACAGGTTTGGAATAAAGAGAGCCACGGAAAGGAAGACCACATGGCCAGGGTGTCAAGTTCAAGGGGCTTCAACCTGAAGCGCATCTTCTCTCAGAGGCCTGTGATCGCTCTTGTTTCACTGAACATCCCTGTAGCCTTTAGTCAGTGAGTATCGATTGGTCACTTACTATGGAACAGGCACTGTGCTAGCCAACGCAGACAGGGGGGCCCCTAAGACAGACTGGCCTTCAACCTTTAAGAGCTGGTAACAGGCATGGGCTCTGTCCGTTTCTCATAATCAATATACCAAAACAATCTGAAAAGATGCTTTGTATGGATGCCTGGTTTGATTTTATATACACATTATATATTTGTAATAATTCTGGTGCGACGCTGTCAGTGCTATGACAGGTATGTCAAAGATTATCAGAGCCCAGAAGAAAGAACCACTGGCTCTGCTTGGACAGAATCAGGGAAGCCTTCCTGGAGGAGGTGACCTGGCAAGCAACGATGGGAAAGGCAACACAGGGTGTTGTGCATGAGAAGGATGCACGGAAGCATAAAGCACCCTGCTGTGGCTAAATGTCTGTTTCCTCCACCCCTGAAAAATCACATGGCGAAGCTCTTGTCACCAGTGTGACGGTATCGGGAGGTGGGGCCTCTGAAAGTTACATGGGTTTGAAGAGGTCACGAGGGTGGGGCCCCCCACATGGGATTAAGGCCCTTAGAAGAAGAGGAAGACACTCCAGAAAGCTTCTCTCTGCTTTGGGAGGACCATAGCAAGCCAGCAAGGGGTGCTCACCAGAATGTGACCACGCTGGTACCTTGATCATGAACTTCCAGCCTCCAGAACTGTGAGAAGTAGGTGTCTGTTACTGAAGTCACTCAGCCTGAGGTATTTTGCCACTGCAGCTGGAGCGAAGACATGCCATGACATTTCTACGCAGGTGTAAGGAATTCAGTGAGGACGGGATCCTCAGCTTCTGAGGGGTGAAGCCTCCCAGCAGGCAGGTGTGGCATCCGCTGATGGAGTAACCCCTGACACCCAGCAGGGAAGACTGCCATCGTCGAAAAGCCGACTCTGAAGACCCGCCTGCTCACAGCCCCGTGTTCTCTGCTGCACTAGACTCCTGGCCAGGATACACTCAAAGATGAGCCAACCACTACACTCCCCACTCTCTCAGTCTTGAATAACACCAGCTCTGAGTCGTAAACCAATAAAATGACTCTTTGAGTTAGAAGCAACCAAACCACCGCATCACACCCCGTATGCGCCACTAGATGGAGCTATGCATTGCACTGAAAAGAAACACCAGAGGCTAAATTGATTTTCTGCTAAGTGTTCTGTAAATAGAATGACTGCCTGACACAGTTGGTGGTGGCAAGTTACATAAGCTCAGAGTCCTGTGAGGGTAGGCATGAAGGATGGACCATTCACAAAATATTTATGAAATTCCTACTTGTGCTAGAATCTGAGACCAATAATGGGTACTGCCTGCCTTCTGGGAGCTCCATGGGATTAAGGCTCTTAGAGGAAGAGGAAGACATTCCAGAAAGCTCTCTGCTTTGGGAGGACCATAGCAAGCCAGCAAGGGGTGCTCACCAGAACGTGACCACGCTGGTACCTTGATCATGAACTTCACATGACACACAACACATATGTTGTGCATGATGGTTCTCGAGTAGCCCGGACTCTCCCAGGTGATCCTCAAGGTCTGTGTCTAATTCTCAAATGAAAACTTGTTCTTAGTTCCTTTGGCAGAAGTGAAAGTCGTAACTCTTTGCGACCCCAGGGACTATACAGTCCACGCAATTCTCCGCGCCAGAACANCTCAGCAATGAAAAGAAGCTGATAAATGTTTCCAGTGTAATCCTAGAGTTCATCGAACGCAACCGTGGTTTAAACATGATCCTCCATTTTTATAAATCTTTCCGTACATGTTTTATACACGTGCATGACTAACAGAGTTACAGAGTGCTGGGGATCAGAAGAGAGGGCAGGAATGTGAGTCAGTCATTTTATCACACAGGTCAAGTACAGTTCACCTGCTTATTTTAACAGCCCGATATCATTTTGGAAAATGCAAGCAAAGGGAAATTTCAGTGCAGCTGGTCTGCCACATCCTCTGTGGAATGGGTTGAGCAACCTTCTGCTTTGGGAAGGAATTCGTCTCTATGGGTTTTTGCTGCTGACACTTCTGCATGCCATCCGGTATGCCCAGTGAATTNTTTAACAGCCCGATATCATTTTGGAAAATGCAAGCAAAGGGAAATTTCAGTGCAGCTGGTCTGCCACATCCTCTGTGGAATGGGTTGAGCAACCTTCTGCTTTGGGAAGGAATTCGTCTCTATGGGTTTTTGCTGCTGACACTTCTGCATGCCATCCGGTATGCCCAGTGAATTTCAGCACATTCGCAATCCAGGTTATTTATTCCATTATTAACTAAATCACGTACGGCTAGGGTGGAAACACACCCTATGTTCAGGAGCAGCTATGTGACAGTCACATTACCAGCCGATTCAGGGAAGTGATTCATGCTCCAGATACCTGTGTGTAACCTGAGTTCCCCGTAAACTGGACATGGTCTCCTCCAAATTCTGCCGCAGATCAGCAATATTCTTCACCGTCCGCAGTCGCCGAGCCTCGGGATCCTCCCCTGGAGAGACAAAGGTGGAGACTGTTTAAGTTCTCAGGTAGATGGGGAGATTCATGGGAACAGCAGTCGTGTCCATGATCATAACCATGCTGCCTGCTCGGGACCTGGCTCATCACACATCCTCAAGAAGGATTTGAGAGTGAATGAATGGATGGATGGAGTAATACCGAAAGGAAGGCGTCAGACCTAAATAGAGAAGTCTGTCTTCTCCCTGCAGGTCCCTCCAGCAGTAGGTGAGGTCTAGCTTGTGAGACAAAGGAGTCTGAGACAGTAAACACATTTCCACATTGTCTCCCATAAAGACAGACACGTTAGGTCTGAGCCCTGCCCAGGAATTATTTTCCAACCATACAGAAGTGGGAAAGGCCTTTTGCTTCCTCCTCCATAGACAGGGGCTGCTATCTACTGACCCAACATTCCATTACTTATTTACCTATTTTTGGCTGTGCTGGGTTTTCACTGCGGCTCAGGCTTTCTCTAGTTTTGGTGAGCAGGGGCCACTCTCCCGTGCTCTGTGGGCGTCTCACTGTTGTGACTTCTCTTATTGTGGAGCACAGGATTCAGTAGCTGTGGCCCCTGCACTTCGTTGCTCCAAGGCATGTGGGATCTTCCTCTGGGTAGGGGTCAAACCTGTGTCTCTGGCACTGGCAGGCAGATTCTTCAGCACTGAGCCGCCAAGGAAGCCCTGATGCCACATTAGAGACGGCTCCTTTGTAGAGCCTAAAAGATCTGCACCTATTGGTCATTAATATTGCTACAGAGGGAGGTTTGCCTTCTTGGCCAAACTTATGTCATCTCGAATTCTGGCTCCTCCTCCCTGGCTGAGTGGTCACGAGGAAGAGGAGAGGTCACCCTCTCCGCCCTTCAGGTGCCACAGTCCAAATGGAAAACAGTGGCAGTACTGGTCTCCACGGACTGTCGCAGGACTAAATGAAGAGCCCGAAGTGCAGCGCCCACCAAAGCACCCGCTCACGCCAGCTGGTGCTGCCGAGTGCGGAACAGTCGAGAAGAGCCAGGCTCCTCTCTGGGGGCAAGGGACTTTCATTCCTGGGCAACATTTCCCACTAAATGTTCCCAACAATTCCCACCTCTCCACTGGTCTGGAGAGGCGAGGCTGGCACAAACACCCCAGGAGAAAGAGGCCACATACAAGCTAGGAAGCCACACTCTCCTCTCAGAGAATCGGCCTGGGGGCGTCTGGCCATTCTGTCTTGTTTGGGCTTATGCGGGGAGAAGAAAAGTTGAATAACTACAGTAGTGATGAGAGGAATCACACATCTTTCCCTCCGAGTAATTTCAGGAGAGCGGAGAAGACCACCTTCAAGGGTCTTTTAAAGCTGATGACTATTTCAAGTACTGAGCAATATTTCTAAATTAAGCTCCATACAGAATATGGTTCACATGGGCAACAGCAAGTGGGATTTCCCGCAGACACCAGCAAGTGTCATCAACAGGGCAACAGGCAGCTAAGGAAAGGCATGAAATTAAGTCTCCTTCTGAGACAGATGACCACTTCTTACGTTATTCTCAACACGGTGATGCCTGGAGGCTGGATTCAATGATTGATTCTATGGAAGAAATTTGCTATAGCAAACTCTCTGGCCTTGAAAACGTCAGTGTTTTCAATTTTCTCCCCACTCCTAACCAAGAGAAATTTGAAAGGCATTTTTCCCTTATCTGAAAAGTAGTCAAACCTGCCTTTCCCACCCAGTTCTTTCAAGTACATACGAGCGTCCATGTTTTTAAACGAAAGCAGTGATGAATGTCTACTTTACATTCCCCTAATGGCTTTGGAGGAATGTAATTGCATCTATCCACAGGGCCATCAATTAAATATCTTTCACTGCCAGTTTGGCCACATTTTATCTGTGTAAAGGCTGCCAAAAAAAAAGGTACTGATCTTTTGGATGGCTCCAGGCCCTTCAGGGAACATTTATTATGAAGCTAGGTCTAGGCACCAGTTTTCAAATTACCTTCATTAATTAACTTAACCATGCACAATAGTATAATAACTATATTTACAGGCACACCTTGTTCTCTTGTGCTTTGCTAACACTGTGATCTTTACAGATTGAAGGTTTGGGGCAACCCTGCTTCGACCGCGTCTGTCGGCGCTGTTTTTCCAATAGCACTCGCTCATTCTGTGTCTGTATGTCATGCTTCGGAGATTCTGCCAATATTTCCAACGCTCCACCAGCAAAAAGACTATGACTCACTGAAGGTTCAGACAATGGTTGGCATTTTTTTAGCAATGAGGTATTTTTCAATTAAGTACGTTGTTCAAAATAGTACATTGTTTTTTTTAGACACCATGTTACTGCATACTTAATAGACTACAATACAGTGGAGACACAGCTTTTCATGAACTGTTGTTTAGTCACTCAGTCGTGTCTGACCCTTTCGCGACCCTGTGGACTGTGGCCAGCCAGGCAGTTCTGTCTGTGGGATTTCCCAGGCAAGAATACTAGAGTGGGTAGCCATTTCCTTCTCCAGGGCATCATGCCTGGCATTGAACCTACGTCTCCTGCATTGGCAGGTGGGTTCTTAACCCTCTGTACCACCAGAGAAGTGCACTAGAAAACCAGAAAAATCTGCGTGACTTGCCTTCTTGCCATCTTTACTTCATTGCAGTGGTCTGGAACCAAACTGTCAACCTCTCTGAGGCAGGTCTCTACATGTCCACGTCTCTAATAAGGTCTTAATGACACATTTGCCTGTGTTAAGTCTCCTGAGATAAAGGTCTTCGACACAGACTGGTAACTCACCTTTGTTCTTGGTAACCCCCACACAAATCTAGATATGTTCAAGAAATATTGCCCCAAAAATGTTTGGTCAGTGTAGGGCGAAAGAGAAAGGATGGATTTTGCACTCCAACAGATAAAGGTTTGCACAGTGGCATTGCCACTTATTAGCCACTTGACCTTGGACAAATCACTTATCCTCTCTGAATGTCATCTGTAACATGGGGATAAAAGCCCTCCCCTTAGGTTAGAAGGATCAGATGAGATGACACGTGATATCCCTAAGCAATTGATCAAATAGTCCAATAAACGTCCATCCCCAAATACATCCATTTGTTGTCATTTCAAGGAACTGGCTGTAGATAAGCTGGATTCAACCTCATATTTACAAGCTACTACGTAGTGTCTCCATAAAATTATTCACCGTACAGCCACACACATGATAGAGCCACACACACAAGTTTCACCGCTTAAATGTAGGGCTCATTGAATCTGAAAGCGCCGTTTCCCCCGAGGAGTCCCACTGGGAAATATATGCTCCCTTCAAAGATTCCAAGGGCAACGTAGAAGCACAGACTAGTAATCCACCTGCCTCGCTCAGGTGCTGCTGTTCTAAACTGCCCATTCTGCATGCTGAAAGACGGGCTCAGTATAAGATCTCCATCCCAACTCACTGTCTGAACAAAATAAACACACGGCGTGCCCCAGGGGAAACGACTGGACCCTTACATCTACTATGAACCATTCCATGTTTACCCGTGACTCTCCTCACCTGCCCAGGGCAGTGCCCCCCCAAGCCAGGCACTACGATGGAGAGAACAGCACGTTCTGAGCCCACAGAGCAGATGTGAGGATGGCAGGGTGTTAACATGAGGAACACGGGTGCGACTGGGAGGTTTTACTTGGAAGAGGAAGGCTAGGGGACACGCTGCTGCAGGAAAGGAATGGAAACTGTCCGTGAGCTTCAGGAGGCTGGATTATGCCCAGTGGTTTAGAAATGGAAGGATCAAAGACTCCATTACTAGGTAAAGCCAACTAGGTATGGAAGGGCTGTCTGATGAAGGAATAGCTTTTCCATCGCAAGACGTATTCCCGCAGAGGCTGAAAGACAACTCATCAGTGAATGACAGAGGGCTTCATGGTCTAGATAAGTGGATGTGGTTCCTCCTAACACTACAACCCGAGACGCACGTCTCACCTGTAACTCTGTGTGAATGGTAGGGCAGCATGGGACAACACACCTACTTGCACAAGTAAGGGGAAAGAACTAAGCAATAGATCAAAGGGTCGCATAAATGGCAATTCCTAGACACACACATTTGTGGTCATTTCAAGGGACCAGCTGTAGGTATGCTGAATTCAACCTCATACACACACGCTATTGTGTAGTGTCGCCACAAAACTATTCACACACACGACACAGCCACACGTGTGTTTCACTGCTTAAATGTAAAGACACGTCATCCTGATTCAGAAAGTTTCCTTAGCATCTAAAACCCTTCGACTTCACACCGAAGAGCGCTTGATTAGCCGTGACTGGCTGCAACAGTTCTGGTCCCCAAACCCACAGACAGCATCTCAGCCTTTCTGAGCTCTCACTTGGTTGCTGTCCTGATGCACAGGAGACATGGGGAGAAAAAGAAAAAGGACTGAAAAGATCACAGGCTGCCATCTGTCTCTCTGAAATTTAAGTGTTATGTGGAATGTTCTCTGGCTGCCGCCTTCACTTCTCAGATGTAAATTTCACTGAGCCCCTGGGTCTGACATGAATCCATACTCCTCCACAAGACACACGTCTGACCCATGCCAGCTGCTGAATCACTGGCCTGGCTCTTTTGATGTGTGCACATATGAACACGATCTGAAATGTGTGTGGAGACCTGAGTAGTCATTAACCTCCATACCCTTCTCCTGAGAGCTGACCCTTCTCCTGCACCATCCAGGTTCTCATATGCAAGGGAGCTAAAACCTGAGAGAGAAGGAAACGTAAAATCAATCCCAAATGTGGGGCCCCAAACCACTGCAAGATGGATCACTTACAAATGGCTGGAAACTTGTCTGTCGCCTCAACGTGCCCGGCCAGCAGAGCCAGAGGCAAAGAGCTAAACCTCTCAGATCCTCTGAAATGAACACTCAGAGTTAATGGTCAAATAGGTGGACGAGGCGGTCATATGGGCTGCATACCAACTCCACTGCGGTACCGTGGCTATTAAAATGGTGGGGTCGCGGATACTTAAACTAATAAACGGATTTTAAACATGGACTCAGTTTTTAACCCAATCCGGGAAGTGGTATGATATGCAAAGAATAACACAGCCACTGCTCAATATGTGGCTTGCCACTCACTTCCTTGATTAGAAGTTGCTGGGACCCAGGGCACAGAGCTGGGAACAGGGATGGGCACAGAGCTGGGGACAGGGATGGACAAAGAGCTGGGGACAGGGATGGGCACAGAGAAAGCGGTGGCCCAGAAGGCACTGCAGCAGGAATTCAATTCTGATGCTAATTCTGTTTCTTTAAATGAACACTGACGGTATAACGCTAATAAATATTTGTGGAACTAACTGTATGACAATTGCAGATTTTATGTTTTTATATGATATGACATCCTTTAATCATCATTCCTGTCTAGTGAAAGTGTTAGTTGCTCAGTTGTGTCTGACTCTTTGCAACCCTTTGGACTGTAGCCCGCCAGGCTCCTCTGTCCATCGATTCTCCAAGCAAGAATACTGGAGTGGGTTGCCATTCCCCAAACTGGGGATCAAACCCCGGTCTCGCACATTGCAGGCAGATTCCTCAACACCATCTGGATGATCAGGGAAGCCGCTCCTTGTCTACGTTACATTTAAATAAAATTTAGACTTTTGTTTTTGGTAAAAGAAATATGCTGAAATCTTCTTTCCAACTGTCTGAGGATGCTCAGAACAATTTTCAATCAGTGCTTCTAGAAAGGAAATTTGAAAAAAGTCAATACATTTTAGAGTTCTAACTCTTTTTGGAAAGCAACTCTGTCTTCAGAGTGAACAAGGAGATTCAAAGTGATGTGTCCCAAGCCCAGAGCCCCTACGTGAGTTGGGTGGAGTATGGCTTAAAGCAGAATTCGCCAACAGTTAAAGACTTTTTACAGTCTGGGGAGGAGGGAATAGACTGTGAGAGAGAGAAGAGGGAAAAAAAGAGGAAGCAGGAAGACGGAAAATCAGTTTGGCTCATCAATCAAAGCAACAGTGAAGCACCTTCAGGACCAGCTGGGTTCGGCCCTTCCAGCGGTGGTTGCTTGGGAGGCCTCACCTCCCAGAGACAGGGAAGTTCCAGGGCTCCGTACTCACCAGTGAGTTCCTCCAGGGCGGGCTGTCCACTCTTGGTGTAGTGGCTGGGCTCCATGGTCACACCCCCTGAGCTGGATTCGGCAGTAACATTCCCTTCGGTGTCTGTCTGGGACCTTCACACACAAACCAGAGCAGACATACTTGTCACAAGCGGTAACTACCCCATCTGGACCACTGTGCTCCGATCACAACCCCGTGAGCCCCTCCTTTGGTGAGAAGCTTTAGAACAGAGGAGACCAGCACACAGACTCTAAATAATTCATAGATGCACGTGGAGCGATGTCCCAGAAACAGAGAGAGCCACTGAAGTGTAAAAGATGAAATATTCACCACCCAAACGGAGGGTCTGCAATCCTTCACCGGGGAATGCGTCTCTGCGTCCCCTTTGGGAAGCTAGATCTAGCCAGCAAAAGGCTGGCAAGTACCTGGCGGTTTGGGTCATTTAACCTGTGCCAAAGAGCCACTTCTAAGTAACCAGCGATGCCAGCAAGCCAAGCATGACGACGATCCCACTGGCAGCCCTGTGTGCCAATCCCCCCACCCGCCGCCCAGATCCTCCTGACACGGCTGTCTCTGGAGAGGTGACTGTACAACCAGCCAGGAGTGGGTGCCCAGCAGGTGTGTTTGCCCTCCAGGTCTGATTCAGAGCTCAGATCTCCTGAGATGAAAGGTCTCACTGATCATTATTTCAACACTTGACTGAAACCTGTACTTCCCCAAACCTTCTCCATGCCCTTATTTGTCAAGCAAATCGAGACAATCAAGCAGTGTGCTCTAGCCACAATTACCTCTGGTTATTCAGGCGTGCCAGGCAAATATAATTACATTCGGATACATAACCCTGGGCGTAACGTTATTCATTCATCGGCATCCTCAGCTAATTCAACCAGATTTCACTCTCTATGAAAAAGTGTTTGCCAAGAATGCGAATTGCCTAAAACAGACTGTGGGGGGTGTACCGATAAGCCCCACCTCATCTGTCTACACTCCCCCCCACCTTTGTCTTCCTATTGATACCATCGGTTCCCCATTCCCATCATCTCTGAATTTAAAGGATTCCCATGCTTTCTGTGTTCCTCTCCTTCCTTTGACCAGAATCCAAGCTTTCACCATCTCTGGCCAGGCTAGTGAACAGGTATATCGCCTCCAGCCATAGAGCTTACAAATGACAGCCAGGTATAGAAACCAGCCCATGGATGATTCTTACTGGTCTGCCTAGTATCTTTCAAAGCTTTTGGATTCACGTCCACATTTAAAACTGGAGAGAGGCCACCAAAAAATCTGGATTTCTGTCCCTTTCTCAGTAAAAGCAAGTCTGGTAGGCTGAGCTCACTTTCTTGCAGGGCGCCACCTGCTGGTGAAAAGTGGTGGTGGTCCCCTCTGGGGAGGCATGAGGTTCCCTTTCCCGGAGTCCCATTCACCCTGAACCACTCAGGGTGCTACTTCTGTGGTATCACCTTTGCGGGCCCAAGCAGGCACCTGAACTGTGATCTCTGTTTTAGACTGTTTCCAGGTCTTGTCCACTCCCCACTCTGTTCTCCACTGACCTCGGTGACCCTGATGTGATCTTTCATTTTTTGATTAAAGGCCTCTAATGGCTTTCCGTTGCCCGCAGAATAAGATCTAAAGTCCTTATTGTGATAGAAGATCCCCTACATCACAGGATTCTTCCTCCTTCATTTCCAGCCCGTCTCCTGGCGCTCCTGCCTTTACACACAGCCCCGCCCTGTGCTCCACCCACATGTGGCTTCTTTTCAGTCCCAGCTCATACCCAGCCCTTCACAATTTTGTCTTTGCAGTCACTGTGCCCTTTGACTGAAGGCTCTTTTCCTCTTTCTTCCTTAGTTTGCTCCTGAGCTGCCTTGAAGGCACAGTCCCCATGCCATCTTGGTTTGGAAGCTTTCCCCAATTCTTGCCCAGCGGATGGCTCCACCTCTTATGTGTTCCAGTTCTCCTGATGTCTACTTATTACAATAAGATCTAATTAATAAACCTTTCCTCCACTAGATTAAGAGCTCTCTGAAGGCTAAGACTGGCTCTTTTAAGTGGGCATTTAAGAACACTCTGCTCCAATTCATATGCTAAGTAGGCACTCAGGTAGGGTGTGATGAATGGATAAATGAGTTTTTAAGTCTAGAAAGATTCTAGGTGAGAGAAGGACCATTGGACTTGGAGGTCTGAACATTGAGCTGGCTGGAGTCTGCCATCTATTACTTGATAGCCAGGTACATCTCAGTAAATCATTGCACCTGTAGAGAGGCTGGACCCTTATCTGGACATGGGATTACAACAGCCACCTCCCCCAGCTGCTACAAAACTCACAGGTGAAACCACACGAAAGCACTTAGCGAAGTATAAAGCAACAGAGGTGTCCAGTGTGTCTTCTGAATTGGTAACTATAGTTCATTCCGAGTGATTTAAAAAAAAAAAAAAAAGATTTATTTTCCTTTTTCTCTTGGTAATATCATTAACATGAGAGGTTCTAGGGGGAGCACTGTTAAGTAATAAACAGTGAGCTGTAAACTTGAGAGAGAGAACCTGGAGCATAAATGGAGTCTGAACCACTTTCCAAAATCCTCTGATCTAGTCCTGTCTCCTCAATGTACAGATGAGGCTCAGCACAAGGCATTCCAGACTACTTCATGGTTAAGCACTTGGTCCCTCCAGGTAGAGAGACTTGGCTGTAAGCACAAGCTCTTCTGACTACCAGCTCTTCGACGCAGAGCAAGTTATTTAATTATTCTAGGCCTCAGCTTGCTTATCGGAAGAATGGGGATAAAAAAGGTAGCCAGCTCGTGGAGTTGTGAGAACGAGGTAATGATCTGGGTTTCTGCACACACATGGTGCACGCTCAGCAGCAGTGCCTGCAGCCAGGTCCCAAGGCCACACAGGGACGCACGAGTGAACAAAAGACCAAGTCAGGCAACAGGGCTCTTCTCTCCAGCCTCCCTGGCTCACCCAGAGGAAAGACACCTCAGAGGAGGAACAGGGACATCACACGGGCTGAACACAAATGCTAGAGCGCAGTTCAGCGCACGGGATGCTTTCTCTCTCCCATCTGTTGGACTTTAGCTCTTTACCATTAAGAGCTTTTCCTCCCACAGAAAAATCTTGAAATATTAAAAAAAAAAAAAAATAGAGCTTAAATGTTTAGAATCTTTCAAATGATGACAGCCAAGAAAAAAAGGAGAGAGTGAAACTGACCATGATCAGACGGTCACATATTTTAATTCTGAAAATGCAAATCAAAAATCTGGGAATATCAGCCTGAATATGCCTGACTTTAAGACTGTCCACGTGACCGCAATGATAAAAATTTCACGGCAAGCAATTCAGTTGCCTCCATGGTTCAGAAAACAGTTGTATAAAAAGTTGAGCGTGGAGACCAGAGCTGAAGCATTATATAAGCTTTGGCACCCTTCTCAGGACTGTTAGCTGAGCTGATGACTTGATTTAATACAAAGATGACCACCTCCCATTTAAAAAGATCTGGTGTGACCCTCCCTGAAGGGGAGAGTGAACAAGGAAAAGGAAAGAGCTTCTCCTCAGAAGCCTGGCCTTCCCTCAAAGGCTGGATGCTGTGGGCTTGACTCTGCAATCAGTCGCTTGAACCAATCTTCCTATCAACTCTTGGCGGGAATGGTAACAGAACTAGAACTCACTTCAGGCAGAGAGAGGAAACATCTAATTCACTGGGGAACCATGCAGGCTGCGGAAGCGGAAAGTATGGGCGTGAGTCTGTGCATATGACCAGGTATGTGAACACACGTGTGAATATGTGCATAGGTACATTCACATTTCACGTATGAGTGTGTACCTGTGTCCTTATATACGTGTGACTGTCCGTGATATGCACTCACGCACATGGATGCATCTGTGTGCGTGTATGTGTACAAGCTGGGTAGAAGCTGTAAAGGAAGAGCCTGGACTGTAACACTGAACCGGCGGTCCCCTTGGTGCTATGGACGGCTCTTAGTTATCACTCCGCTGTGCAGAGTGGCCCATTGCCCGGCAGGTCTCAAGCACAGGAGCAAGCTGAGCACTGCGAACAGGGCTCTGGGACCCCCCAAGAGCAGGGCTGGGCGGCTTCCATCTGCCCAGACAGGACTCATCGCAAGAATCAAGCATCACACAGAGACGGTGTCCCCCACCCTGTACAGGTGCATGGTGTAACCAGAGGCTCTCACAGGCCACAACCACCCAGAACAATAGCACCAGGCTCCCCACGGTCTCCTGTGGTCCCCTGGATGTGCCATCAGAGACAGGCAGAGGGACTGATAGTGGAAACATTCAGGCTTGTCACCCCAAATACAACTCAGGTTCTCTGGTTCTTCTAGAACTAATCCTTCCTTATGGTTACCCTTCTTCCTCATCCTGTTCTCCCCTCTGAAAAATCCCAGCACATAGCAGGGACTGAAAAAATATTTGAGTTCCCTGGCTGCCTAGTGGTTAGAATTCCGGGCTTTCA
>SJYA01003210.1:1126709-1269697 GCA_006410615.1 Neotragus moschatus
AGGTTCTAGGGGGAGCACTGTTAAGTAATAAACAGTGAGCTGTAAACTTGAGAGAGAGAACCTGGAGCATAAATGGAGTCTGAACCACTTTCCAAAATCCTCTGATCTAGTCCTGTCTCCTCAATGTACAGATGAGGCTCAGCACAAGGCATTCCAGACTACTTCATGGTTAAGCACTTGGTCCCTCCAGGTAGAGAGACTTGGCTGTAAGAACAAGCTCTTCTGACTACCAGCTCTTTGACGTAGAGCAAGTTATTTAATTATTCTAGGCCTCAGTTTGCTTATCGGAAGAATGGGGATAAAAAAGGTAGCCAGCTCGTGGAGTTGTGAGAACGAGGTAAGGATCTGGGTTTCTGCACACACATGGTGCACGCTCAGCAGCAGTGCCTGCAGCCAGGTCCCAAGGCCACACAGGGACACACGAGTGAACAAAAGACCAAGTCAGGCAACAGGGCTCTTCTCTCCAGCCTCCCGGGCTCACCCAGAGGAAAGACACCTCAGAGGAGGAACAGGGACATCACACGGGCTGAACACAAATGCTAGAGCGCAGTTCAGCGCACGGGATGCTTTCTCTCTCCCATCTGTTGGACTTTAGCTCTTTACCATTAAGAGCTTTTCCTCCCACAGAAAAATCTTGAAATATTTAAAAAAAAAAAAAATAGAGCTTAAATGTTTAGAATCTTTCAAATGATGACAGCCAAGAAAAAAAGGAGAGAGTGAAACTGACCATGATCAGACGGTCACATATTTTAATTCTGAAAATGCAAATCAAAAATCTGGGAATATCAGCCTGAATATGCCTGACTTTAAGACTGTCCACGTGACCGCAATGATAAAAATTTCACGGCAAGCAATTCAGTTGCCTCCATGGTTCAGAAAACAATTGTATAAAAAGTTGAGCGTGGAGACCAGAGCTGAAGCATTATATAAGCTTTGGCACCCTTCTCAGGACTGTTAGCTGAGCTGATGACTTGATTTAATACAAAGATGACCACCTCCCATTTAAAAAGATCTGGTGTGACCCTCCCTGAAGGGGAGAGTGAACAAGGAAAAGGAAAGAGCTTCTCCTCAGAAGCCTGGCCTTCCCTCAAAGGCTGGATGCTGTGGGCTTGACTCTGCAATCAGTCGCTTGAACCAATCTTCCTATCAACTCTTGGCGGGAATGGTAACAGAACTAGAACTCACTTCAGGCAGAGAGAGGAAACATCTAATTCACTGGGGAACCATGCAGGCTGCGGAAGCGGAAAGTATGGGCGTGAGTCTGTGCATATGACCAGGTATGTGAACACACGTGTGAATATGTGCATAGGTACATTCACATTTCACGTATGAGTGTGTACCTGTGTCCTTATATACGTGTGACTGTCCGTGATATGCACTCACGCACATGGATGCATCTGTGTGCGTGTATGTGTACAAGCTGGGTAGAAGCTGTAAAGGAAGAGCCTGGACTGTAACACTGAACCGGCGGTCCCCTTGGTGCTATGGACGGCTCTTAGTTATCACTCCGCTGTGCAGAGTGGCCCATTGCCCGGCAGGTCTCAAGCACAGGAGCAAGCTGAGCACTGCGAACAGGGCTCTGGGACCCCCCAAGAGCAGGGCTGGGCGGCTTCCATCTGCCCAGACAGGACTCATCGCAAGAATCAAGCATCACACAGAGACGGTGTCCCCCACCCTGTACAGGTGCATGGTGTAACCAGAGGCTCTCACAGGCCACAACCACCCAGAACAATAGCACCAGGCTCCCCACGGTCTCCTGTGGTCCCCTGGATGTGCCATCAGAGACAGGCAGAGGGACTGATAGTGGAAACATTCAGGCTTGTCACCCCAAATACAACTCAGGTTCTCTGGTTCTTCTAGAACTAATCCTTCCTTATGGTTACCCTTCTTCCTCATCCTGTTCTCCCCTCTGAAAAATCCCAGCACATAGCAGGGACTGAAAAAATATTTGAGTTCCCTGGCTGCCTAGTGGTTAGAATTCCGGGCTTTCATGGCTGTGGCCTGGTTGGGGAACCCGCAAGCCACACAGTGTGGCCAAAAAATAAAAATAATTTTTTAGAAGAAAAGAAAAAAAAAAAAATACACGCAATGAAGTAACAAACCATGAGGTTCTAGAAGTTCAAGATGTTCTCCGTGAGAAGTCTCAGTTGCTCAGCAAGGTGGTTTTTTGTTTCATTGTTTAAAGTACATTCAGGATGTTTTAGGACTGACCTTGGAGCCTGTCAAGTAAAATCAAACCACCCTCCTAGCTTGTTCAGGCTGCTTCTGCCAAGCCCCTGGGTCCCTGTGTGCCTGGGCCACCCCTCCGCATCTTGGATCACCCACATTTTCCTTCCACTCTTTAGCTTTCTAACCTACCCCCACGCCCCAGCCACAGTGAATTATCTGTCCCTCAAGCACACGGTGAACGTCTCTATCAGGAGCTGATCACAGGGGCCCCTGAGCTGTCTGCCTCAATGTTCCTGGAAGACCCCTGCCCCCGAAGACCCCTTGCCCAGGGCTGGGCAGCGCCCGGGAGGGGGGCAGCCACTCCTACCTGTACAGGAAAGGTGCCACAGTGGCAGTGTTGGGGTGGCTGTATTGCTGCTGGGGCTGAGGTAGCTGGACACTGACAGTATTGCTTCCTGTGGTCTGGGTGGTCCCCACGGACGCACTGACAGTCTGGCTGCTGATGCTGTGGTTCAGGCCGGTCCCTCCGGGGCCTTTTCCTTCCGAGGACGCCAGGCTGGAGGAGGAGCTGGAATGCCTGCCGTCCAGCGGGGGCTTCTGCTGGGGTAGCCCCGAGCTTGGCTTCCCACCCCGGGCTCGCTCCCCGTCCTTGGAAGGCGTGGGGGCACTTGGGGATTTCCCGGGCACGCTCTTCATCCCTGGTTTTGGTATCCCGCTGTGGGAAGGGGCCGGGGCCTCCTTCTTGGCACTGTTGAGCTTCCCCCCTTTGGGGATGAAGCTGGCGATCTTGGAGGGCTTTTTGGGCATCTCAGGCAGGGCGGCCCCGCTGGGGTCCTCTCTCAGCCCCTCTCTGAGGTCCGGCCTCTCTGTCACCGAGGCTCTCTTGGTGAGGTCCTTGCTTTTCTCCTTCTCCCGCTGTTGCTTCTCCTTTTCCTTCTCGCTGCCTTTCGGGGAGCTCTTCTTGTTGGTCAGCGCCCGGCTGAAAGTCCTCTGGGCAATGCCCTTGAGGGCGATCTTGGGGCTGTTGGACGCGGGGCCGGCCGCGGATAGCGGGCGGCCGCCTGCCTCCATCTCTTCGCTCTCCTCGAAGCTGGGCAGGATCTCCAGCCGCTCGCAGCTCGTGTCCCGCGACCCGGGGCCCTCGCCCGCCTTGGAAGCCCCCTTGCTGTTGAAAAGTTTTAGTTTTTCCAGCATGGACCTCTGATTATTGGGGGCCGGCTTCAGGGCTTCGGGGGCGGGCCGGGGGGGCTCGGGCGTGGGCGGCTTGACTGAGATCGCGGCGGCCGCGGCGCTGTGCTTCACGCTGACCGACTTGCTGCGCCAGGGCTTGGAGGCCGAGCTGGGCTGGGGGATGGCCGAGGAGCTAGCAGGGCCACACCCGCCGCCTCCCTCCAAAGCAGTGGGTGCATCTTCGCTCATTGCGGGGTGGGAGGATGCCGGGCTCGCCAAAGGCTCTGTAGAGACGGGGAAGAGAGAGAGACCTGAGTTACAAGCATGGACCTGCACTCATCATGAGGGGGCAGACGGCTGCACGGCCGATCGCTCCAACCCCGATGCCACGCAGCTCCACTACCTGTGTCTCAATTTCAATTCCACCTTGACTTTCTCCTACGCTCCATCAGGCACCGTTCACATCCCTCCTTCCCCCTCCCCCACCCCACCACATTTTGGCATATGCCATGTGAATGCACACCGACCTTAACATCCACATGCATGTGGCACAATTAAGCACACGCTTCATGGGAAAACAAACAAAAATCCACACCACCACTGTGATTGTGCGGAGTGGTACAAGAAATACCTCTTGTCTTGAATGATTCAACCCATAACCCCGTTTTCCAACTAAAGGGAAACAATGGAGGATTATCCAACTTTAAGAAAACAATGTATCAGAGACAAACAATGGAGGATTATCCAACTTTAAGTAAACACCCCAGCCCCCCAAAAAAAATCCAGAAAAAAGAGAAACCACAGATAATCTTGACAGACGTAATTACCCACAGAAATTGCTAAATCCCATCAAAGCATATGCATTTTCCCTATGTTGGCACTTTTAAAAGAGTTATGAACGTGATGCATGCTGGAGTTAAAAAAAGGCTTTCAAGCTTAGCTTAAGAGTATGAACTGAGCACGAGGCTTCACCGTCAGCAGGAAAACTCGCAGGTTATCTGAAAGTCAAGGCTTCCCCCTTGGCACACAGGGTGTAGTTCCCCAGCCAGCCCCTTTTCTCAGAAAAGCCTCAAAATATTTCCAAATTAGAACTGGAATTATTCAGAGACGGGTGGGTTCCAAACTGGCACTCTGCTAGGCACCGAGGGAGCCCAGATTGATGACCTCTTGCTCAGGCGGCAGGCAGAGCCACACAGAGCCATCCTCCACATTGGGGCAGCTGACAGAGGGAAGGGGGCCAGGACACGGCTGTGAGCCCATCCCCACGCCCACCCACGACCACGCCTGCCCAGTGCAGACAGGGTGCAGCACCTCGGCCCCCAAAGAGCCCGTCCCCCACCCTTGCAAAGTCACAGGGACACGACTTACCCGGCCACAGTCACTTTCTCCCGCAACGATTCCCTAGGAAAACTTCTCCAACCCGAGAGGCTGTCCTTCCGATTGTCACAAGTGTTTTCGGTTAAACTGCTCATGTTTCTAATTAACTTTTGTCATCCGCAACTGCTCCAGTGCCCAGAAGCCTGGCGGGATTAACGGCTGCTTCTTCTGCTCTTTTCTTCCCCCCCTTTTTAAATACCTACGTTCCACCGCCTTCGAGCAGCAGAGTAAACTGTATATAAGAGCGGCTTTTTATGATTTAAAAGTCAACGGCCGCCAAAGCCGAGCAAAGGCAGCCCCTTGTGGGACACGAGCCGGGAGCACTCCCAGCAGACGAACTGGCCTCCCTTCCCTCTCAACTGCTCCGGGGGGGTGGTTGGGTGGGGGGGGGGAAGCCGCAGCTCCAGGGTGATCCAACGCAGACCTCCCAATGTTTTAAAACACATACATCTTCCTGACTTCCAGGGGATTCGGGTTTGGAGCAGGGGCTGCTGTGAGAGCCTCCCTTACAAAACGCACGGCGCATTGCTGGATCTTTTCCTGGGGAGAGCTGGGGACTGGCCGGGAAACAGGCTGGCGGAACCCACCCACACCTCCAGCCCCTCGGAGGGTCTCCTCGGGTGGGACATGCTGCTCATGGAGGGCCTCCCGGGCTCAGGAGGTATCATGCTAGGCACTCTGAGAAGAGGGGCTCACTGTCCCCGTCTGACGAGTGGGGAGACTGAGGCTTGGAGAGGGCTAACGACTGACCCTCCATCACACCACTGGAGATGGTCCCATGTGGGATTTGGACTCAGGTCTCGCGACACAGTGCTCTTCGGGGCTGCATCCCAGCTACCTCCCGCGATAAAGAACACGTTTAAAGGACAGCCACTTAGATGACCAGAGGACGTCAGGGCATCTACCTCTTCTACTGCTTGAGTGTATTCACGATGTCCATGGTGGGGGACAAACCAGCCCAGCCACTGGACAGGAGGCAGCTTATGCCATGGAGGCCAGTTCCCTGGAGGGCAGCAGTGACCCTCCGATCCTCGAGTGCCTCTCTCTCAGGACCGCTGTCCTTCCCTTTACTTGGGCTCAGATCTGGGGCAGAAATATTCATTCATTCGTACATTCAGTAAACTCATTGAGATCAACATTCAAAGATGGGTCATCCCTGGTGGCCCAGTAGTTAAGAATGCCTCTGCCAAGGCAGGGGACACAGGTTCCCTCCGTGGTCTGGGAACTATGATCCCACATGGGGCGGGGCAACTAAACTTGAGCTGCAGCTAGAGAGTCCTCCTGCCGCACTTCTGAAGCCCCCATGCCCCAGGGTTTGTGCTCCACTACATGAGAAGACACTGCAATGAGCAGCCCGCACACCACACCTAGGGAGTAGCCCCTGTTTGCCACAACCAGAGAAAGCCCGAGGACAGCAACGAAGAGCCCACGTGTTGCAAGGAAGATCCAGAGCAGCCAAAAATAATTATTTTTAAAAATTAAAAACAAATTTAATGAGTGCCTAGTATATGCCACACGTTGTTCTAGGCACTGGGATATAGCAATTGTTCTAGGCACTGGGATACAGCAAGGACAACACCGAGATCCCTGCCTTCTTGGATGCTACACTCTAGCAGGGAGGGACAGATAATTCATATAATCAGTACATACATTTTATCACTTGGTAGAAAAGAAGTCCTAGAGAGAATGGGCTTTGAATGGGGCGGGGAGATTGCAACAATGTCATTATGGGAGCTACAGCAAATCGGGATCAGAGGTTTGCTCTTCTTTCCTAAAGAAGTTTCAGAACTACTTCCTACCTAGCAGAAGCACCTGCGTCAGTGTGCCTTCTCTGCCCCCACACATTCCCTGGAACTCTTACAAAGCTCTTACAAGAAATGCCCCTGCCTAGCATTTCTATGTGATTTTATATCTTAACATGCACAGCTAGCAATCAGTTGTTACTAACCAGTTAGGGACTGATCCAGAGTTAACCAGACACCTGACTTGTCTAAGAGAAATGTGTAAGCCAATCAAAGATGTGTGTTTCCTTCAGGAAAGCTGTCAGGTGCAAGAAGGGGCTCACATGCCATAGGCGTGACGGATACATAATCACTTCCCAGGCTGTCCCCAGATGGCTCCCAGAAACTCCTGTCTTTCAAAGCCCAGCTCAAATGCCTTCGTCCTTTGTCAAGCTCTCTGAGACCCCCGGGCTGTATGAACTACTCGGTTTGCATAATCAGCTGGTATTTTTACCTACTCTGTTTCCCCAGGACACTGTCCAAACTTCCCTTTTTATAAAAGCATTTGGAGGGCCACCTACTTACACCAGGCACTGGGAATATAGCCCCTGCCCTTTAGGAACTCACTGTTCAAAGAGGTAGCAGACATCAAAACAGAGCACAAAAGCAATGTCAAGACTGTAGAAGGCGGCACACGGTTCCAGGAGACACAAGGATTGGGATCTCCTGACTCTCCTAAAGAGTCTGGGAGAGCTTCATGGAGGAGGCACTATGGGTTGGCTTGTTCCCCTGGTCTGTGAATCCCTCCAGAGCAGAGACCACTCCCTGGCCCCATTCATCTTTGTTTCCCTAAGCCTGCCAGAGCACAGAAATACTAAATGGTTTCCTCATTGTTGGTGAGTAGCTGTGACATTTGCAAGTCACACTTAAGGCAAGAGAGACTCAAAATTTGTGATCAGCCATTAGGGTTTTATTAAAACCTTTCAGTCCAAACTCAGGATTAGGACTCAGAGCTTCAGAATTTCCACCTGGCGTTTTGCCTGGGTTCCCCTTGTTATAGGCTCATGTGGACATTTCAAGGCTGCTCATTATAGCTGTAAGAGATAGTCCATGGGGATGATTCTGAATCTGGTTTCTAGAACAGAAGTTCCCTGAGTAGGGCTCCCGGGCATCAGAGCACCATCAGACCATCAATACTTTAGAACTGGGTCACAGCCAGTTGTTGTTGTTCAGTCACTCAGTCGTGTCCAACTCTTTGTGACCCCATGGACAGCAGTATGCCAGACTGCCCTGTCCTTCACCATCTCTTCCCCTAAACAGTGAAGGAGCTCCAGGTCACGAGTGATCTTGTGCAGGTGAACTGGACACATTTCTGTCATTCCTGGGGTATCACACCAGTGATCTCAGACCTTGGCTGAGGTGGAAAAGCAGTTATTTCTAACACTAGGCTTCAGTGATTCCTACCAGTCTTCTGAGTGTGTGAGATAAATTCAGGAGGCCTGGGGAGGCAGGCAAAGTGGCCAGTGTGATGCCAGCTGAAAGGATACAGTATACCAGCTGGGGTATACCACTCTGCCCCTCCGTCTCCCCATTTGTAAGAGGGTAAGCTTTTTCTAGAGTCCTTTCAGCTCTGCTTCCATTTGAATCTCAGTGAGTCTCCAAGAGGCCTGAAGAGGCTGGACCCCAAGAACGCAGCTAGGTTCACTTGCTAAGTTCTACGGTTACTGCGTGCTATGGCACACAGGTGTTTCTTTAACTTCAATCATTTCCCTTACCAGTAAACGCAGAAAATGGGATGGGTCAAGGTATACTCAAACTTTTATTTATTTATTTTGGCCATGTGGCATGCAGGATCTTAGTTTCCTGACCAGGCATCAAACCCACGCTCCTGTGCCCTGGACCACTGGACTGCCAGGAAAGGCCCAAGAAATACTCAACCTTGGATGAGCTGCTAGTGAATTAAAATCTGGTATTCCAGGAAGACAAATGAGGGAGAAGAAGATGAGTCCTTTAAAATTAAGATCACTTTCTCTCTAATAACTCTAGAGAGAGAAAGGTGGAAAGCATGAAAGAAATGCTCTGACCACCAGTATTCTCCCAACAATGGTGTGTGGTCCACGGAAGGAGGTGAGATGAACACTTCAGATATCATGTGGATACACATGTTTATATTATAAAAGTTACCTATTTATCTGATGCATATCATAAAAGACAAGCAGTTCACATATAAATCAACAGTTTCATGGGATGGTTCAGATGTAGATTTGAGTTGATTTAAGGAAAATATGAAACAAAAACACAAGTGGTTTACTGATTTGGCAAAACTCACACAGAAAGTTTGTGAAAGACCAAAGTTGGGGAAACACTGTTCCATTAAATCAGAAATACTTATTTTATATGTAAAATATATAATAAGCATTTTTAAAATATTTATTTTATATTCAATCTATTCTTTTGATAAATGCAATCAATCAAAAGGAAAGTGAAGTCGCTCAGTCGTGTCCAACTCTTTGCGACCCCACTGACTGTAGCCCTACCAGGCTCCTCCGTCCATGGGATTTTCCAGGCAAGAATACTGGAGTGGGTTGCCATTTCCTTCTTCAGGAGATCTTCCCGACCCAGGGATTGAATCTGGGTCTTCTGCATTGTAGCCAGATGCTTTACCGTCTGAGCCACAGGGCGGAAGGCCCCCAAAAGGACTAGGTTTAAAACTAATCTGAAATGGCTACTTTTAGAGCTTTATTTATTTATACGTATTTGTTTAGCATGACATTTTGCTGGGAATTGGTCAGATCTGGGACCATAATCAGGTCTTTGTTTAGCCAAAAGTAATTCTAAGGATAATGGTCTTAAGTTTCAGACTACTAAACATACTAAGAATAATACATTACAGTATGCCCAATAAACATCTCAAATATCCACATGCAAAATTTCATGACTTATTATATGTAATAGATGTTGGCAAATTCTGTCCTAGTTTGTATTTTATTTTTTGCTATACCAGGTCTGAGTTGCCACAGAACTCTTAGGTGCGGCATGCGGGATCCAGTTCCCTGACCAGGAATCGAACCCAGGCCCCAACATTAGGAGCATGGAGTCTTAGCCACTGGACCACCAAGGAAGTCCCCTAGTTTGCACTTGAGAATACTGATCACAGGGCCCCCGAACAGAGTTGATGAACCACTGGGGAACCACGCCTGTGGCTGATCTCAGCTTTAAAAGGCCAGCTCATCAGGTTCACCCACCACCAACTGACAAACCACCGCAAAAAGGAAAAGCCTCATTTGAAATGCTGCAGAAGCAGGAGGCCTGTGAAGAAGAGAAAAGGCTTTAGAAAAAAAAAAAAAAGAGTTTAAGGAGAGCATTAATCCTCCTATGGGGAAGGGAAAAGTTCGGTTTTTCTGGCAACCAGCCTTTAACCTTCCCTGACAGTAACCAAAATACCTTCTAAATGAAAATACTGTCCAAGGCAGATAAACAAGCATTTCTTTCTCTCTTCCTCCACGAGGACCAGCAGTGGCCCCTGGTCCCTAGCTGTCCCTAGCTTCTATCCCTATCCCTCTGTCCCTTCCCTATCCCCTCTGTCCNGGCAACCAGCCTTTAACCTTCCCTGACAGTAACCAAAATACCTTCTAAATGAAAATACTGTCCAAGGCAGATAAACAAGCATTTCTTTCTCTCTTCCTCCACGAGGACCAGCAGTGGCCCCTGGTCCCTAGCTGTCCCTAGCTTCTATCCCTATCCCTCTGTCCCTTCCCTATCCCCTCTGTCCCTAGCTTCCTAGTTAGGGAAACGTTGGTGGTCTGGTCTGGGCAACAGGCGCCCAGGGAGCACGATCTAGGTCAGCTGATCTTAGTTCCTGTCACCCTACTGTGATTTTAAACCTGCTCAGAGGATGGGTCTAGCCTAAATCTTCAGGAAAATGTCTGATCATTGGGCCTATAATTTTGGGCCTATACACTGGGCCTATACAATTTCCTATAATTTGTTAAGGTGTCAGTCTTGAGTATACAAATTGGTTAGGATAACTGAAACCAGTTTTGTTTTTTGTTTGCTCGTTTGCTGTAAGTACATGGACTCTAGCTACACAGGCTAGAGATTATTTCCAGAGTTGCTCTGCTTAGTTTCTCTACAACCATGTCAGCGACCAGGCCACAGAGGGGCACATAAGTGGATCTCGCTCAATCCACTGAGTGGCTCTGCAGGATTTCTGCAGCCTGGCCTGAGAAGCCTTCTCAATACTGCTGTGATCGATGTCTAACATTAAAGGCATGGACTCTTCTAGCCAATGGTAACCAAAAAAAAAAAAAAAAAAGTGACTGTTATATTAACCTATAGATCATTTTACATATACTGTAATATTATTATCATAAAAAAAATAAATTAAATAAAGGCATGGACTCAAATATAGTTTCTCTCCAGCTCCTCCCTGGAGAAGACCCTTGGAGGTACAGAAAGATGAAGAAAGGGGTCAAGAGAATTGCCAACAAAAGTGGTCAGAGAGGGGAAAGGCGTGGAGTAGAAGGAGCTGGGCTCAGAATTCATATTTTCTAAGGATCATTTTGTGTCTACAATTCCATAGGCTCCCAGCATCCAAGTTAGAATAAGAATGATGATTTATATAAACAAATATTTTCTTTAAAGTTGCTCTGTTAAGTTAGTCCCTAATAAAAATCCCAACAATGTTTTTGTTGAAATAGAAAAATCTATACAAAAATTCAGGTGGAATCTCAAGGGACTCTGAATAGACAAAGTAATTCTGAAAAAAGAACAAAGTTGGAGGTCTCATACTTTCTGATTTCAAGCCTTTCTACAGAGCTATCACCATAATTCTGACAAAGGCAATCATATAGACCAATGGACAAGAGCCACCAGACATAAACGTTTGCATATATGGTCAAATAATTTTCAAGAATATTCAGTGGGGTAAAGATCATCTTTTCAACATATTTTCTGGGAAAACTAGATGTTCACATGCAAAAAAATGAAGCTAGGTTCATACCTTATACCGTATTAAAAAGTTAACCTAAGGTGGATCAAAGACTTAAATGTATGAGTTAAAACTATAAAACTCTTATGGGAAAAACACAGGGTAAAAATTTCATGATATTAATTTTGGCNCTTCAAGAAAATTAGAAATACCAAGGGAACATTTCATGCAAAGATGGACACAATAAAGGACAGAAACAGTATGAACCTAACAGAAGCAGAAGATATTAAGAAGAGGTGGTAAAAATACACAGAAGAACTACACCAAAAAGATCTTAATGACCCAGATAATTACGATGGTGTGACCACTCATGTAGAAACAGACATCCTGGAGTGAGAACTCAAGTGGGCCTCAGGAAGCATCACTACGAATAAAGCTAGTGGAGGCAATGGAATTTCAACGGAGCTATCTCAAATCCTAAAAGATGATGCTGTGAAAGTGCTGCACTCAATATGCCAGGAAATTTGGAAAACTGTGGTGTTGGAGAAGACTTGAGAGTTCCTTGGATAGCAAGAAGATCAAATCAGTCAATCTTCCACCTGGGCTTCCCTTCCTCCACCCCAATCCCTTTAACTCCCTTCCAAATTCAGAAACATTCAGCCTAAGGGCAGAAGTAGAGAAAAGCAGAGACATTACTTTGCCAACAAAGTTCTGTCTAGTCAAAGCTATGTTTTTTCCAGTAGTCATGTATGGATGTCAGACCTGGACCATAAAGAAAGCTGAGCACCATAGTACTGATACTTTTGAACTGTGTATGGTGTTAGAGAAGACTCTTCAGAGTCCCTTGGACTGCAACGNAGACATTACTTTGCCAACAAAGTTCTGTCTAGTCAAAGCTATGTTTTTTCCAGTAGTCATGTATGGATGTCAGACCTGGACCATAAAGAAAGCTGAGCACCATAGTACTGATACTTTTGAACTGTGTATGGTGTTAGAGAAGACTCTTCAGAGTCCCTTGGACTGCAACGAGATCAAACCAGTCAGTCCTAAAGGAAATCAGTCCTGAATATTCATTGGAAGGACTGATGTTGAAGCTGAAGCTCCAATACTTTGGGCCCCCATATCTAAGAACTGACTCACTGGAAAAGACCCTGATGTTGGGAAAGATTGAAGGCAGAAGGAGAAGGGGATGACAGAGGATGAGATGGTTGGATGGATGTTATCACCAACTCAATCGACATGATTTTGAGCAAGCTCTGGGAGTTGGTGATGGACAAGGAAGCCTGGAGTGCTGCAGTCCATGGGTCACACAAAGAGTCAGACACGACTGAGTGACTGAACTGAATTGACAACAGGGATGAACCTTGAAGACGTTACCCTAAGTGAAATAAGCAAGTCACAGAAGGCAAATATCATTTGATTCTACTTATAAGAGGCCCTTGAAAAGTTGAATTCACAGAGACAGTAAGTAGAAAAGTGTTTAGGGTCTAGGGAGAAGGCAGGAATTTTCACAATTAAAAAAAAAAAAGACTATAATTGGGTGCAAGTAACGGAATTCTGATCACCACAGCCTAAACAGGTGAGGGGTTTACTCCTTTTACTTCCAGTCGTTTAACAGGGTCTGGCAGACAATTTGTTGCTCAGTGGCTCAAACGTGTCCAACTCTCTGTGATCCTGTGGACTGCAGCATGCCAGGCTTCCCTGTCCTGGCACACAATAAGAGCTCAATAAATATTTGTTAAAGTTTCTCTGTCAGTTTGACAGCTAACGCATCGCACGAAATCACATAATTTCGATTGCCTTACGAGTATCACTTTATTCTACCTTGAAAAAAATAACATCTACTTCAAAGGAAGAGCAATCCTTCTAAAGAAACTAGCAGGGAAGCAAATTACACCACTAGGCTTTTTCCTCCTTACACAGGCCACCACTGACTCCTTGGTCAAGCTTCTGACGGCAGTATTTCCTTGCCTCCCTCACTGCCTCATATCCCTACCTAGACATATTCCCCCGAGTCTGTTTCTTCTAGGAAACCTCCAGAAACCAGAAGCCATCTCTTTTCGTCTAAAGATGCAGACGGCTCTGCTAGGCCTTCTCTGGGGTCCTAACCCTTGCAGCCTCATGTTGCAGTGAGTGGTCACACTTAGCTTACAAGAATAACTGATGTGCCAGGTCCCAGAAATGCTTGTTGGAAATTCATGCCTTGGCCCCTTTTATGACTGACCTGTTTCACTTGGCTTAAGTGATGCGCTGGCGGGTGCCCAGATATCAATAAACAAACAACAGTGATTACCCACCCTGAATCCCTCCATATGGCTCCAAGTTAAAAATCAGGCACGCCTAGCTTGTCCCTCTTGGCTAACCCTGCCAGCTGTTCTCTTACAGCTAAGTAGACTCCGAAGACTAGAATCCTTGGTGATGCTTTTTCTCCCATGAATGGTGAAATTTTTGCTATACCAAGTCACCAAAAAGATCATGTTCAAATATGCCAGTACCTTATGAGGGTGTAACCAAAAATAAATGTGTGGAAGGTAAAAATGCATTATCCCAGTGACCTGAAACCAACTCTGTTCCCAGTTCCCCTCTGTGACTCTCCCCCCAGAAGAAATAGAAGAAGAGGCTCTTGACAGTTGGCACCATCAGAGTTATGCTTTGTTTTAATGTATGATGAGGTAATTCTTCCTCTTCAGCGGCTTACTTTGGATAAAAGCAAGTGAAACTATGGGGGTGTGTGCATGCACGCATGTGTGCTAAGTCACTTCAGTTGTGTCCGACTCTTTGCGACCCTATAGACTGTAGCCCACAGGCTCCTCTGTCCATGGGATTCTCCAGGCAAGAATACTGAGGTGGGTTGCCATTTCCTCTTCCAGGGGATCTTCCCGACCCAGGGATCAAACTCGTGTCTCTCACATCTCCTGCACTGGCAGGAGGGTTCTTTACCACTAGCGTCAAATGGGTAAAGAGGTCATTTGTTCCCCTAAATGGAGCTAAAAGGAGTCTTATTATAAGAGAGTACCATTTTCCTACATAGTTATCACCACATTTTCTCCAGTTTCACAAGCTACATTTTCAAATCCTTACTTACTGCCTTAAAGAACTGGAAAACTAAACAAAAGTTAACTTGCTGGAAATATTAACATATAACTGGGCTTATGGTTGACCTGGCAATAACACCTTAGAAAGAGAATAAACTCTTAAAATCTTTCTCTCCCCCCCATATATCCTTTACATCAAAAGATGTCCCAGGCATATTTGTAAATCCTCCCACTCCACTGGTAAGGAGACAAATCATTTGACTGCTGACATTCAAAGGAAGATCTCTTTAAAAATAAAAAGCGGTCCTATTTTTTATCTTTTACGTCTTAAAGCCATATCGCCCTCAAAACAACTCTTCTCTCTCTCTTGAACTTATTTGTTCAAAATCCCAAGCTTTCAGAAGAAAGCTTTTGTTTTAATTTGTCAAGCCATTTCTCTATCTTGTACCATATATGGCTATAAGCATGTACAAAACTGGCCATAGAAAGCCTTCTCCCTTGCTTTAAGGGTGTATGAAATTTCACAGAGACGATAAACACTTTATGGGGGCAAATCTCATTCTCCAGGCCACTGTCCACAGCTAACAGCTCTTGGCAGAATGCAATGGTTGTATGCTACTATAAATACACTCTCCCCACCTCTGTCCCCCAAGACGGAGCTGGCTAAAGAATGTTACAGGCTCTCCTCGCCTACGATGCTGGTCCAGTCTTCTTGGTTTTTCTTGGAGCAAGGGATGGGCTCTTTAAAACAGGGGCCTCCAAACCAAGTTTTAAACCAGAATGCTTCCTACTAGATAGTACAAACAGGCAGCAATAGAGAGACGGGCTCTCAGCTCAGGTACGTTTAGAAAACAGATGGCTAAAGAGCAATCAATCTTCTTGTCTCAGGACTTCTCAGAGCCTTTAATATGCCCACTTGTCCTGGGGATATCCAAAATGATACGGGATAGTATGGATCCTATATGTATTTTTGTCATAGAACTGATCTTATGGGATAGCTTTAAAGGAATAATAGCCCTATCACAGGATGTATTCTAGTAAACTGCCCTAATGGAGGGGGGCAGAAGATAGGTACGTAACCCAAATCAGACAAGACAGCAATCCAACAGGTAACAGTCACTAACCAGGAGAGCTATGCAAAGAAGGGTGAAGAGGCACCTTTATACCCCCTGGGAAGCTATAATCTAGTAGACTGCAGAGTGTTCTCGTGCAATCATGAGATTTGTGCAGTGGCATGCATTTCTGAACACTAAATATCCTTAATAATGTACCTGCTCCTTTTCATTTCAAAAGGCTCACCACTAAAGTCGAAAGGCTTTCCATGAAAACAGGAAGCGGCCGTCATGGCTGTGAAGGCGGTGTCCGAAAAGATTTCTATCCACAGGCTCACTGTGGCTCAGTCCTGACACACAGCAGCCACAAAAACTGATGTGATCTCAGCTTGTATTAACACAGGGGTGGCATTCAGAGCAAAGGAGGTAAGGGTCTCGTCCAGTTGTGCACAGCTGAGACCAGAGCTAAAACAGGGAAAACTTTAGAGTTTGGACCTGGACAGGCTTCTTAGAGATCACTACCTTCAGTCACTCATTTCTGCAAAAAGAAACATATAAGGTCAGGTGATGACTTCTCTGAGGTCTCCCAATCAGTAAATGTCACAGCTGGCATTGAACTTAGGACTCTGGGGCTTGTTAAATTAAGTAGCTTTGCTGNGATAGGTACGTAACCCAAATCAGACAAGACAGCAATCCAACAGGTAACAGTCACTAACCAGGAGAGCTACGCAAAGAAGGGAGAAGAGGCACCTTTACACCCCCTAGGAAGCTATAATCTAGTAGACTGCAGAGTGTTCTCATGCAATCATGAGATTTGTGCAGTGGCATGCATTTCTGAACACTAAATATCCTTAATAATTTACCTGCTCCTTTTCATTTCAAAAGGCTCGCCACTAAAGTCGAAAGGCTTTCCATGAAAACAGGAAGCGGCGTCATGGCTGTGAAGGGGGTGTCCGAAAAGATTTCTATCCACAGGCTCACTGTGGCTCAGTCCTGACACACAGCAGCCACAAAAACTGATGTGATCTCAGCTTGTATTAANTTACCTGCTCCTTTTCATTTCAAAAGGCTCGCCACTAAAGTCGAAAGGCTTTCCATGAAAACAGGAAGCGGCGTCATGGCTGTGAAGGGGGTGTCCGAAAAGATTTCTATCCACAGGCTCACTGTGGCTCAGTCCTGACACACAGCAGCCACAAAAACTGATGTGATCTCAGCTTGTATTAACACAGGGGTGGCATTCAGAGCAAAGAAGGTAAGGGTCTCGTCCAGTTGTGCACAGCTGAGACCAGAGCTAAAATAGGGAAAACTTTAGAGTTTGGACCTGGACAGGCTTCTTAGAGATCACTACCTTCAATCACTCATTTTCTGCAAAAAGGAACATATAAGGTCAGGTGATGACTTCTCTGAGGTCTCTCAATCAGTAAATGTCACAGCTGGCATTGAACTTAGGACTCTGGGGCTTGTTAAATTAAGTAGCTTTGCTGTCCCTTCCCCAAACCTCCCAGTTCAGAATCTCTGCAGAGAGACCCTTCCAAACGGCTGAACTTAGGACTCTGGGGCTTGTTAAATTAAGTAGCTTTGCTNTATTTTTTTTAATTAAAGTACAGTTGATTTACAATGCTATATTAGTTTCAGGTAAAGCAAAATGATTCCATTTTATGTATATAATATATATATTCTTTTTCAAATTCTTTTCCATTATAGATTATTATAAGACACTGAATATAGTTCCCTGTGCTATACAATAGGTCCTTGTTGTTGATGCCTACAACTTTGTAAATAAAGCTTTATTGGAACACAACCATGCTCATTCTTTTACATATTGTCTGTGGCTGCTTCCTCACTACAACAACAGAACTAAATATTTGCAACAGAAACCCCATGCCCCATAAAGTCCCACATATTTACTGTCTGGCCATTTAAGATACGGTCTGCTGACCTTGCTCTAGAATGTTAATTCCTCGAGGCCAGGGGCTCTGCTTCACTCATCTTTTTCTCCCCAGTACCAGATACAGGATAAACGTTGCTTGATCCCGTGGTTGAATGCATGCATAAGGCTTAGATAAACATGATTAGGTTGTTACTGCATAGATGCTAATTAGAAGTGCTTTAAATAACCGAAGAGAGAGATTCTAGCTAACTGTTTTATTAGTTAAGCCAGTTAACAGCAAAAGCAGAGGCTTTTATGTTTCAGTGCTTATTGATTTGGTTTTTTCTCAAAAGCATGTTATCCCACTTCTCTTCCCTTAAGACCTGGGTCTAACTGAAAGCTCGATGTGATGCTTCAAGCTGCACTTCTAAACATCAGTATCCATTACTGAAGAATCACAGACAGCTTTAAGTGTTATCTGGAAAGAGGATAATTTGCCTGCCAGTTAAATGCGGAAAGTTGTTGCATTTGGTACATATACCAAAAAATATCAGTTTACTTCCTTATCATTTAACGCTTCATGATTTAGTCATTAAAATAGCTCAATAGAGACTTCCCTGGTGGTCCAGTGACTAAGACTCTGTGCCCCCAATGTAGGGGGCCCAGGTTCGATCCCTGATCAAGGAACTAGATCCTACCTGCCACAACTAAAAAGGTTCCATATGCTGCAACCAAGACCTGGTGCAGCAAAATAAAGAAATATTTTTTTAAATCCCAGCTCAATAACTTATTTAACATATATGGTATAAAAGGCCTAATCTGACTTTCATTGTCTAATTTGTCCCTCACAATGATCTGAGGCAGGAGATCCTGCCACATCTCCATTTTATAGATGAGAGAACTGAAGCTGGGAAAGATTACGTAGCTGGTCCAACGTCAAAGGAAAGGTACACACCCACTGGCTCCAGTGTCTGAGCTGCAAACGATTATTTTATAGTTGAGTCACGAATTCATTCATCTACTCTATGAACAAATATTTATCTAATGTCTCTGTATACCAAGTTATGTGATGGCAATGGACAGAAAAGAGAATGTGGCTGAGTCCCTACCTGCAAATGAAGGACGGACAAGACAACCACAGAGCATGATGACCACTGAACAATACAGGAGGAAGTTAGAGTCTTAAAAACAATGTGGTCACTGATGAAGACAATGTGGGAACACAGAGAAGGGGGTTTGCACTCAGCCGAGGAGAGGCTTTCTAGTGGAAACAAAATCTGAGCTGAAACCTGAAAGGTGAAATAGGTGGAGGTGGGGGGAAGAGCAAGAATGAGGAGGGCAGAGAGCAGCACAAGCCCCTGCATGAAACCGCCAACTATTCCGCATGGCAAAAGCGTCAAGTGAGACGGCAGGTGAGCTCCCCCTAAACAATCAAACACAGCGGAGAAACGGCAATGAAGCGCTCCAGGTTTCACTTACAAGTCCCCCCTTCTCAACACAAGTCATTTTCTTCTTTATGAAAACCAGATAACTTGTGATCTCGGACTCCCTCCCACCACACACTAAGTCCCTGACGGACTTCATGAAACCATAACGGCTGGTAGACAGTCAACACTCAACACGTGCACCAATGAATGCACGAAATTAACACAGCAAAGCTGTGCACCAGCTTAGAGTTAAAATGAATGATTTTTATTTTTTAAGATAAGAAGTGGATTATTCAGAGATACGCATTCCATAGACAGAATGCGGTCTGCATCGAAAGGCAAGAAAAGCCCTGGGAGAAACACACTTCACAGAACGTGGGCCATCTCGGAAGGTGAGAGGCCAAAATGAATTATTAACTGGAGGTGGTTAGCTCCCAGGCCTTGGGGATGGAGGAATGTGAACAAAAAAACAGTAGGATTTTAACAGCTGGTACCAGAGTTCCTCTTAGAAGCTTTGTTTAGGAAATATGTTGGATATGGGCCACCCTGAGTGGGGAAAATGCGGCTCTGGGGTATGGTCTGGAAGGAGACAAGAAAACAGAGATGCACTGCTCAGCACAGGAGAGGAGGAGGACAACTGAATGAGAGTAGGAAGTTAGAGCCTCAGAAACAAAACAAAACACGGTCACTGGAAATTCCCAGTGGCAGGGAAGCCGAAGGGCTTTTTAAGAACAGGAACATCCAGTTTTCAGTTTGAAGGTTGTTTGTTTGTATTGCAACATCATATCCCCTCCATGGCCCTAAACTTTCAGAAACAACATCTAGACCCAAAGCCTTATGCCACTCTTGAAGACAGAATGACTTGGGGGTGGTTCCAGTGCTAAGAGAGGGATACCGAACACAGGACGGGAAGATTCGTGGTCCACAAGTGCGAGTATGTCAGCAAAACAGGGACTCAGGAGACACACTACTGACCGACAGTCACGTAACCCCACCCTCATCCCAGGGAAACAAACCAGCAAAACGTAACACCTTCAGAAAGATGACGGAGGACTCTGGGTCTCCTTCCACCCGTGAATCGGCAGATCAATTTCATCTGAATCTCTGTGGTAGGCTAGTGAATTTTTAACTCTGGAAGAAGACCCAAAAGTTCTGATTTACAGTGTGTGCTGGTTTCTGCGGCGTAAATACTAACATCGTGGCAGCTACCGAGCTACTGACATGACAGCCAACAGTCCTGTGAGTCCTAACAATTTTTCTCCGGTGTACGTACAAGTTGGCTCACCGTGCCCACACAGCTGGCATCCAGGTTAGATGGCAGTTCGTTCCCATGGGTGAAGTCCCTGCTTTGGCTCTGATAAGAAAAAGTTTTCTCCTGAGTATTATTTGCTTTGGGACACTAGGCAATTCCTGCATTCAAGCTGAAAGGCAAATGCTCAGTCGGCTGGGGTGATGCCCTTTTTGAAAGAGGAAGAACCTAAGGTCTAGTGCGCATGATTGATTACTGCTCAGGGTTACTCGTCAAGTTAGTAGCTGACCTTGAACTGGAGCTAGGGTTGCCTGCCTCCCTCTCCTCTGTGCTTCAGAGTCCTCTTCTCAGGGAAAAGCAGGCATGAGTTGGGTCTGCAGTGGGGCAGGGGCAAACAGGGGCAGATCTGGCTAAGTTTTTACATTTTACTAGCTTATTATCCCGGAGAAGGCGATGGCACCCCACTCCAGTACTCTTGCCAGGAGGAGCTTGGTAGGCTGCAGTCCATGGGGTCGCTAAGAGTCAGACACGACTGAGCGACTTCACTTTCACTTTTTACTTTCATGCATTGGAGAAGGAAATGGCAACCCACTCCAGTGTTCTTGCCTGGGGAATCTCAGGAACAGGGGAGCCTGGTGGGCTGCTGTCTATGGGTTCGCACAAAGTCGGACAGGACTGAAGCAACTTAGCAGCAGCAGCTTATTACCCTTTGGAGAACTTCTGACTCTCTAGATGAAGAGGGAGAGCTCTGCCAGGGATCTGGGTGATTTTAAGAGAGATCCAGGAAGCAAAGACCCAACTAGGGTGGCCAGCAGCAAAGCTTGGAGCAGACAGAGTCTCCAAGAATTTCCAAGAAGGTGGGTGGAAGCAGAGGGTGGACAGGATCTTCCCAATTGTGAAAGGATCCCTCCTCATTCCCATGCTGGTCAGCAGGAAATAGGAAGGACAGAAAGGGAGGTCCTTTTGTCGTCTTAATACATCTCCAATCACAAAAACATACATTGTACCAGACAATGTCATCCTCTTATTGAAAAGAAGATCAAATTAGGCATCGTCAATGTTTTTCAAATGATTTCTGACCTGGTTATGTTACAGAAAACAGGGCAGAGTGATTCAAACCTGCTGTCAATACAGAGTAAAGGAGAGAAAAATGCCAGCAATTCCACAGCTGTCCGGGAGAATCCTGGAGGAGCTGCTTTCATGACAACTCTGATGAGCAGAAACAAGCCAACTTCCAGAGCAGGAGTTAAACCAAATAAACCTGAAGGATATCAGTTTAGGAGGAGAGTCTTAAAATAGCAGCCAGGAATGCACGGTTTCCCTTGGACAACTCAAATTACATGACTTGTCCCTGTCTTAAATAAAACTATGCACTCAAAGTGTCTGCTTCATCTAAGTTTCTCTCTGAGATGCCAATAAAATTTCAGCTCATGGAAGCCAGTCTGGAGGCAAACATGCTGGGTGAGCAAATGAACAAAGTGATGGTCCTTGCAAAAGCGGGCAGGGTACAGGGAGAAGGAAGAGAGAGCCTGGGTCCCCAGAAAACCAGCCTAGGGTTAGGAAGAGACACGACCACAGGATCATGTTCCCCAGGGGAGGATTTCCAGTTAAACTAATCGGATGGTGTTTATGAGGATGGGCATGTAAAGTGGACTCTCCAGAAAGGGAACCCTCCTACACTGTTGGTGGGAATATCAACTGATGCAGTCACTACAGAAAATAGTATAAAGGTTCCTTAGAAAACTAAAGATACAGCTACCATATGATCCAGCAATTCCACTTCCAGCCAAATATCTGGAAAACTTTAATTTGAAAAGATACATGCGCCCCCACTGTTCACAGCAGCACTACTCACTGTAACCAAGACACGGAAGCAACCTAAGTACCTATCAACAGATGAAGGGATAAAGAAGATGTGGTAGATACATATAATGGAATATTACTGGGTCATAAAAAAGAATGAAATAGTCACCGGCAGCAACATACACGAACCTGGAGAATATCACACTAAGTGAACTAAGTCATACAGAGAAAGATAAGTATTATATGATATCACTTATATGTAGAGCCTAAAAAATAGTACAAAGAAATTAATTTACAAAACAGAATCAGACTCACAGAAAACAAACTTACGGTTACCAAAGGGGAAATGTTGGGGGAGGGCTAAATCAAGAGTACGGGATTAACAGATACACGTTGCTATACATAAAATAAACACCAAAGTTCTACCGGAGAGTACAGGGAACTATATTAACTATCTTAATGCAGGAAATGCAGGTTCGACCCTTGGGATGGGAAGATCCCCTGGAGAAGGAAATGGCAATCCAGTCCAGTATTCTTGACTGGGAAATCCCATGGACAGGGGAGCTTGGTGAATTACAGTCCATGGGGTGCAAAGAGTTGGACACAACTTAGTGACTCAACAACAACACACACACGTATATGTACATGCATATAACTGAATCACTTTGTCATACACCTGAAACCAACACCATACTGTAAATCAACTATACTTCAATTAAAAACGAAACAAAATGAACTCTGCAGGACACACTAATTCATTTAATGAGTATCTTCTGAGCCAGGTTATAGGAACACAGAGAAAAACAGTGACCAATTTGGGGTGGATAAAGAGGCATTCTAAAATACCACATTTAAACACACTTCTTCTGTTTTACTTGACACTTTAGTAGCAGTGTAGACATTGAAGTCCACATATGTTTAAGGGGAATACAAAGATCTGCTCCATGCTATGGACATTTGAAAGCAGAATAGCCTTTTCCAAGAGATACAGAAATACACGAGCATCATGTTTTTGCAAACCAAAGAGGCCAAAATGTCCTAGAATCCAGATATAAATTTTGCTTCTACTTTTTTTAATCTCAAAAACATTGGCGCTAGCTCATCTTGCTTTTTGACAGTTAACTCATCTTTCTTTCTCCTTAAACTTAGACATTTTGCTCAGAAATTAGAATGCAGGCAGTAAAGAAGCCGTTTGGCTGAGATCTCACTGAGTAGAAATTCACTGATGAAACCCTGCAACCCATCATCTCACCCATCAGGACTGCCACGGTGGCCGCAGAAGCCATCACGTGTGTCCACAGACACTGAAACTCATTGGGATTTAGCTGGCCTGGGACTTCATCACCACCCAGCTCAGTCACGTTCCTCGTGTCCACACATAAAACTATCACTGGACCACAATGCGCCTTCTCTTTCACTGAAAGCTCATCAGGTCAGCAAAACTCCTTGGGCGGCTCTGCTCCCATGCTGGGACTTCTTAGGCAACACTGTTATAAAAATTGATTTCTGTCCTGACTGGCCCAAGTCAGTATACTAGGTCATTAAAAGGATTTGAATACTAATTTCAGTGTGAGTGTGCGTGTGTGTGTGTTTGGGTGGGGTGAGGGGGACTCACCTCACTTCCCAACAATTCTCTGACATCAGCTGGGTATCCTACAGTTTAACTCAATTCTAACACTATCCACCTGGAGTGATGGAGTCCACAGGTCACAGGTTCAACCCCACCAGACTGCTTCCCACTCCAAGCCATCTACCAACCTCAAACTTCAGTCACAAGCCTGCATTTCTGACTGGCCGGCTAGACTGAAGGCTCCCACGACGTCCTCCTTGGTTTCGACTAACTGGCTAGAGCGGCACACAGAACTCAAGAGAAACATTTTACTTACAAGATCACTGGCTTATTATTATAAAAGGATATAACAGCCAGATGGAAGAGGCACCTAGAGCAAGGTACCAGGAAAAACCAGGAGCTTCCATGACCTCCTTTCTCCCCATATCTCTATTGGGTCACCAGCCTGGAAGCTATCCAAACCCTGTTCTGTTGGCTTTTTATGGTGGCTTCATTACAGAGGCATGATTGATTACATCCTTGGCCACTGGTGCTTAAAATCAGTCTCCAGTCTCCTCCCCTCCCCGGAGGCCAAGGATAGGACTGAAAGTTCCAACTCTTTAATCCAGTGGTTGGCTCCACTGGTCACCCACCCCCATCCTTAGTCACTCATTAACATAACAAAAGATACCTTCAACAGTCTCAGAATTTAGGAAATTCCAAGGGTTTTAGGAGCTCTCTGCCAGAAATAGGAATGAAGACTAAATAAATATTTCTTATTATAAACCACAGTATCATAGTCATCCACTGTCCAAGGCCAATTTGGAATTGTCCGAGAGTTCTTCAAGAGTAAGAAGACTGCCCAGAACACTACACAGATTCAGGAAACCTGGGTTCTGAATGGGTCCCCATTTCCACCACTAGCTGTTCTTTCAGCAAGGATTTCTTGAACCCAAGGCATGTTCCCTCCCTGCTTGGAACTTGAGGGTCTAGCACTGATCTGCTGGGTAGAATTCAGGTCACTCTGCCTGCTTCAGACAGAAACATGCAGAAAGCTCTCAACTTCTGTCCACTTGATTCTGTAATTCTCTCTCTCACCCACCCCACCCTCCCCACCTCCACAAGCTGTTCCCTCTGCCTAGGTGGAGAAGACTCTTGAGAGTCTTGGACAGTAAGATCAAACCAGTAAATCCAAAAAGAAATCAGTCCTAAATATTCATTGGAAGGACTGAAGCTGAAGCTCCAATACTTTGTCCAGTCCAGTTCAGTTCAGTTGCTCAGTCGTCCGACTCTTTGCGACCCCATGAATCGCAGCACGCCAGGCCTCCCTGTCCATTACCATCTCCCGGAGTTCACTCAGACTCACGTTCATCGAGTCCATGATGCCATCCAGCCATCTCATCCTCTGTCATCCCCTTCTCCTCCTGCTCCCAATCCCTCCCAGCATCAGAGTCTTTTCCAATGAGTCAACTCTTCACATGAGGTGGCCAAAGTATCGGAGTTTCAGCTTTAGCATCATTCCTTCCAAAGAAATCCCAGGGCCGATCTCCTTCAGGATGGACTGGTTGGATCTACCTGCAGTCCAAGGGACTCTCAAGAGTCTTCTCCAACACCACAGTTCAAAAGCATCAATTCTTCAGCACTCAACCTTCTTCACAGTCCAACTCTCACATCCATACATGATCACAGGAAAAACCATAGCCTTGACTAGATGGACCTTAGTCGGCAAAATAATGCCTGATGCAAACAGCCAACTCACTGGAAAAGACTCTGATGCTGGGAAAGACTGAGGGCAGGAGAAGAGGGCAACAGAGGATGAGATGGTTGGATGGTATCACCAACTCAATGGACATGAGTTTGAGTAGGCTTTGGGAGATGATAAAGGACAGGGAAGCCTGGTGTGCTGCAGTCCATGGGTTTCAAAGAGTTGGACACAACTTAGTGACTAAACAACAACTGTCTAGAATGCTTTCTCCTATGTAGTAATTTGCAACTCATCTGACATGTGCTATTTTTGGTCATAGCAGCAGCTCCAGTAATTTGCACAGTGGGTGCCATGTGCTTAGTCGCTCAGTTGTGTCTCACTCTTTGCGACCCCATGGACTGTAGCCTGCCAGGCTTCTCTGTCCATGGGGATTCTCCAGGCAAGAATACTGGAGTGGGTTGCCATGTCCTCCTCCAGGGGATCTTCTCAACCCAAGGATCAAAGCCAGGTCTTCTGCACTGTAGACAGATTCTTTTACCATCTGAGTCACTTTGCACAATACCTGACACAAAAATGGTCTCATTGATTGGTGAGTTTAGTCAAAGCTAGCTGGCACCCCACTCCAGTACTCTTGCCTGGAAAATCCCAGGGATGGAGGAGCCTGGAAGGCTGCAGTCCATGGGGTCGCTGAGGGTCAGACAAGACTGAGCGACTTCACTTTCACTTTTCACTTTTCACTTTCATGCATTGGAGAAGGAAATGGCAACCCACTCCAGAGTTCTTGCCTGGAGAATCCCAGGGACGGTGGAGCCTGGTGGGCTGCCATCTATGGGGTTGCACAGAGTCGGACACGACTGAAGTGACTTAGCAGCTTATATGAGACCATGGTGGTTAAAGGCAAAATACCAGCTTTGAAATCAAGCAGATCCTAATTCAAATCTTCACTCTGGCTCTTAGCAGCTGCCTGACATAGGCAATTTATTCCACCACTCTGAGCCTCTGTGTATCTGTGAAATGGATCAGACACTGACACTCCCTGGTAGTGTTGTGAGAGACCGAATGAAGCTGCGCATGCGAAGCACCTGAAACACTTGCAGGCACATAAGAAAACCTGAAAACCCAGCAGCTGCCCTGCCTGTTAACTTCACGACAATTGTTAAGAGGTCCTTTTCTGTTCATAGTCCACCGTCTCAGCTACACTAAAAGCAGGCCCCGGAGTTATTTATAAGGCAGGCCTTTGTACCAGCTGCTTGCTGACACACAGGTAAGGCTTTCTGACAGCAATGAAGAGGCGGCGGCGGAGGATGACAATTACTTCCTCTCCTGTCTCTGACTTTAGACACTTTGACAGGCCTGTTTTACAAAAGCCCACAGGAGAGATGGGAGAAGAAAAAGACCAGCAGAAGCCTGCTCCTGAAGAAATGGACTTCCCAGAGACACCACAGGCTCCCCTAACCACAGACCACAGAAAGCTGCAGGGCATTTCACAACCAGGAATCTCTCCTTGCCCCCGGGGAATCTGTGCACTCGCCAAGGGTACGGAAACCTGTTCCCGTTCATTAGATCAAATGACAACTCAAAGTTACCATCGGCTTTTATCTGGATCAAAGGCAAAAAGATAAATATCTCAGTCACGACTTAAAATTCCTACTCCGGCAACCAAAAGCTTTCTGCTTTGTGGTTCCAGAGAGAAGAGACAGAGCAGGGTGTTCTGTTACCTACCTCACAGCTCGGCTCAGTGTCTGGGGCTCTCCTGGAACTGGGGGAGCTTCTGGAACTGGGTTCCTAGAAGATGGGGGCTCATTCTCTGTCCCAGGGATCAGCCCCTCTGACCTGGATTAAAGCTAAATAGATACAGGGGAAAGAGGACTGGGAAATCTCTTCTGCTTTACCCGAGTGGCAAAGGCAATACCCTTATTTTATTGAGGGCAAACTGAGGCCCAGGACGGGGAAGGTGCTTAACCACAAACACCACCGAGCCGGAGCAGGCTGTGGTCAGAACACCTACTCGAACGTGGGCAAGAAAGGAAGCCGCTTTTTCAAAAGCCACTTTGTGTGCTTAGTCGCTCAGTCATGTCCAACTCTTTGTGACCCCATGGGCTGTAGCCCTCCAGGCTCCTCTGTCCATGGGGATTCTCCAGGCAAGAATACTGGAGTGGGTTGCCATGCCCTCATCCAGGGGATCTTCCCATCCCAGGGATCGAACCCAAATCTCCCGCATTGCAGGTAGATTCTTTACCATCTGAGCCACCAGGGAAGCCCATGAATACTGGAATGGGTAGCCTATCCCCTAGAGATAGGGGAGAGCCTAATTCATGATCTTTATATTCACCCACTAAAAGTGTATAAGTCACTGGTTTTTAGTATAGTTATGAAGTCGTGCAACTAATCTTGAAACATTTTATTATAGCAAAAAGGAACTCTGAATCTATGAATAGTCACTCTCCATGCCCCTTGTTTGCCTTCACCCTGACCCCTAAGCCCTAGCAACCACAAAGCTACTTTCTGTCGCTACAGATCTGCCTACTCTGGACATTTCACATAACTGGACTCATACAATGGTCTTCTGTGACGAGGAAGCCATTCTCTCACGATGCACTTCAGCAGCAGACCCTCTGGTGGCTCTGTGAACGAGTACCCAGAGAGGTGCTTGCAGGGTAGCTGCTAACCACATGTGGCCATCCAAGTGATTAACAGTGGATACACTAAAACTTCAGTTCCTCAATTCTCAGCAGCCACAGTTCAAGTGCTTAACAGCCCCTGTAGCTCGTGGCTATCACATTAGACAGCACAGATGTGAAATACCACCATCACTGCAGAGAGTTCTGTTGGACAGTGTTAATTCCAAGGATCCCCAGATATTTGCTCCTTAACCCACTGTCTCCGAAATGCTTGTTTCTTCAAGTGTTGAAAAGTTATCTTTGCAGATGGAGAGTGAAGGTGAGAAAGAGGTAAGGGGAGGCGGGGTGGTGGTGGAGGGGCCCCGGGCAGGGGGAGGAATACGAGGAGGAGTTGGGAAGGGAGGGAGAGAGTGGTGTGCCAGGAAGAGCCAACCTCCTCCTCACACCTTCCCCCACCACCTCAGTGTTATGCTGGGTGCCCAGGGAGGCCCCCCCCCGCCACGGCCAGGACTCAAACCTGAAAAGCTTTCTGTTTAGTGAAGTTCATCCAAAAGGCAGATATGCCAAAGCCTTTGGAAGCGCTTCAAGAAATCTAGCTTCTACCTCAGGTGTTTGATGATTTCTGAAGTGTTTCATGCCAGGGGCTGAACTGAGGGACTCCTTAATGTGAACAGTCCTGATCAATTTCCGGCCAGCAGCGGCTACTTTGATTGCCAAGACGTGACCACTAAGGCTGATGATGGACATCCCAAGGCTAGAGCCATGGAATCTTGGCATGCCCAGACAGAAGAGAGCCCAGGCTCTGAGTTCCACTCCTCTCCTTGGATTGTCACTGGTTCAGCTATAATGTCTTTCTTCTTATTCTCCAAAGATGTCTCAGTGACTGGCTCCCAGGAGCAGGGCAGTAGGTTACTTCAAACTGTGGTTTTAGATGCATTAAGATGATCAGACGACCCAGACTGAAGAATGATGGACAAACAGAAGGAAAAACAGAATCACATTCAGAAAGAAATCCTTCACCGATCCAAGGGTCCTTTGTTCCAAAACACTCTCGAAAATCATCCATCATGAACTTTAACGTTGTTTTCAATTCATTTCAGTCGCTCAGTCGTGTCCGACTCTTTGAGACCCCATGAATTACAGCACGCCAGGTCCCCCCGTCCATCACCAACTCCTAGAGTTCACTCAAACTCATGTCCATGCTTACTGTTGTTGCTCGGTCACTAAGTCGTGTCTGACTCTTGAACTGCATGAATTGCAGCACACCAGGCTTGTCTGTCGATCACTATCTCCTGCAGCTTGCTCAAAGTCACGTCCATAGAGTCAGTGATGCCATCCAGCCATCTCATCCTCTGTCATCCCCTTCTCCTCCTGCCCCCAATCCTTCCCAGCATCAGTCTTTTCCAATGAGTCCACCCTTCGCATGAGGTGGCCAAAGTACTGGAGCTTCAGCTTTAGCACCAGTCCCTCCAAAGAACACCCAGGTGTATTATTAAGTTGGCTAATGTTCTTTTGCTTAAACTCTGCTGAAAGATGTATCTTCTTTCCCTTTCTTTAGTAGTCAATTTATTTAAAAAGAAAGAAACAGGCAACCTAATGACTGTTTCTTCCAATGTGCCTGCTTGTCTAAATCAGTAATTTTGTCTTGAGTTGCCCCTCCTTCAATGAGTGGCAGTGGGGGGATTTAAAGAATCAATAGACTATATTTCTAAGGTATCAGGAGCAAAAGAGAACCAGGTGAATATTCACCAAGCTATGACAAGAGTTCATTTGCTAACAAGCTGTTCTTTCAGGGAAGGGTACTGTGTGTTTCTTGGTCCCTTGGTTTTCAGAAACATCCTTCACCATGAAATGTAGCTAAGCAGTAAGAGGTGGTTCTATGAGGGGGCTTTTGAGCCTAAGCAACAGACCAGGCTTGAAGAACTGGCTCTCTGGAGCTCTCAGTTCAGCCGCTGCCATTACTCTGCCCCCTTGAAGTCATCTGTGACTTTCATGACTTCACACATTCAGTGAACATTATATCCAAAATTCAGGGTGTTTTCCCCCCTATGTTTTAGCTCTAGTAATCCTCTCAATAATGTTGAGTTGGTGCCATTCTTCCTTCCATCTTAGAGCTGAGGAACTGGAAGTTCAGAGATGTTGAAGAAGCCATCAACGTCACACAGCCATCAGGAGGATTTGCTAGGGCCAGACTCCCAGTGTCTCGCATCCCAGGCTGACATTTAGACCATCTTCCTTATGTGACAACTTGTGCCGGTTGGAATGGAAAAGAGAGCAGAGGAGCAAGGGGATCTGAAGGTCAGGGATCCCAGAGGCCTGAGAACGGGCTTAGGCTGTTACTTCACAGGTAGTTCCTGTTTGGGGCAAAGGGGGGTCTGCCCGGTAGGCTGCAGTCCATAGGGTCACTGGGGGTCTGACAAGACTGAGTGACTTCATTTTCATTTTTCACTTTCATGCATTGGAGAAGGAAATGGCAACCCACTCCAGTGTTCTTGCCTGGAGAATCCCAGGGATGGGGGAGCCTGGTGGGCTGCCGTCTATGGGGTCACACAGAGTCGGACACGACTGAAGCGACTTAGCAGCAGCAGCAGCAGCAGCATAAAGTAAGGCGGCTTTCATCCTTGCAGTGAATGGCTTGTATCTGCCGGTCAGAGAATTTCTATGGGACTGAATAACCAAGGATGCTTCAGCCACTCTCCCCACTGAGAGTTCGCAGAACTGCATGCCCCCAGTTTTACCTTTAATGAGCTCACCGTATTCTTATTTTCATGTGATTGCAGTATAAGTATACTATTACCTTGACAAGTCAAATCAATCCAATCAGTATCAATAGATAAATATATACATATTTATATAAACTTATATAGTTCAACTTATATAGTGTGGGAGATTGATTGCTAAGACAGCCTTAGGTCTCTAACCCTCTCTGGATCCTGTATGTTTTGCAACGTGATTTCAGAGCATCTCCCTCCTTCATGCACCTGGGTAGACCGGGTGACCTGCTTTGGCCAACAGAGTGAAGCAGAAGAGAACCGAGGTTGTTTTTCAGAGCTTAGGCATCAAAGGACCTTGCACACATCGATCCTGTCTCAGAACTTGCCCACCATGATGGAACAGCCAGGACAGCCTGCTGGAGGATGGGAGACCAGCAGAGAAAAGTTGGTTTGGCTCAGTCGAGGCCAGTACAGACCCAGCCAGCACCCCACACGCCACCCAGGTGGCCTCAGACGTGGGAGCAAGCTCCACCAGGATCACCAGAGCCTAATAACGCCTCAACAGAGCTGACAACAGCTATTATTTGAAACCAGAACTTTTAGAGCCAGAGGATATAGGAGCCCAACCAGTCAGAACCTGCTTCACCAACCTGATCAAGGCTAACATTCCGAAAAAGGTTCACTCTTACAGGTTTAGATCCCACAAGCATTTGAAGATTCTCCTGGAGAAATAATCACTATTTCTGATGGGAGGGTTTCGAGACCTAAATTGCTCAGAACTTGGCTAGAAGAGCAAAAGCTTGGAGTCAGGCAATCTGGGTTAGAATCCTCACCCAAGCACTTGAGTCCTACGTGGAAAAGTCACTCTGCCCCCAGGGGTACTCACTTGAGACCAGATGAATTTAGTACGCAGTAAAGTAATCCTGGCTGGCTAAGGAGGTTTATTATCAAATGGCCAGAGCCTCATTCGTGTGTGAACAGGACAGAATGAATCTCAGGTGCACAGAACTTTTACAAACAGGGCTCAGGTTCTTCCTATAAGGTAGACTCTCTCCTTGGCTTTCCCTAATGAATGCTGCCCCCTACAGCACATATGTAAAATAGGCTTTAAAAAACAATTCCTGTGCAGGGACACCTTCTATCTTCAATCTCAGCAGAGGGCAAGGAAATGGAAATGAGTTCATTGTTAGGTGGTTACCCATAACTTCTCACTCGGTGGTCACAGCTATTTCCGTCTGGCAGGGGTCCTCGTCTGTGGCCTCTCTGATGGCCTCAGAACATGAGTTTGGCCAACATATCTGAAGTTAAGGGAGAAATCTTCCCCAAGTATGTGAATGGAGTAAAGGAAGTCATCGCAAACCACATACAGGCTGTTATCTGCATGAATGCAACTTTTGCTCAGTAATGAACCCTAAAGGGTAGGCAGCATGAAGAATAAAGCACATGGCTGGGATGAATGGAGATCATCAATGGAACCAACCCAAAGTGGGGGGGGGTGCTTTGGGAAACCCCAACAAACTGCGGGGGGCAGGTGTCACTACCAGGCCCCTCTAGGACCTACTAAAATCACACCAACTTTACCCTTTGCCTAGGATCATCAAATCCTCTCTTTGCAAGGGAGGATCTGTTCCAATTTACCTGTTAATGTAAGGAATCCTCCTTAGGAAGCTTAGGGAGTGATGACTTAGCCTCCATATCTGTTGCCCTGGAGTCAGGGAACTCCCTACACCCCAGACAGCCTTTTCAACTGTGAGAAGACAAGAGTGAAAAACTTTTTTCTTTTTTCAAATGAAACCCAAGTTTGACTCCTTGTCATTTTTTATTTCTGCCCCCTGTGGCTCTGTGTGTGTTAGTCACTCAGTTGTGTTGGACTCTATGACCCCATGGACTGTAGCTCGCCAGGCTCCTCTGTCCATGGGATTTCCCAGGCAAGCATACTGGAGTAGGTTCCATTGCCTTCTTCAGGGGATCTTCCTGACCCAGGGATCAAACCCGAGTCTCCTGCACTGTAGCCAGATTCTTTAGTGCCAGGGAAGCCCCGCCTTCTGTGGCTAAAAAGCTGGTCCAGCATACAGACCATTTCTAAAAGGAAACCAGTCTCTCTCCATAAAACAGGTCCCTCTCCGTGAGATTGTTCTCTAAAACATCTTTGTTCCTAACTGTTGAGTGGGCGAATGGATGTTCTGAGCAAAGAACGTCTCTCTGGGTCTCACACTCTGATGAGGTTCTGCCTAATCCAGAGACTTAGGTTTATTCTTCTACACTCTTCCTCATAGCTCTTCTCCTCTTCTCAAGAGCCGGTATCATGCGCTGTCCTGAGGTCACCTGTGCTATGTGTAACAGCTGTCTCTTCCACCAGACTGTCAGTTCTATGAAGGCAAGCAGCATCGTTTGTTTTTTCACTTCCAAATTTTCGGTGACTAGCGTGATGCCTGAGACAGAGGGGGCNTGCACAGAACTTTTACAAACAGGGCTCAGGTTCTTCCTATAAGGTAGACTCTCTCCTTGGCTTTCCCTAATGAATGCTGCCCCCTACAGCACATATGTAAAATAGGCTTTAAAAAACAATTCCTGTGCAGGGACACCTTCTATCTTCAATCTCAGCAGAGGGCAAGGAAATGGAAATGAGTTCATTGTTAGGTGGTTACCCATAACTTCTCACTCGGTGGTCACAGCTATTTCCGTCTGGCAGGGGTCCTCGTCTGTGGCCTCTCTGATGGCCTCAGAACATGAGTTTGGCCAACATATCTGAAGTTAAGGGAGAAATCTTCCCCAAGTATGTGAATGGAGTAAAGGAAGTCATCGCAAACCACATACAGGCTGTTATCTGCATGAATGCAACTTTTGCTCAGTAATGAACCCTAAAGGGTAGGCAGCATGAAGAATAAAGCACATGGCTGGGATGAATGGAGATCATCAATGGAACCAACCCAAAGTGGGGGGGGGTGCTTTGGGAAACCCCAACAAACTGCGGGGGGCAGGTGTCACTACCAGGCCCCTCTAGGACCTACTAAAATCACACCAACTTTACCCTTTGCCTAGGATCATCAAATCCTCTCTTTGCAAGGGAGGATCTGTTCCAATTTACCTGTTAATGTAAGGAATCCTCCTTAGGAAGCTTAGGGAGTGATGACTTAGCCTCCATATCTGTTGCCCTGGAGTCAGGGAACTCCCTACACCCCAGACAGCCTTTTCAACTGTGAGAAGACAAGAGTGAAAAACTTTTTTCTTTTTTCAAATGAAACCCAAGTTTGACTCCTTGTCATTTTTTATTTCTGCCCCCTGTGGCTCTGTGTGTGTTAGTCACTCAGTTGTGTTGGACTCTATGACCCCATGGACTGTAGCTCGCCAGGCTCCTCTGTCCATGGGATTTCCCAGGCAAGCATACTGGAGTAGGTTCCATTGCCTTCTTCAGGGGATCTTCCTGACCCAGGGATCAAACCCGAGTCTCCTGCACTGTAGCCAGATTCTTTAGTGCCAGGGAAGCCCCGCCTTCTGTGGCTAAAAAGCTGGTCCAGCATACAGACCATTTCTAAAAGGAAACCAGTCTCTCTCCATAAAACAGGTCCCTCTCCGTGAGATTGTTCTCTAAAACATCTTTGTTCCTAACTGTTGAGTGGGCGAATGGATGTTCTGAGCAAAGAACGTCTCTCTGGGTCTCACACTCTGATGAGGTTCTGCCTAATCCAGAGACTTAGGTTTATTCTTCTACACTCTTCCTCATAGCTCTTCTCCTCTTCTCAAGAGCCGGTATCATGCGCTGTCCTGAGGTCACCTGTGCTATGTGTAACAGCTGTCTCTTCCACCAGACTGTCAGTTCTATGAAGGCAAGCAGCATCGTTTGTTTTTTCACTTCCAAATTTTCGGTGACTAGCGTGATGCCTGAGACAGAGGGGGCACCCGAACACGTGCTGAACAGATGGAAGAGTTTCAAGTACACGAACATGCAGCCAGATAAGAAGGGGGAGACTGTTAGTCCACTGTACAGTCTGGCTGGAATTCCCCACCTCTTAAAACTGGAGCCAAATCTAGCATAACTTTTCTTGCAGCAAAAAGCAGCAGGTACCTTCAAAGACCCTCATCCTCAGGGCGAATCCCGAGTCTTGAATCCACCAGCTGGCGGCCCACTGGAGGGAGAGAGCACATCCTTGTGGAGACTGACTTCGTGCTGGTCTGCCGTCAGCTCCTCACCACTGGAGAGGACACTTTCTCACCTCACCACATGAACCGGATCACGCCACGATGTGGGTTTTATTCAGTCCACATACATTCTACAAAACTGTGAGAACAACTGGTTGGAAGCCTGGAAGAAAATGTTGAGACTAAGTCTAGAGTCACCCTCCTCCTAGACTGCCTCCACTGGAACACGATACAAAACCTGGGCAGTAGGGGGCAGCAGAGACTCACCGTCCTGGACTATTCTGAGCCAAAGGACTTTTTTTTTTTGTATTCTTGCATTATTCAAGGTGAGTTATCACAGATCCCTGATTCCCTACTCCTTTTCATCTTTCATAAAAATGCTCTGATTCTCCCATTTTGCAAAAGGCGGAGGGATCCTCTGGTATGGAGTGGGCTTCTTGACCTTTGCTCTTATGAAGGAAGTAGGCCAGGCCACTGATGGAAATCTCGAATAAGCGATTTCGCTGAAAAGATCTCTGGAATCTCCACTAAGTCTGGGGAGCCTTGCCAATCCCATGAATCATCACGGCTGCCACCGTTGACGGCAGGAGCTCCTGGGACACTAAGAATGTAAATTGTGCCCACAATGCCTTGGCATAGGCCATTGTGTGGCACAACCATTTATCTCCACGGGGTGGCACCCGCTGATGGCCCATGCATCACTTCCACCACGCCAGAGATGGACTGTGACCATTATGTTGGAGACGAATGTTCTCAATTATCCTCAGCTGACACCCTCATCGGAAGACGGTTCTCTGACATGTGATGGAATCCTAATGAAATGCACAGACTCGGAAGCTTGCAGACGGCAAGCTGCTGCTAAGAAACAGGCATTTAATCTGTCGGGTTCATTTAGGCCTGAGGATGCCACGTCCTCAGCACAGAGGCAGCCACGCGTGTTCACAAGGAATTCACCCAGTTGGTGCAGCTACATGAGCTGTCAAGGCTTTTGTTTTCAATATGTATTTATTTGGCTCTGCTGGGCGTTAGTCACAGCACACGGGATCTTTTTAGCTGCGGCATGTGTGATCTAGTTCTCTGACCAGGGATGGAACCTGGGCCCCCTGCATTGGGAGCATGGAGTCTTAGCAATTGGACCACCAAGGAAGTCCCAAGCTGTCAAAGTTTTACTGTTCAGGAACAGTCCCTGTTCTAACCAGCATTCTCTTCTTATACTTTGCATTGTGAATACGGTCCCCATATGCTCATAGAAAAGTTAATCTCATTTATCCCTACTCATATTTATCTTTTCATGTTAATAAACACTGTCAAATACCTAACTTGGTGAAGGAAAATATTTAAAAAAAAAAAAAAGGAACATTAAATGAACAGCTAAACTAAGCCCTGGCTGCAGATGACACCTGGATAAAAATGCCCAGGGAAGCCCTCAGAAACATAAATACTTTCCCTTACCAATGATCCTTGAAATTAAATTGAATTCGTGTATGTGTGACACTTTCCGTACAGCAGATGGAAGCAACAGAAATACAGAAATTCATCACTTGAAGATCAGATGAACATCCACTAGTTATTTGTGGTTCCTGACACAAGACTAATCAAATAGATCTTTCATCTTCCTGAATCGTTTCTTTTCTTTTTCTTGACTCATTCATTCAGTTACGAAACTGCAGGTTTATCGTATTTTCGAGGAAGGATATATAGCAGAACCATGAGCTTATGCACGGCTTTGAAACACATTCATATTTAGAGAAAAACAAACATGGTTACATCCTTCTTATTCTTCTCCCTGCAAAAACTATGGCTCAAGTATGAAAGGTTATTAAGTTTGACACTTTGGAGGGACTGATGCGTTTCCTCCTCTGAAGGCTCTTCTGAATTACACAGTAGATCAAGGAAATGGCTCTCGAAGGTGGCCAGAGTGCTCTCACCTTCAGGTCTGACTTTAGTTTAATGCTAGAGGTTAAGGACCGAAGTGAGGATGGAGCATGCGAAGGAAGGAGCATCATAAGGGCTCCTCTCTCCAGGTGGCCCTGCTGGCACTCACTCTTCCTTTTAAAAGGACTCACCAAGTAACACCAAACTCTCTAAGTGCAGGCAGAGAAAGAGCTGGAAGATGATTCTCCACGAAGAGAGTGGATTAGCCAGTGGCTCCCCGTGACCATCTCCTTACCCCGAGTACGCTCTGTTACTCTATCTAGATTCCACAGGGGCAACTCTCCTTTTTATATTTCCAACCGAAGTCTGGGATCCAAATCCATCTCCTTATTTTCCATTAGCTCAATTGAAACAAGGCAGCATTGAATGATTTTTTTTTCTTAAATTAAGAACTTCGCTAGAGATTAGTGAGGCAATAGCAAGAAATCAAAAGATTCAAAGGCCCTGTGCAAAAAGGTAAGTCTACAAGTATAAGGTGCTGACTCACGAGACTACACGTGAATATGTGTACAATAAAGGGCACGTATGTCAAATAATTCTAATTACATAAAAATGTCTTGTATATTATAAAGTGATATTCAAATGTGTTAGGAAGTACTAAGACCATGTGTTTTTAGCTACATTTGAAAGACTTTCCCGGGGACCCAGTGGTTAAGACCTCTTGCTTCACAGCTTTGATCTCTGATAAGGGAACTGAGATCCTGCAATTTCAGTGTAAATGGTTCCCTATGAACTGAGCTCCTGCTCTACGCTAGGCATTAGTCTGGGCATCTTCCTGTGCTCACCTCTATTATCTATTAACAACACACAACAAAGTAGTTGCTGAGAATTGCAGGCCAATTAAAAGGTAGCTTGCCCTTTAACTGCCCGACAAAGGGGATCATGAATTCCTTCTAGGAGACAGGTTCTCAAACTTCAGTGATGTGAAAAGGATAAGGGTGTAAAATCCAGACTTTCAGACTCTAACTCAGAAATCTGAACTAGAAGGACTAGGTTTGTAAAGCTTCAGGATTTCTCTCTTAAGCAATGACCTCAAAGGATACTACAGTTGGAGGCCCATTCATCAGACCTGGAAGAATGATGGAGTCTTGAATTCACGGTCCCACCAGACCACGGGATGTGCACTGTTCACCTCAGACTTAACAGAGAGACCACGTGGGACTTGGTTCCTCTTCCATCACACAGGGGCAATCTGCATACATATGCTGGAGCGTAAAAATGTCACAGTGGAGGCACTGTCTTGGAGAGAGGTGCCATGTGTTTGCAGACTTTTCATCTCTTCAATTAGGCAACGTCAATAATTTGTTTAGAACAAGAGGGAACCAGGGTGTGAAATGCAAACTAGAAAAATGAAACCTGCCTTTACTGCAGGAGCCATAACCTCCACCCTCTGACCTGTGAAAGGGCACCATTAACAGCAAACCAAGTGACTCCACAACATTGAGAAAGATCAGAAGGCATTAACTGTTTCAAGGCACACAAATGACAGCCACGTCAATAAACTCCAACTGTTAGGAAACAAGTCACACCCTGCATAGAAATGTCTTCAACCAACAGAAGAGACAAGGACAGAAAGCTTGAGCCAAACTCTACAAAAAAGGAGGAAACAAACACTTTATATCTGACTTTCTCCCATCACCGGGGCTAGGGCAGCCTTTTGCTGCTTCAGATGAATGCATCGAATCTCTGCGAAGTGAAGTGACTGGACGCTGGGAAAGGATGAACAAAACCTTTCCCTTTCTGCATGAGAATTTGACCTTGGGTTGACCTTCTATCTCTGTTTCCCCTGGAAACTTGATAAAGACAGAATGCCGGCTATTTTACTAAGCAACACTGCTCATGATAAAAATGACCCTGGATAGTTATACTACAACTGGACAGACAACAGCTGTAAATGAAGAATAAATGCCTGTTGGAGGCCACCAGCACTTTGGGCTTCTCTGAGTGCTATGACTACCGATTGGGCCCAAGTCTTGTGGGAACCCTAGAAGTTAGGCAGATGGAGCTGTCACAGGAAATACTGGCTCCTGTGGGACACGCAGCCTTTAAGTTAGAGGAACTCCTACACCTGCCCCGTGGGTCTTGTTCCTTCACACCTGAGCTGTCACCCAGGTGGGAGGGGGCAGTGATAGGCCCTGGATGCTGTGTGGACTGCTGTCTACACTGCCGTGAGGACCACCCCATAGAACAGAAATGCCCACACTGCCCTGCTAACAACCTTCCTGACAGTCTCCAGCAGAGTGGAAGGGTGCCAGGTGTGGCCTCTGATGGTCTCAGCGAGACCCTGAGCACATGCCCCAGTGAGCAGTGCCCCTGCCCAAAGCCACACTCCTGGGAGATGACAGGGCCAGAACTCAAAGTCAGTTGGCTGCCTTCAAGGGAAACACTTTCTGTTTAATTGCAGGGCCCAAAACTTTTCTCCTGAGATATCTATATTCTGGCCCAAGAGACTGGTACAGCTGGTGAAAGGCCCTGCCAGACGTGCTTTCCCCCTTCAGTGCCACGTGAGGTCCCTAGATTTGCAAGCATCTATTTGATCCTGCCTGCCCACCATAACAGCTGAGTCACTGGGCTTATTGCTAGATGGTTCTCCCAGCTCTTTGCAGGAAACCGCCCTCAGCAGGAAGCCTCTTTTGTCGTCACTTTAGCAAAGTGAAATTGTAACCAACTTTTACACCAAGCACCCCCAGGACCTACTCATCTCTGGCCCAAACACATTTTTTCAGATCTATTGATAGATAATTCCCTGCCTAACTTATCTGTGGTTTCTGTTGATCAAAGAAGTAGGAATGAAGAATAAGTAACTAACGGAGCAGATCTCTGCCCTAGCTTCCCCTTCAGCAATCTTCAGAAATAACTGTGTGACCAAGATAACATCTAGAGGAAGTTCACAAGGAACTGACAAGGCTGCACACAAGTCTGCATATGGGGGCCGGTGAGGAGTCTGACCCTCGTCTTAGTGATGAACTCAGGTAACTTCCTTGTTTCCCTCTAAAAGCTTTCAAGGCTGGGAGAAGGAAATGGCAACCTACTCCAGTATTCTTGCCTGGAGAATCCCAGGGGCAGAGGAACCTGGCGGGCTGCCGTCTATGGGGTCGCACAGAGTCGGACACGACTGAAGTGACTTAGCAGCAGCAGCAGCAGCAGCAGCCTTTAACAGAGGACTTTGAAAAATATCTTTTCCCGTCTATTTAAATATAAACTTCTCTTCCTTCTATTGAGTTTCATGTTCTTTTCTTTCTCCTTATATTAAAACCACAATTTTTCAACTGTAGAACTCTGACCTCTTATCAATTCATAATCGATTCACTGAACAAATTACTTTAGCACATTCCTAAGTACTGTGTTTCAGGTTCTGGTGAAAAACTGTTCATGGTTCTTAGAATTTTGGATTGGCTCAAACAGGACTAGATCCCACTTCATTAGGATATTAGATTCTTATGTTGTTATGCTACTAAATATAGGACTTCCCTGACAATAAAGAATCTGCCTGTAATGCATGAGACCTAGGTTCGATCCCTGGATTAGCAAAATCCCCTGGAGAAGGGTATGGCAGCCCACTCCAATATCCTTACCTGGAGAATTCTATGGACAGAGGAACCTGATAGGCTATAGTCCACGGGGTGGCAAAAAGTCAGGCATGACTGAGCACTAACACTTTCATGCTACTGAATATAAGAATGCTTTGCTCATAAACCATAATGGAAAAATATGTGTGTGTATATACATATATATTAACTCATCTGTGCATGTGTGTGTCTCTCTCTATATATATACATATATAACTGAGTCACCCTGCTGTACACTATAAACTTTTATTGTAAATCAATTATACTTCAATTAAAAAAGAAAAGAATGATCTGAACCTATTACATTGTTAATCGGCTATACTTCAATATAAAATCAAAAGTTTAAAAGAAAATAAAGCTTTCAAGGCTGAGCAGAATCTTCAGAGGTGGGTTTTGGGGGAACAGTGAGTCCATCATCTCCCCAGATTGCTGGCATTTTGGTTAAAGGTACCTTTCCTTTCTATCAACATCTGTGAGAGTTGATTTTGTAAAGCAGCGAGCAGTGGGACCTGACTTATTAGGTAACATGAGAGAGTTCTTTAAATACAATGATACCCTGTTTCAAACCTTTGAGATGGCTCAATGATGGCTTCAGGCTGAAGAGTCATGGTGGCATCACATCTGATTCCCAAACTGAGGTGACTATTACCCATGAGCACAGACAGGTACAAAAGCTCTCCCCTTGTCTGGGGCTACAGCTCTGGCATGGTAGGGGTCCCATGATGACCCCTACCCCAGCACTGAAATGATCTTGCAGAAGTTTCCCTCTGCAGGACCTCGTGAGGCTACTAATACCTGAGCCCACACAGGTCCTCCCGACCAGAAGGGGAGATGCACCATTCCTTCCCAAACTCCCCTTCCTTTGCTCTCAGCAAAAATCTTCAGATGGAAATCAGGACACATGATACTGCCTCTCTTCCTCAGCCTTCTTCACAACTCTGAGCACATCCCTATTATACCATGAGGAAATGTGGTGTTAGAGAAGACTCTTGAGAGTCCCTTGGACTGCAAGGAGATCAAACCAGTCCATTCTAAAGGAAATCAACCCTGAACATTCATTGGAAGGACTGATGCTAAAGCTGAAACTCCAATAATTTGACCACCTGATGCGAAGAGCTGACTCATTGGAAAAGACCCTGATGCTGGGAAAGATTGAAAGCAGGGGGAGAAGGGGATGACAGAGGATGAGATGGTTGGATGGCATCACTGACTCTATGGACGTGACTCTGAGCAAGCTCCAGGAGATAGTGATGGACAGACAAGCCTGGTGTGCTGCAATTCATGCAGTTCAAGAGTCAGACACGACTTAGCAACCGAGCAACAACAGTAAGCACCACCCCTCCCCCAAGCTGTCCAACACCCAGTCCTCACTGTCACAACCTCCTGCCCAAAGTTGGGCACAAATGGTGCTGAACAAAGGCGACATGAAACATGGGCCCCCCAGCCATATGCTCTTTTGCATGACCTGGACCACTGAATCAGCTTCATCTAAACTGTAATTTTAGGTCAGTATCTTGATTAACAGCAGAAAATGGGCAACTTTTTCGTGCTTCCCTCTCCCATTCACTAAGCCTGATAAAGAGCTTGCCTTGCCAACCACAAAGTGACAAGTTTATCAGTTCAGTTCAGTTACTCAGTCGTGTCTGACTCTTTGTGACCCCATGGACTGCAGCATGCCAGGCCTCCCTGTCCATCACCAACCCCCGGAGCTTGCTCAAACTCATGTCCATAGAATCAGTGATGCCATCCAAAGACCCTGATGCTGGGAGAGATTGAAGGTGGGAGGAGATGGGGACGACAGAGGATGAGATGGCAGCACTGACTCAATGGATATGAGTTTGAGCAAACTCTGGGAGTTGGTGATGGACACGGAAGCCTGGCGTGCTGCAGTCCATGGGGTTGCAAAGAGTCAGACATGACTGAACTGAACTGGTTCCAGTCCATTTTAGTTCACTGATTCCTAAAATGTCAGTGTTCACTCTTGCCATCGCCTGTTTGACCACTTCCAATTTACTTTGATTCATGGACCTAACATTCCAGGTTCCTATGCAATATTGTTCTTTATAGCATCGGACTTTACTTCCATCACCAGTCACATCCACAACTGGGCGATGTTTTCACTTTGGTTCTGTCTCTTCATTCTTTCTGGAGTTATTTCTCTACTCTTCTCCAGTGGCATATTGACCTGGGGAGTTCCTCTTTCAGTATCCTATCTTTTTGCCTTTTCATACTGTTCATGGAGTCCTCAAGTCAAGAATACTGAAGTGGTTTGCCATTCCCTTCTCCAGGGGACCATGTTTTGTCAGAACTCTCCATCATGACCCTTCCAGTTTGGGTGGCTCTAAATGGCATTGCTCATAGTTTCTTTGAGTTAGACAAGGTTGTGGTCCATGTGATCAGTTTGATTAGTTTTCTGTGATTGTGGTTTTCATTCTGTCTGCCCTCTGATGGATAAGGATAAGAGGCTTTTGGAAGCTTCCTGCTTCCATAAGCAGGAAGGAGAGACTTAAGGAGAGACTGACTGTGGGGGAATCTGGGTCTTGCTCTGAAGGGCGGGGCCATGCTCAGTAAATCTTTAATATAGTTTTCTGCTGATGCGCAGGGCTGTGATCCCTCCCTGTTTTTTGACCTGAGGCCAAACTATGGTGAAGATAATGAAGAAAATGGGATCTCCTTCAAAAGGTCCCATGGGTGCACTGCCACACTCAGTGCTCCCGACCCTGCAGCAGGCCACCAGTGACCCACGCCTCTGCTGGAGCCTCCTGGACACTCACAGGCTAGTCTGGGTCAGTCTCCCGTGGGCTCACTGCTCATTTCTCCTGGGTCCTGGTGGACACAGTTTTGTTTGTGCCCTCTACCAGTGTCTCCCCAGTCCTGTGCTCTATGGTGGGGTTAACGGCGATCTCCCCAAGAGGGCTTATGCCGCACCCAGCTCGGCTGCACCCAGAGCCCCTGCTCCTGTGGCAGGCCACTGCTGACCCGTAACTCCGCAGGAGACACTCAAACACTCAAAGGCAGGTCTGGTTCAGTCTCTGAGGGGTCTCCTGGTGCAGCAAACAAAACAAAAGGTTTTGTTTAAGCCCTCCGAGGATCTCTGGTGGGTATGGGGTTTGATTTTAAATGTGATTTAGCTCCTCCTACCACCTTGCTGTGGCTTCTCCTTTGCCCTTGGACATGGGGTATCTTTTTTTGGTGGGAACTAACATTATCCTGTTGATGGCTATTCAGCAGCAAGTTGTAATTTTGGAATTCTCGCAGGAGAAGATGAGCGCACATCCTTCTACTCCACCACACAGATTCTAAATCAGTGGCTCCAATGTTATTCAGACATGACACTGTGCTAAATGCTGTTAAAATCCTATCTCCAGCCATGTCTGGCTCTCCTTGTCTGCCCAGCACAGGCAGAAGTGAACAAAAAAGAAAGTGACACAGAGAATGAAGACCTGAGGAAGGAACCCACTAGACAGTGCTGCTGCTGCTGCTGAGTCACTTCAGTCGTGTCCAACTCTGTGTGACCCCATAGACAGCAGCCCACCAGGCTCCCCCATCCCTGGGACTCTCCAGGCAAGAACACTGGAGTGGGTTGCCATTTCCTTCTCCAATGCATGAAAGTGAAAAGTGAAAGTGAAGTCGCTCAGTCATGTCCGACTCTTCGCGACCCCATGGACTGCACCCTACCAGGCTTCTCCATCCATGGGATTTTCCAGGCAAGAGTACTGGATTGGGTGCCATTGCAGCCAATTAAAATCAAAGAATTCATTAATGCTTCACAGTGACTCAGTGACAGAGAACTTTAGACCCACTTTACAAAAGGGAAAGCTGAGGCCTGGAGAAGTGTCTTGAGTGCGAGGTAGGAGTGAGCTTGATCTCAAACCCAAGTGCTTTTGCGCTAAGCTACAGTCACCAGTTGTGACTGTCAGCAAAGTACCAAGATTAGTTTTTAGCAAATGATCTCGGTATATACATCAGCGTCTTAAAATAATTTGCTTCATTTCGAAGACAAAATATTTTTTTTCCCAAGAGAATGAAAATAAAAGTGTCAAATGTGGAGAGAAACTAGTCCTCTCACACACTGTTGCTGGAAATTATAAATACAGATAACCTTTTGGGAGCAAAATTTGGCACTGTTAAAACAAATGTAAAATGTGCACATACTCTTCAATAAGCAATTTCACTGAAACAGTTGTATACATGCAAAAACGACACATGAGGACAGTAACCTCAAAATGATTCATAACACACAAAATTAGAAGCAATCTTAATGAAAGTGACTGAAAATATTAAAGTAAGTTCATACAATGGAACAACATGCAACAATTTTATGAAGAAAGAAAATGAATGATCCATTAAAAAATGTTTGTCCACGATTTGTTCATTTTATTTATAAGACTTAAGGTGTCCTATAAAAAGCATTTCAAATAGTTCCTGGAAAAGAGTGAACATTAGGAAAAACTGATCAAAATGTTATAGTATACACATTTAACAATGATTTAAAATAAGGAAATACAGAAAACTTTAAAAAAATGTAGTAATATATGCATGAAAACAATGTTGTTTAGTCATTTAGTTCTGTCCAACTTTTTTACGACCCCATGGACTGTAGCCCGCCAGGCTCCTCTATCGTATTTTCCAGGCGAGAATACTAGAGCGGGCTGCCATTTCCTTGACCCAGGGATTGAACCCACGTCTCTTGAATCTCCTACACTGTCAGGTGGATTCTTTCACTGGGGAAGCCCCATAAAGGATTACGAATTAAATGGTAAACAGTAGCTTTGTTTGGGAAGTGGGATTACACAGGCTTTTTTTTTCTTTTAATAAATTTGTATTGCCTGAATATTTTAATATAATTATTTTTGTATTGAAAATAAATATATTCTTTCTATAAAATGAAGAAGACATTAATATTCAGAAAAGACCATTCTCCTTATGCATAGAATTTGGTCTAGGAATACTAAGCATTCCAAATTTATGTGATGGACTAAATATTTTAGAAATGTATTAAATTTCTGGCAGTATTACCCATTCAGAGGATATAAGTCAGGGAATGGAAGGAAGAGAAAAGAGATCATGCCACAAACGCTGGGGGGTGAAAAAAAAAACCCAGCTATTTCATCTTCCCTGAAAATCTGTAATTCTGGCCTGGAGCCTTAAAGTCGCTCAGAGCCAAAAGAGCAAGTGAAGAGCCACCCTAAGTCCCGGCCACCCCTTGACAGACGTCTCACGGCTGATACTGCAGATGCATTCTGCAGGGTCCTCCTGACACATTCAGGCCAGGCAAGGCTCGGCCCGGCTGTCGCCTGCAGGAGTGCAGATCCAAAGGTGGACCCAAACCATGAGAGTGATAATGATGCAACAGACAAGTAGCAGGTTTTCTAAAGCCTAAGGCTCTGCAAACTTTCTTCCAGATCTGTAAAATCTGAAACCTTAATCTCTAGGAAAACTAATAGGATGCATTGCTGCAGAGGACATTTCTGGTTTTGTGTGTCACCCACGTCCTTGGCCACCCTAAGGGACAAAGTAATGAACTGTGTGAGTCCTGACGGTTTCTTCCTAACTCAGAAGGAGGCACTACCTGTTTTTATTTTCTTCTATTTTACATCTCGGTTGATCGCTCAGTATAATCAGAACTAAATTCCATGATGACGACGAAAGGGGAGCTTGTATTTGGGGGCAAGATTTTAAGAGGAATGCTTTAGCACAAAGGATAAAGTGCTCTGGGGTTTTTGAAAAGTTGCTCATTATAATTTCCTTTTATTCCTCTTAATCCATTTTTTAAAATTGGGACTAAATGTTGAAATCGTTTTGTCATTTATTGACAGAATAATGAACTTACTGATATGATTCGAGCAAACTCTAGGACTGGAAATCCTAGGTCTGTGGATCACAGAGAAAAGCAGATGACTTGGTTCATCTGAGGGTGAGAAGCCAGAGCAAAGTGCCGTCCAGGTCTGATAAGAAAGCTTCAAGGAAGGACAGGTAATGAGATTCCATCCCGGACCTGACCTCACTGGAAAGCAGTCCACACCTCAACTATAGCTCCAACCACACTGAACGGCAGTTTATCTGCTCATGACGCTTTCTCCAAGCTTTCTCCAGGTGAAGAATGGTATCCATGCACCTAAGTACCTGTTGGGGCTTACACACGACCAGGTGGCTGAGTTATTTCTGCTCCCTGACCACAAACTATATTTTGCACGCAAGCCGCCAACTTCAGTCTGCAAGGTCAGATTCAAGGGAGAACACAGGGGCCATGAAGAAAGGAGGAGGAAATGATGACAGTCTCTGCAGGTAAAATTCCATAACCCTTTACCTCAGGACAGTGGAAAAGTAATATAAAGTACCCAGGCCTGTCCCAACCTTGCTCTCCCTGAGCTCCTCAGGGCAGGAGAGGGTTAATAAATGTACCTCGCGTGCACCTGACCCTCCAGCAGTAATTTTTATCGCTGCAAATCCTACAGGATTGTGAGCATGTTACAGCTTCCAAACATTCTCAGGCATCTTCCCTCACTTGACGCTCCTCACAGCCATCCCAGGGGACAGGACAGAGCTGGAGTTCAACTCTAGGAGCTAGACGCGGACATGAACTGCAGCCCTCAAGTACCAGTCAGGGAAAGTTTCTAACCTCATTTAGCCTCATTTTATCTGTAAAACGGAGTTAATATTTACCTCATGGAATGTTTGTGAAGATCAAGTAACATCGCAAACACCAAAGTCCCTGGGAAATATCATGCCCTCCACAAGTGAATATGACTTTCCCTCCTCCGACGCTGGAGCCCTTCCCTGGGACGATGCCTCTATCAGGATCCACTGTCCTGCAGAAGGCCTCCCGGCTGTCTGCTCGCTCGGGGCGCACATGGCAACCCCCGCCCGGGACAGAGGCAGACAGGCGGCTGCCCCAGTGTCAGAGGGCAGCCCCGGCTGGGCTGAGCGGCCCTGCATCGTGCGGGCCCTGGGACACAGGTCCAGCCACCAACCCTGCACCCTCCCGCGTGTGTTCCCTCCACGGCGAACCTTTTCCTTATTTTCTCAATTCTTTAGACACTGGCCTCACATCCATCCTTGAAACTTTTTCATGTCTCTTCTCCCCAAAGGATTATGGAACGAGGGCAGGCCGGTCTAGCAGAAGGCCCCGCACAACCTCTCCCGACATCTTCTTTCTCCCCACCTCCTTCAACCTGCACGCCTCTAACCAACTCTCAGTGAGCAAAGCTTAGAGCATTTCCTTTCTACTTTCAGGAAAGGCACTGTATAAACTGTGATTCTGGAACCAAAGTACCTGAGTTCAGGCTCTCTGCTGTGACCTCAGCAAGTACTTAACCTCTCTTTCCCTTAGTTCCATCCTTTGTAAGGGGGGATAACAATACACCTTGGGGGGATTCAATGAGGCACATAATAGGAGCTCAACAAAATCAGTTCTCTTCTATCTTCTGTATGTATAGAAATGTGTCTGGAAGGTTATGCACAGAATATTTATACTGGTGTCCTTCAGGAAACATAAGGAGGAGAACTTGTATTTGATATAAACTTGTACCATTTTACAAGCATATATTGTTTTTGTAATTTAAACACACTTTTAACAAGAATATACTTGGGTATGGTAAAGAAAAGGAAAGGAGGAGAGGGAAGGGAGGTGGAAAAAGAAAAAAGAAATAGTTTGCCTGAGGCAAAAGTGGAAGGCTGGATCAGAGTCGTCAGTGGTTGAGACCTTCTGACTATAGCTTTAGGGCCCGGTGCAGAGTTCCTCTTGCCTTGTTGGGGAAACCTTTAGCCATATATACCTCAGCCCTACGTAGATTTCCTTCATGTTTCCTCCAGTGTTCCAGGTGGAGGTGGGTGTAGGGTCTACCAGACCAACTTATCATGGGCTGGAGGGGTGAGTGCAGGGTTTCTGATCTCATTCACAGTGGAAGGGCTGCCAGTCTCCAGAAATACTTTAGGGATCAGGAGGCAGGTCTCCCGGGTCCCAGGGGAAGAGGGGGCACTCAGGACAAGCCCTGGAATGATTCCACACTACCAGGAAGAAGTGCTCCCAAGGGGCCTGGGAAGGCCCCCCAAGAAGTCCAGACCACTTTGGGAGGGATAAAGGAGGGCTCTATCTGTTACTGGAGAAGGCAATGGCACCCCACTCCAGTATTCTTGCCTGGAAACTCCCATGGACGGAGGAGCCTGGTGGGCTGCAGTCCATGGGGTCGCTAAGAGCTGGACATGACGAAGCGACCTCACTTTCATGCAACAGAGAAGGAAATGGCAATCCACTCCAGTGTTCTTGCCTGGAGAATCCCAGGGACAGGGGAGCCTGGTGGGCTGCTGTCTATGGGGTCACATAGAGTCGGACATGACTGAAGCGACTTAGCAGCAACAGCAGCTGCTTGTTACTGAAGAATCTTCAAAGCTGTCTCAATTTCCCCATTTCTCCAATGTCTCATAAGACACAGACTGCAGCAAGCTAAGGTCTGTCTTATTAACTTCTATGCAAGAGTCCCCACGGGGCTGTTTACCTTTTCCCTATAACCTAAAACTTCAGTATTATGCACGATCAAAAAAAAAAAAAAATTCATATCCTTTTTTGGTAAGAGTTATATTATCAGAATGCCAGGAGGAATGCTGCCTACTCCTTATATGTAGCCAAGACATTCATTTAGCCAACCTACATTTCTGACTTTTTCAAAGAGTGAGAATCCTCTTGTTCCTAATTGCCCTCACATCACTTCTGATGGGTAAAAACCTATCAGCTCACAAAGCTTCATTTCTAGTGAATCGTCTAGTCTATAGAGCATGTTCTATGAAAATTTATTTTCAAATTGCAAACTCTTATATTGCTTCTATGTGTCTTCTGGGCCCTACTCAGACAAACATAGCTATTCCTGCTGGAAACTACGAAAATGTAATATTTTCCTCACCTTATTAATACCTCTGCTAACAAAGGTCCTGCCAACCGAGCAGGTTCTTCTGAGTAGTTCCCATCACTGTACTTGCAGTCCCACACTTACCCCAAGGAACTGGATCTGCTATAAAGGAAGATGTCGGAAAGGACCCCCAAGAAAGTGGCTTACCTTTCTCGTGGCTGCTTGATGGCGGGGGTGGGGAAGTGACCGGTTTAGACTTGTCATAGTTGTTAAAGCTCTGGCTCCGTCGGTTGTTAGCAGTGGCTGACCCTCCGCGTGTCTTGGCCTCGCTGCCTGCAGCGGATACCCTCGCGGTAGGACCTGGAAGTCTAAAATGCAAAAGCAACAGGGTAATCGCTTCGGTCTCAGGAAAACAGTAGCATCTCAGAAGAGGGAACTGCAGCCATGCAAGAGGTAAAAGAAACCATTCAAGACATCGGATCTGTGGCGGCTCGCTAGTCCAAGGACTCAGTGGGACCACCACAAACATCTAGGCTATAACGACCTCAGTCCAAAGGCAAAGTATGCGCTGTTTTCCTTTAAGCACGGAAAGAGAAATATACGACTATGTTTGCTGATTAGAAATACAAAGCTCAGGAGTTCCCTGGTGGCCCAGTGGTTAGGATTCTGGGCTTTCAATGTCATGCCCCAAGTTCAATCCCTAGTCAGGGAACTAAGATGCCACAAGCCACACAGGATGGTCAACAATAATAATAAAGCAAAGCTCATCTTCCTTTTTCTCCTGGATGAGTAATTTTAATTTTCAATAGGACCAAACCATGTCATCTCAAATTCTATCAAGAGTGGAACATAAAGCCCTGTTAAGACACTAAACTGTTTACGTTATGGGTACATCTCTTCTGAAAGGTATTGAAAATGGTTTTTTTTGCCATAATCTAGGGATGTAAGTGTCAAGAAAAAGACAACTTATGATGGACATCAAGGGAACTGCTACTGAGAACCTAACACATCTGCAATGAAAACTTATTGGATGGAAGTTCATTCCATCGGCCTGGATGGAAACATCTGTTCAGACATACATTTTCCTTCAACACCTGACAACCTGTCTCTGTAGACATTACTTTGAGATTGAAGCCCAGCTTCTCTTAAGTAGATAAAGAAAATCATATATTCCTTCTGTAAAATGAGCAGGAATCTGTTAGCCTAAAGACACACACTTTCCCTTTAAATAAAACACTTCATTTTTGGGGTGGTTTGAGAAATAAAATCAGTATACTAATCTTTAATAATGTGTCTAAAGATATTACAGCCCATTCCCCAGAGAGTTAAGGCTAAGACTCCCCAGATCATAACTTCTGTTCAGGGACTACTACGCAGACTGTTTCCAATCATTAAAGTTGAAAGATGAATAAATGATGAAATATTTAGTAATATCTTTCAGCTAAAACCCACTTAGCAGTGTTTAAAAGCCACCGGAACCTCAGCCGACCAGCATTAGATCTAGTGATAAGTCTGAATTTTCAACTCATAAAGCTTTCAGCCTTCTCTTTCCACACAAATCTGTAAGCACCAAAGAAGTCTGCAGTCTGGAAGTATTTTAGATAGAAGCAGGCAAACACTTTAAACTTTATTCTTGTTGGCTAAGCAAGAAAGATGGCTGTAGAGTAAGCAGAGAACATGAGCTGGTGTGAGAGGACTGTAAAATTCATAGTGAAGAAAAGCTGGCCCAGCCCCCTAGCTGGGAGCTAGGAGAGAAGGAAGGGGGTGAGTTTTCCCCCAAAAAGTGGCAGAGGGAAGGCCTCACTTTTCACTACACTAGGGGGATTTACCCCTCTGTTAAATTACCCCATCTTATTTGGAGAAGATAGTCACCCCATGAAGACAGGCACAGAGTGGGATGCAGAACCAGCAATGTCAGTGTCTGTGTTTGGGGACCAGAAGTGGCCAGCTTCACCAATCAGAAGAGGCCCAGCAGAGGGATCTTGGTATCTTGAGGTTCTGATTCCAGCGCAAACAACATCCTGTAAAGCCTCCAAGATGGACAGTGTTATCTGAGGACTCACAGCCAGAGGTGGAACTGCTGCAGGTGCTGACGTGGGGCTCCTCCAGGCTGGACTCTGCAGGAGTTTTTATGCCCACAGATAGGCCTGGAAAAGGATGATGGGCTTGTTCCGAGATGATGTCATAGCAATAGTTTTAAGTAGTGCAGGCTAACACAGGCCACAGCATTCTACTCCAGTGTGGAACTGGCAAAGAACAGGGAAGCAAAAAGCATCGAGGAGGGAAAAGATGTGTTCCTTTCAGAGTTGCCAGAGAGGCCTCCCTGCTCTAACCTGGGACTGGACCACAGATTTTTCAGGGCAGCACAGGGCCTTTATGGAGGCAAGAAATCAGTAATGGACGGGATGGCCACATCTTTGAATGAGGTGGGCAACCTGGTCCTCTGTGAAGCAGTGTGATACAGTGGATAAAATGAGCTTTTTCCTTTCAAATACAGACATAATATTGGGCCACTGTTATAATCTGAGACTCAGATTCTGTGTTTGTCACTTTGGAATAATAGTAAAGTGCCCCATGGGATAACTGCAAACTTGAAATGGGACTTAATGTCCAGCCTGCTGTTTAAGTACTCATTGCAGGTTGGTTCCCCTCCTCCTCTCTGCTGAGCGTAGATTCCTAAAGGAACTGGACACGGTCATAAAGAAAACATGTTATGGTATAAAAACAGAATCGCACAAATAAAGAAGGAAATAGATCTAAGTTAAAGAAGCAGAAGAGAGCTGGACCAAAATCAGCACACTAGAGTTGGACATCAACATTTCCAAAGAGGCATGACATGCTTTGGCAAACAGGATTCATCATTTCCCTAAGGAACAATGGAGAAGAACAACTCCTTCATCCAAGTATTTGTGACAAAGACCTTACACCTGGGGTACCTCTGAGCCATCTGTGAGCTCTACTGCCCAGACTGAGACATCCTCAGTCTTGGCTTAACTGAGACAGCTCTGGTTTCCCAGGTGTGGTCACCATCATCTCTTCCTTGAGTCAGAACCTAGAGATGCTACACAGATTGAAACATCCTTTAATGGCTGCAGGTTGTGCCAAGTTTTCTGAGACCTGGAAGAGGAGGTCTGGAAGGCCTTGAGGGGAGCTGACATGGCAAATAAAGATGGGTAACACATACTGAGCCATCAAAAGCCACCATAAAGCTCAAGCCAACTCACATCACTCTACTGCACCACCATCACACCCTAGTAAGAACAGCACCCTTAACTTGATCAACTGGGGAAACTGGATGGAGACCAAGTAACTTCTGCCGAGTGTCAGAAGGAATCCCTGTGAACACTGTGCTTTAAAACTTGAGTTCTGTTGTGAACAGGGTGGGACAGCTGCTTGCTCCAAAGCAAGCCCTCCATTCCTCTGAAACTTTCAGCAGAGTCTGCCCCACAAACAAAGGCCATGAGTGAATGTGTAGCGAGTGGGAAGTAAGGAAAAGAGCTTCATTTGGATCCACCCAGGAGGGAACCGAAACATCCCTTGGGATGAGTCAGTCCACAAACTGAATTCATTCAGACTGAATTGAAAGCACAGGATTTCAAAGCCAAAGGTGCCCATGAGAACCGAAGATACTTGAGCCATCTCTGTGAGGGCACTGGACTTCACAAACTGAAGAAGGGATACGCTATGTCTGTGTTCCTGTGTCCTTCGTTACCCCAGTTCATATGTTGAAATCGTAATGCCCAGTGTGATGGTATTAGGGAGTTGATTAGGTCATTAGGCAGAGCCTCCTGAATGAGATTAATGCCCTTATAAACGAGGGCCCAGAGTGCTAGCTCGCCTCTTCCACCATGCAAGGACATAGCAAGAAGTCGGCAGCCACAGACTGGAAGAGGGCCTTTACCAGAATCCAACCAGGCTGGTGCCTTGACCCTGGGCTTCCAATCTCCAGAACTGTCAGCAATAAATTTCTGCTTCTTATAAGTCATCCAATCTGTGGTGCTTTATTATGGCAGCCCCAAAAGACCATCGCAGGGTTCTAGCTCGGTCTTATTTAGATCTTAAGGGCTGATGGACTCTAGCTAAATTACATATGTGTTGATAAAAGAATACGAAAGGTCAAAAGTAATTCTGGGATGGAAAATAATGACCTTGGAAGTTGGTGGATGGTCAGGGAAGGTTTCAAATAAAAGCGACCCAGAGAAAGAATCAGTGTCTGGAATGTGAGTAGGGGGCAAGAAGATAAGGGGCAGAAGGCTTATGCAGAGGGAAGCTTACAGAAAAGCACAGAAGAAAGAAAGGGCTGGTGTGTGCTGGGGTTTGGGGGGGCAGCGTGGGAGGAAACGAGGCTGGAAAAGCAGGTGGGGCCAGCCTCAGCGTCACACTATGAACCCTAGACTCGGTCTGGTCCTCCAGCAAGGCGACAGTCATCCGGGAGGCTGAGAGCAGAGCTAAAGCTGAAAAGCAGAGTAGCTTCCAGTGTCCAATGATACAAGCCCCCAGCCACCCTTTTGAAGCTGATTCTTGTTAACATCCTTGCGCATCTAGACCACTTCTCTCCTGGCCTGGGAGCAGCAGCTGTTTGTCCGTTTAGCATCCTTCCAAAGCAGAGCTGGGTCTTGCTCATGGGGAACAGCGACAGGTACCAGAACAGATGCTGCCCCGCAGCACCTGACTCACCAGAACAAGCAGAGAGAATGCAGCAAGTCAACCTCAAATCATCCACACCCTGCCTCATCCAGAGTGCCGGAAGGTTCCAACAGCTCCTTTGTGAGAGGAACTCTACTTCCTGTGACCATTCCGGATCCAGACAACAGTTACAAAATGGGAGGACACAGATGGGTTCTCTGAAACACGCATGCCGCTTTTTGAAAAAATGATGTTTAAGGGAAGAGGTGTAACAAAGAAGCAGAAGGAAAACCCTGCTGCTCTGGGAGCCCGTGGTCAATGTCTCCAGCACGTATGTGCACAGCCAAGCAGGCAGGGCGGTAAGACTGTCATTCCTGCCTATAACCTGCGTGTGCGTTCTGGCTCCACTCGCTGTACTTGCTAGTGAGAAGAAGAGAGTGGTTCTCCCACAATCCACTTCAAAGGCCAGGAGCAGAAGATGCCCCACCCCCACCCAGAAAGATGGCAGCTTGTGTGCACGCGCTGAAGACCTTGGAGGGCAGAGGTCATAATCGGAGATGCTTTTGGCTAGATAAGATGATTAAATGCCAACTCTCTCAACTCCACAGTATCTTCTTTTCAGCAGCTGGGTGGAGAGGACTGAACTATTAGCCACGTTGATTCCTCCACCAGATGGTTCTGTAGAGATCAACTCTGTGGGACACCCCAGAGCTGGACCAGATCAGCTGAAACCACCAACAGTAGCCTATCAGCTAGTTACGGTGCACTGATTACATGCCAGGCAGCAAAGGGCTGGCAACGACTTTATTTAATCCACACAGCACTGTGAGTGAGGCAGGACTACGTTTTACCAACAAGGAAACACCAGCTCATGGAAATTAACTAATTAGCCCAGGTAACATAGTAAGCAGTGAACACAGGGTTTGCTAGGTTTGACTGCAAAGCTGCACTCTTAGTCACCAGGCTTCAATGCCTCCCACAGGTAGAATAAGCCTAAATACCTGAGGCTCACCAGGGATACCAAGATCTCTTATCAACACAACACAGTGATCAGAGGTGGAAATTCTTCATCCCTGTACCAGCTCCCTCCATCAGCTCCTTCCCTGTAGATTCAAGGTGAGGCTTTCCTCCCTGCTCAACACCCCTGGTGCCTGTCTAGGTGTCTGGCTCAGGCAGGTATTTGTACCCGAAAAGAAACTTATTTCCAGAGGCTTCCCTAGTGGCTTAGAGGTTAAAGTGTCTGCCTCCAATGTGGGAGACCCGGGTTCGATCCCTGGGTTGGGAAGACCCCCTGGAGAAGGAAATGGCAACCCATTCCAGTATTCTTGCCTGGAGAATCCCATGGACAGAGGAGCCTGGTAGGCTACAGTCCACAGGGTCGCAAAGAGTCGGACAAGACTGAGCCACTTCACTTCACTTCATTAGTATTTGCACCTGAAAAGAGGCTTATTTCCAGGGCTCTGGAAGAGGTGTCCAACTCAGCCAGAGGGGTAGGCAGGGCTGATTTCTTTTGGCAGCCAAACTTTACTGCAACTCCCGGGGTGCCTGATCAGCTAAAATCTCTATTAAGATTGTGCTCAAGGCTAGTGGTGGGAAAGGGGGGGTGAGGAGAAGGCAAAACGGAGTGTCAGGCAAATAGTAAAAGACAATGCCTTTGGTCAAGCAGGAGATGACAAAAGTGAACATTTCAGGAGGAATCAGTGAACTAAAATGGGCTGGAATGGGTGAATTTAATTCAAATGATCATTATATATCACGCACTCAATGGACATGAGTTTGAGCAAACTGCAGGAGCTAGTGAAAGACAGGGAAGCCTGGTGGGCTGCAGTCCATGGGGTCGCAAAGTGTCAGACACAACTGAGTGACCGAACAACAACAATCCCTTTATCAGGCTCATCAGAAACAAAATGCATCGAAAAGGAAATCTAGGTGAGGGGCCGGGCTTGCCTGGTGGCTTAGAGGTAAAGAACTGCCTGCAATACAGGAGCTGCAGGAGACGAGGGTTTGATTCCTGGGTTAGGAAGATTCCCTGGAGGAGGAAATGGCAATCCACTCCAGTATTCTTGCCTGAGAAATCCCATGGACAGAAGAGCCTGGCGGGCTGCAGTCCATGGGGTCGCAGAGTCGGATAGGACTGAGCCTGAGCCCCAGGACTCTGATAGGAAGCCAGACCTCGGCTTTGGGTCAGTGTGGAAGCCCTGTGCCCAGCACGCCTCCAGGGCAGGGCAGACCAGCCCATTATGCAGCTCTTCCTCTCTTCCCACCCCTCCCTGCAACTCCACCTCCTTCCATCATCTGGGACTGATAAGGCATCATTCAGGGGGTGTGCATGTGCTTTCAATTAGATTATTTCCCAACTAGCTCCTGTCTTCTCTCTCTCAGAACTAAGCACACCGTGGGAACAAACACTAGATTTCAGGTTTCCTCCACGCTCCCCACCCCCTTCCTTTCCTGCATGACACACGTACACAAAATGGGATCCCAGTTCACGGTGTGTGTTGGGGGGCAGTGGGCATCTATCGGACTCGGGCCTCATGCTGTTAGGGAAAGCAGTCACTCTGCAGCACGGTGCTAAGGACTGCTGTCTGTGTTCTCTTCTCCTCAAATGCATACCTTGTCATGCCAGTGTGACGGAACTAGAGAGGGCTCTTGGAGAGGTCATGAGGTCATGAAGCTTACAGGGGAACAGCAGCCAGCCAAGATGGCGATAGTCAGGCTCTCCCGCCCCACATCCTATAAACAATGACTCGGCCTGGTTATCAAACAGCTAAGAACATTTATAGCAATGTGCACAGTATCACGACGTACCAACGGCCACGCACCACCTTTGTTCACGTATATAAACACCACCTGAAACAGCCCATGTGTCTGCTGCGACGGCCACAGAAGAATAAAGCATGTCTGCAGTTCCTATGGCTCCCCTCATTTTCTTTCAGCTTCGCCACTCACGCCTTGCCGACCCTAGGTTCAGCAATCAGCAAGACTAAGGTGGAGCTGCCTCAGAAGAGACAGGAGAGCTTGCTTCTCTCTGCTCTCTGCCATATGAGGACACAGGAAGGACACAACCCTCTGGCAGGCAGGAGGTGGGCTCTCACCAACCCAATGGTGTTGGCACGCTGATCCTGGATTCCCCAGCCTCCAGAGCTGTGAGCGATAAACCTGTGTGGAATCACCCAGTCTACAGTGATGCGCCATAACAGCATGAGCAGACTATAACACACGGCTAGAAGGCAGTGATGCCGGCAGGTCCCCCGTACCAAGTCTGGCTAACAGGCTGACTTGTTCTACAGAAAAGCAGCTGCCCTGTGGCTTCTCCTCACAGCCAGGTGGATCCTGCGTTGAGCCTCCCCAGGTGTAAGTTTTATAGAAAAGTTAACTATTAGAAAAGGCACCCAGCCAGAGCCTAAGAGAGTGGGGGGTGGCACACAGACCTTCTGTAGCCATGGGTTACATGAATATGGAGAGAAACACAGTCTGGGCATCCCTTTAGCTTGAAGTCAGATTCAATAAAAAGAAATACTAGCTGAAAATAACGAGGACGAGATTTTATTTCTGTCGGGATGCTACAAGGACGTGATGAGGCAAAAGGCCGGGAGGAATGGTTGAAATGTAAGATTTGAAAAACCAGCGTCAATAACCCAGGGTTGTATGCTGTGCTAAGTCACGTACCAGAATTCAAGGAGGAGGAGGTGGAAGGGAGAGCTGTGATGCCGTGGTTACAGTGAGGTCTGGGGTCAGATGACCTGGCCTCAAGTCCTGGTTTTTCTGCTTTCTGTGTGACTTTGATAACTTACCAAACTTCCTAAATTTTAGTTTCCTCATCTGTAAAATGGGGATAACAACATGACCTACCACAAGAAGACTGACTTGAAGATTAAGATAATGCGCTCATATTGGGCCTAATACACATTCAATAAATGTTAGCTGTTAACACGCAGTAGGCACAAGGATATAACTGGCATTTCCCGTATCCTGGCACGGGTCCTCACAGGATGTGGTAGACGCCAAGCTGAGTCAAGAGAATGAATTAGTGAGCAGGCCTAGTTTTTATTTTCAGGCAACTGAGGTGATCCATTCATGTACACAAGAGCATCCAGAAATAAAAATGAGACATAGTTGCCTGTTGCTTCCCCTCCTCTGAACAATTAGATTCATGCTTCAGGTCTTTAACACCCAGGAGAAAACCAATCCCACGTTAGTCCTTTAAGACAGCACCAATAACAAAAAGCATAACACACATAAAACAAAATGCAGGTGAGGGGAAGGCCAGGATAGAGCAGGGAGTCAAGCTCATCATAAAATTACTATAGAAAGCCATCGAAAAACTCACCTCTCTAAGTCAGAATGGACTTTGATGTCCAAGCAATCAAAGACCAAAAAACCTCAACGAGATACAGAAACATTAAGTACAACTCAACCTCATAATCACACTCACACACACACACACATCCCCACCCCTTCAGCCCCAGGGTCACTCTCAAGACTCTAACACTCAACACTTGGTCGTCAGCCAAAGCATGTTTGGTTTTTCCCAAACTGCAAACATGTCAGGGGGCGGAGGACCAAAAGGAAGTGCAGCCAGGACCAAGGGGACGAGGGGCTGGGTTGAAACCATGCTTTGTGGGACACGGACAAGGTCTAACCTAGAGATCTTTTTCTGACCCAGAGTGAAGCGGATGATTTTGCTTTGTGATGAGTCCTTGGAAGATGCACTGTATGACAGGAAAGAAAAAAGCGGAAGAGATGAGTGAGAGGAGAGAAGGTGCGTTAGACACGTTATCAACCCGAGTCCCGAGACACAGCGAAAGCCCCCGCATTTCCCTCTGCCTGATTTTTCTACAACACGCAGCCTTCTTCTTCGGTCTAATTTGATAAAACTCCAACGTAAGGAAACTGCTGTGCCAGATTATCTGAGAACTTTGGTGGTTTTCTTTTTCATAACTCCAAATCTCATTTCTGCCATCAGTCACTACACGGTCTTATTCCGCAATGAGACCCTAAAGCCAGGGGTCTCTGACAAGTAAACTTTGTACCTTTCTGAAGTATTCAGATGTTTCTACTCCACATGCTTATTCTACTGGAGTGCTCTTTGGCGGAGTGTCCTGAATATTCCACTAAGCTGACCCTAAATAAGGGTGGCCTGGGTGCTCAGCCATGTGTGACTCTTTGTGACCCCGTGGACTGTAGCCCACCAACCCCCTGTCCATGATTTTCCAGGCAAGAATAGTGGAGTGGGTTGCCATTTCCTTCTCCAGGGAAGCTTCCTGACCCAGGGATCAAACCCACATCTCTTGCATCTCCTGCATTGGCCGGCAGACTCTCTACCAGCTGAGCCACCCGGGGAAGCCCAAATAAGGGTGGAGATATTTTCAAGTTTGGCTGGTTTGGGGAATGTTTGCTCTCCATGGTATCAGCAATGACCATTTCAAATCTTCTGAACTTGCTACGTTCTGGGCTTTGTACCATAAACTTATGAATATGAAGAATCATGGATGGACTTAATAAATGGTTCAACTTATTTACTGCCTTATGAAAGAGAGAAATATTTATCTTTCTCGCGTGCATAGCACCTATAACATGTGCATAAAAGGATCTGAGGTGAGAAATACAATGCTGGTGTCTCAAAACCTAGGATGTGAAGGAAGACAGAGGAGAATGAACTTTTTTAAAAGCGAGTCTTTGTGTTTTTTTCCTAAAAAGCTAAATATTGATACGATGTAAAGGACACACAGATAGAGAGGAGCTTCACGAGGTGAAAGGTGAATCGACTTCTCAGCCATCATGTAGATTAATGAGAAAAGCTGATAAGAATAAGTAAAAGTGAGTCTCCATTTAGTCACCATGGAGGAATTGCTTTCTCCTTCATGCCAGTATCTCAATTTTCCTTGCTAAGCTTCCACGACTCTTTTTTTTTTTAACAAACATTATGGAAAAGTTGTCAGGTTGTAGTATTTGCTATCTTGAGAGGCATGGTGTTTAGGCACGTTTGTGCCTAGTGGAGCTCTTAAGGAAGGATCAACGCAAACCTGGTATTTGGGGGTTGTGTCAACATTTGATGTTAATGATCAAGGGTCTGATCCATTACCCTTGGGACCTGGGCTATCAGCATTTGGGGATAGAAATACAATGGAACTAAGCCAGAGAAGTGACTTTACTGTTTTTAAATTTACAGCCAGCGCATAAGTATGGAGTATCACATCTCTAGACTTTGAGAACAAGATTATCCTCCGGAAGGAAAACTAGAAAGCATCAGTATGTCATGGATAGTAACCTAATACGGGCCAGATAAAGGGTGAAGGGGGCCAAGTAAAGGGTGAAGGAGGACACAGAAGGATTCCAGAGCCCGACTTGTCTCATCACCACATTGTAGGGTCAGGGGGCATGAGGGCAGGAACCACTCTGGAAAAAATGGCTTAAGTGAGTGTGGCTGCTCTTTACGTAAAGCATCTGTTTTTCACTCGTGCAGTTTTTTGACCACACCACACGGCATGCGGGATCCTTTTCCCCTGGCTAGGGATGGGACCCGTGTGCCCTGCGGTCAAAGTGCGAAGTCTCAACCATTGCACTGCCAGGGAAGCCCCTCTAGGTAAAGCAGTTATTAACAGTAGGATGCTTTTTCTCACTGGGAGATGGGTATCCTTACTGGGACTTCTGGTTCTTTTGAAAAGACAAAAGCTTACTGTGGCGATGGATGCCTTGGGCTATCAAAGCTCAATGATACAAGCCCAGTGTTTGTCAACACATGTTCCTTGGAACCCTATGCAATGAGACCCTCTTATGAGAAGAGTTCCATGGCTCAGTTTGAGAAGGCTTTCTACACCTTCTTCTGAAGATTCCCAGGGTACATATGTCCTTTCCCCTACTCCCCCCCAGGTTCTTTATCTCAGTGAGTGCCACCGTTTGCATAAACACTCAAGCTGGAAATCAAGGACCTGTCTGTGATTCCTCCCTTCCTCACGCCAGTCAGTCAATCTACCTGTAGGTCTGTTGACTCATCCTCTAAAATACCCGAACTGGTGCATTTGCATACTTGCTCTACCACCTTGATCTAAGCCACTGTCACCTAGAGCAGGGATTCCCCAGCCTCTGAGAGCTAACGCCTCATGATCCAAGGTAGAGCTGATATAATAGTAATAGAAATAAAGTGCACAACAAATGTAATGTGCTTAAATCATCCTGAAACCACCACCACCACCACCACCCTGCCCTGGTCCATGGAAAAATTGTCTTCCACGGAACTGGTCCCTGGTGCCAAGAAGGTTGGAGACCGCTGACCTAGAGGATGACAAAGCCTCTTAGCTGGGATCTTTCCTTCTATTCTTGACCCTTCCACAGTCTTATTCGCTAGAGAGAAACAAAAGTGACTTTAAAATTACAACTGTAAATTAAGTCTCCTTCCTGCTCAAGACTGTCCAATGGCTTAATTACCTTTAGAATGAAATAGTGACTCTTCAGCCTGCATAGCTGTCCCTGTGACCTTGCTTCAGGGCTATGGGATTATACAGCTCCAGGGGAGACTGGTCACATTCTCCTTCGTGTCAGTGGTGGCAGCTCTCTTTGCGTATAAGGCTGCCTGTCACTTCACACTCCCCTTCGCCCACGGAGCTCCAGCCTTCTCTCGGCTCCTCCAACCTGCCCAGCTGATTCCTACCACAGGGCCTTTGCACCAGCTGCTCCCCCTCTCCCTGATCTATTCCACACTTGCAGGGCTAGCTCCCGTCACTCCCATTTCTACTTTGGTGTCAGGTCCTCAATGAAACCTATCGACCCAACTTAAATTATGAACCCCATCCCTCTGAATCCCATTATCTTACTACCACTTCTGAGATTTCTCTTCCCACTTTTGCCTGCCTCCTGCAGTAGGATGTAAGGAGCAGGCACCAAGTTTTCCCCCACAGAACCCTTCCCTGCAAGTTGCTATCCAGGGAATGAGCACTCTGCAGCATGCACTGTGGGAAATGATGCCCAGATCATGTGGTCATCCTGCCCCCACTAGGGATCACAGAATGGCTTCCACCCAGGGGGCCTTCCGGACATTGTGGAGGCTGGCTGCCTGGCTGTCCAGGCCTCGTTGCTAGCCCAGGCATCCCTGCTGGCTCACAGATTTTCACAATGAGGATTGGACAGAATCAGATAATTAATTAGGGGTTCTGACTTCCATCACATCTGGCACTGCTGGTTTTAACACAATCACAGTTAGGAAGCAGCACTTCTCCTGGGGAAAAACAGCTGTGACCATTAACCATCTCGAGGGCAGCTGCTTTGTTTCAACCACTTTGTGCTTTGCCCAGCTACAAATGGCTAGCAAGGGCATGACGGTGTGTGAGAAAACCTATGATTATTAATGCTGGTGCTCTGGGGGACTGGAAAGAAAAAGCCATCACTCTGTAGCACATATTCAATGAAATCAAGCAATCAACTTGAGTGGTGGCATTTAGGTTTGATAGCTAAAGTTTTATGGCTTAAAAAAAATTTTTTTTCTCCAAAACTTTACTGAGTCAAAAACTTTCTAGTTCCTAATCCCCTCCTCTATTTTTTTCCCCTCATTAAATGTTTTATGAGGTGATTTTTTTGTGGTGTTGTTTAGGAATGCAGCTATTAGCATGTGAACAGAGTAGACAGTAACTGTCCTTCTGCTGGTATACCATTCCTCGCAAGATCCTCTGGAAACACCAACAAAAACTCGGTCCTGATCCAAACAGCAGAGGGCCACAGCGACACTGCTCCTCGGGCTCCAAGGTCAACAAAACCCAGGCACACTGACTGGGAACGGCTCCCTATCAGGAGACACTGGCCCACTCAGAGAAGTGGGCAGTCTCTCGTCCTGCTAAAAACCACTTGCTATCTTTCTTCTGGGTTTCTCGGGATTTCTCTTCTGGCAAAGCAGAAGTATCTGCTGGAGAACTTCTGCCTCCACTAAGCAAAACTGCTTTGTACGTATAACACTGAATACCCAGCCTGTAGGCTGACACACAGAAGTTTGAAGTCTATTTTAGGGGCTGTTTATTGTCTATGAGTATGTGTGTGTTAACAGGCTAGAGTTTAAGGCGGGAGCGGCTGGCGACTCTGATCTCTAATACCCCCATCTCCACCAGGCACATCCATTTCAAGGTCATGCTGATTTCCCACAAACTACTGGTAGTTCTCAGATCTGCAGAAGCGCAAACGCGAACCATGTGGGGCGCAGCCTAGAAGGGGGTCAGTGTGAAGACCCTGAGAAAAGCCGAATTATCAGTTGACGAGGAGTGCCCACCTGGACTGCATCTCGGATTGTGCTTTTGATGGCTGATGTGGTGCTGGTTGGTGAGGCTGGCACGGGGCTTGGGGGGTGGCTGGCACCTGCTGCTGAGGAGGGCCAGCCTGGCACTGGGAGGGGGCCCCTGCCGCCTGGGACCCGGCAGGCGGCAGTGGCGAGGGCAGGTGCGGCTTCTGGGGCGGTGGCGGCTGCTGCTGCTGCTGCTGCTTGTACCGGGAGAGGCTGAAGAAGAGGCCTAGGATGGCCTTGAGATTTCCATTCCTGATCTCTGCAAGACAATGGGGAGATTCTGGTTAGAGGAGGAAGCCCTTCTGGGGAGCCCCGTCTCATACCCTTTTAGGAAGCAGTTTCAGCCCCCACGTGAGTTTTAATTCCTCTAGGATAGGACAGATTTCCTGAACCCTTAATTGGTATCACAGTCAATTAAAATCTGGCCTAAACCACAGAGAAATTAGCTGATTTCTCCCCACTGGGATTAGAGTGGGTACCCGAGGCAAGTTGCAACTGGGATGTCTGGCAAGTGCAAGGAGGAAGTTCTCAGTAAGGACACAACCAAAAAAGACAGAGTCCTGAGCAAGACTGTGCTTGTCCAGGATGCAGAGGAAGGGCTCGAGGGATAGAGGCACCAGGGGAAACTCACTGGTGTCTACACAGCACCCCCGAATCTCTGTTGCATGCTTCAAGCCACCCGGAGCGTGCCAAGTAGCTGTCAGCCCACTCCAAAATCCTCACCTAACTTTGCCCAATCATCCTGCCCTCAGATACATGGCTGTCTCCTGTACATCAAATAAACAACTTGAGTTTGGGGTGGGTATGGGGATAAGCCATAGGGCTTGCTTCCACAAAGAACTCACATTAAAAACATTTTTCCCCCTACATTAAGAAAAAAAAAAAGGTGTGCAGAGTGGGGCTAAGAAAATTTTTCATTCCAAATGGAATTTTCCAGATTTTAAAATGTATCTGCCTCAAGGCGAGCATAAAGAGCTTTAGAGAAGGAATAAAATATTTATTCCCAGGCAGGAGCTATGGATGCAATGGTATATCTCCTTGGGCAATCCCTCCTTTTCTACAGTTCTTTTAACACCAGATGCTGATGGCTAGGGTCTAAACTGACCCTGAGGGTAAAACAATCCGGCCACCCAGCATGTGGGCCAGAGAAGGGGGAACCTGGGGGCTCCCGCTGCTTCACTTCCACTCTTCAGTTCAGTCGTTCAGTCATGTCCAACTTTTTGCAACCCCATGGACTACAGCACTCCAGGCTTCCCTGTCCATCACCAACTCCCAGAGCTTGCTCATGTCCATCACGTCAGTGATGCCATCGAACCATCTCGTCCTGTCGTCCCCTTCTCCTCCCACCTTCAGTCTTTCCCAGCATCAGGGTCTTTTCCAATGAATCAGTTCTTTCATCAGGTGGCCAAGTATTGGAGTTTCAGCTCCAGCATCAGTCCTTCCAGTAAACATTCAGGACTGTTCTCCTTTAGGATGGACTGGTTTGATCTCCTTGCTATCCAAGGGACTCTCAAGAGTCTTCTTGAACAACACCACAGTTCAAAAGCATCAATTCTTCAGCATTCAGCTTTCTTTACGGTCCAATTCTCACATCCATACATGACCATTGGAAAAACCATATGGACCTTTGTCGGCAAAGTAATGTGTCTGCTTTTCTCCACTTCCACCCTTAGGCTGAACATTTCTGAACTGGGAAGGGAGTTAAAGGAAATGGGGTTGGAAGAAGGGAAGCCCTCACCCCCGGCTTGGCAAGAGGATGCTGATAAAGGAACCAGAGTTTCCTCCAATGACCAGCTGAAGGGCAGAACACATGAATGGGGTTCTTTGAGAAGCAAGCCTTATCCCCTGTTAGCCTGCCAGTGCCCTGGGGTGTGATATGCTGACTAGGTCAGGTTGAATTACTTCCTGTTGGAGAGGTCCTCTTTCCAGGCTCTTGAAGAAAGTGACAATACAGACTATTAGAATCCAGCTTTCACTCTTTGGGAGCTAGCTTGTGCTGACTGTGGGAGAAAACCATCAGGAGCCTGGCTTTTGGAAAAGCAAGGCTTGAATTTCAGTCTGTCTTCTACCACGTACTAGCTGTGCAAGTCACTGAATCTCTCTGGGCCTCACCTGACAATACTAACAGCTTGCCCTGCTGCCAAGGTGCTTTTGCAGATCAAATCTGAGCAGAGAGGTGAAGGCACACCAGTAAACAGTCATATCTTTCACCGGTCCTGGTTCCGGTATGACAACCACAGCTCCAGAATCCTGTGGGAGCTTCCCATAGAGCTCCAGCCACATGCCTTAAAAGTAACGGTTTTTGCAGAGAATCGACTTGTGGACATAATGGGGGATGGAGAGGGTGGGGTGAACTGAGAAAGTAGCATTGACTTATATACACTACCATGTCTAAACAGACAGCTAGTGGGAGGCTGCTGTGTAACACAGGAGCTTAGCTCCGAGCTCTGTGATGACCTTGTCTCTAGGTGGGAGAAGGGGTGGGGTGGGACAGAGGCTCAAGAGGGAGGGGATATATGTACTTTAAGCTGATTCATGTTGTTGTACACCAGAAACTAATACAGCATTGCAAAGCAATTATCCTCCAATTAAAAATTTAAAAAATAATAAAACGGCTGATTTATAATCAGCATATAACAATATAACATGTCCCTTTTGTTTTTAAAAAATTATGTTTGTTTTTTTTTTTACTACATGACATCTTACCATATGGCATTTTTGAGAGGGAGACATTCTTAATTACATTAGGACAACAGGTATAAGCCAGGGCTCACCTGGACAAGCCAAGATGCTTACAAACCACTGTGGGCAATGCAGGGAGCACAGAAAGTTCCCCAAATGTGGGAAACCACCCCCCCCCGCCCCGTTTCTTTGGGTCAGCTCAGCTTTAACCCTCCACCCCTGCTTCCTTCTCCATCCTAAGGAAACCAAAGCAGAACACATCCATGGCCTGTTCTGCTGCTGCTTCTAAATGTTTTGACAAGGACACCAGTGTCACAGGATGTGAGGTCTGGATGGGATAATTTGGTCTAGAGACTGAGGTTTTGTAAGATGCAACCTCTGAGTCTCCATGTTCTTCTTGAAAATGGGCATTTTCCTCGTGGGAAGGTGGAGGGTAAAGTGACATCCCCCTGGTTAACTCAGCTGGACAATGACAGGGGGCAGGGCCAGAATCAAGGGCTGGTAGGCAGGGCAGGACGTGTTAAGGATCTCGGGAAAACAATTTCCTCTAAAAATAGAATTCCCTGGATGATGAAAATAGAGCTATAATCATGCCAGATGAAATCTAGGTAAGATTTCCATGTCTTTTATAGAGCTATTACTAATTAGCATATACCAATGAAGCTTTTCACATACATGATCTCATTCAGTCACCCAACATGGTATCACTTGGCTTACTTACATCCCCATCCCATGGCATGAATTTAGAAGCACGCGAGATTAGTGGATAGTGTTTTACTTATTAAGTTAGCTCATGAGCACAGAAATATTCTTTATTCTCCTTCTATAATAAAAGTATTCTTTTATTGTGGAATGTGTCAAACACTCCATAATACATTTTTTTAAAAACCATGCATGAAAAACAAAGACAGGAGGAACTAACAATTCCACAGCAAAGCCAGAGGATCAGGGGTTGCTCCTGCAAAAAGCAGGTATGTCCACGTCGGCTCCCTCACAATCCACCTGCCCAGCCCAGGGCAGATGAATGGAGCTGGCTTTGTCATAGTCTCTCCCTGTGACGTTCAGTCATTTATTGCCTAGAACTGTTCTATTCTTCCCAAAAACCTCCTTTTATTTGTGAAAGGGCTCAGTGCTCCCATGAATACATTGTTTCTTAGGAAGAAGCATTTTTACTATATGGATCACTGATTGGTAGAGCCGCAGAGACCGGGGTTTGCATTTCTCAAGTCCATCATTTGAAGACTTCAAAGTTTTTCCAAGAGTTAACTTCTCTGAGCCTCATTTTCTTCTTTAAACGTGTGCCACACCTTCTGCATAGGGATGCTATGGACAGTAACAGGATTAAATGAGAAAATAAAAGCCTGTCTTTGTACTTGCTTGTTTGGTTCAGGAGAGTACAGGGCTCTTCACCTACAAGAAGCCTAAGGAGCTGTCCCTCCTGCCTGCACATCCCCTCAAGACAGTCATAGGCCTCAAGAAGAAAGCCAACCATGATCATCTCATTTTAGAGAAAACGCAGTAGGCATCTCTTTTTATAAAAGAAATCAGCTCTACTGAGGTATAATTTACAACCACAAAATCAAGTGTATAATGATCGTTAGTAAATTTAGTAAATTCTAGTTTTAGGCTTTCCATCACCCTGAAAAGCACTCATCTGTAATCAAGTCCCAAACCCATCCCCTCAGGCAAATTCTAATCTTGTTTTCATTGACTGGTCTATTCTGGGCCACTTTCCTGTAAGTGGAATCATGTGACCTGTAGTCTTTTGCATCTGGCTTCTTCCATGGAAGAATGCAGGAGACCTGGATTCAGTCCCTGGGTTGGGAAGATCCCCTGGAGAAGGGAATGGCAACCCACTCCAGTATTCTTGCCCGGAGAATTCCATGGACAGAGGAGCCTGGCGGGCTACAGTCCTTAGGGTCGAAAAGAGTTGGANGGAGAATTTTGAGCACACTACTATATATAAAATTGATGAGTGACAAGGGTTTATTCCATGATATAGGGAATGGTGTCTTATAATAACCTATAATGGAAAATAATCTGAAAAAAAATTGTTATTTAACTCACTTTACTGTATATCTAAAACTAATGAAATATTGTAAATAAACTAAATTTCTATATGCAAACACCAAAAGTGCTTTAAATTATACAAAGTATGATGTAGACCTTTCCAGGCAGCACAGTGGTAAAGAATCTGCCTCCAGTGCAAGAGATTCAAAAGACAGAGGTTCCATCCCTGGGTCAGAAAGATCCCCAGAGTAGGAAATAACAACCCACTCCAGTATTTGTCCCTGGAAAATATCAAGGACAGAAGAGCCTCGCAAGTCAGATATGACTGAGCAAATGAGCACATAAACATATACACAAAATATCATGTATCATGAAGGAAGTAGACATATTGAGATTTCATTTCCTGTAAGTATATTTTAATGATATTTTGATGTCTAATAATCTTTATTAAAATTTATATTTCTAAGTGTAAATTGTATTAATGATCATGTGGAATTAAATAGTAGTCAGATTGTTTTAATTTTTATTTTCTCTATGCAATATATAAGATTTTAATATATATTTAAACTGTGTATAAGGCTTGACTTAGTTATAACTATATATCTATAGTAGACCATTATAATAATGTCATTATCCTTTATTCATATATGTATTCATATATGTGTACATTTGTTCATGCATCTGTCAGTTGCTGTTGAGTGTTGTGTGTATGCGGCATATGTACTATATATGAGATACTTATAAAATAATGCCAATGTAGTAGGTAGGAAAAATAGGGAAAATTTAAGACAAAAGAGTAGAAATTTATTCATATTCTGTATCCATTTATTTTTTTTCCCCATGGGGTATAAGTTTTTTTTGACGTTTTTAAGTGTCATTCTCTTATGAATTATGCCTGTTGCAAATATCTTTTTCTAGTCATTTATCCATACATTAACTTCATTGATGGTATTATTTTATTGTGCATAGATCTTTAATTCTGTTGTTATAAAGCCATCATTATGATTTGGCTATTATTAGGCTTACATTAGAAGCTTAGATATGAAATTTAAGACATGGTGCTGGAAAATAATTACAGAAAATTGATTTTTTATCACTAGATAAATTAATTACAATGGTGTGGCATTTGCCTTCAGTGGAATACTATGAAGCATTATGAAATGATTAATTAGATGTACTAAAATAAGGTAACATGGGTAGGTCTTGCAAGCATAGTTTTGATATTAAAAAAAAGAATTAGAGAGATATTTAATGTAATATAATTTATGTTACTGTTGCTACTGCTAAGTCACTTCAGTCGTGTCCGACTCTGTGTGACCCCATAGACGGCAGCCCACCAGGCTCCCCCATCCCTGGGATTCTCCAGGCAAGAATACTGGAGTGGGCTGCCATTTCCTTCTCCAATGTATGAAAGTGAAAAGTGAAAGTGAAGCCTCTCAGTCATGTCCACCTCTTGGCGACCCCATGGACTGCAGCCTACCAGGCTCATCTGTCCATAGGATTTTCCAGGCAAGAGTACCGGAGTGGGGTGCCATTGCCTTCTCTGAAATAATTTATGTTAATCATATTATATTTATTCAAGGATACACATATAACTAATGGGAGTTGTATTGGAAAAACATGTATTTAGTATACGAGAACGAGTTCCCAGGAGAGTGAAGAAGATTGGAGTGTGAATAAAGTGTAAAGTGGAAAATAATGAAGAAAGTAACAAAATGTTCTTGCCTTAAGCTGAGAGGTAATGATTTTGTGACATGATTTTGTGGATGAAGACAATAGGTTACTGTAAAAATTGTTCCTAAACAATGAAACAGACATGGAGAATGACCCCAGGTTGGAGTTTGCACTTTCATAGAATTGGTAAGAGATATATATACGGCTAACTATTGGCTTTAGGTAGAAAATGATGTGTCATATCAAATCACATGGATGTTCATTCATACATCCTCTAGAAAAATGCTTGTTGAGTGTCAATCATAGTCTAAGATTCATGAAAGAACAGAATGACCAAGCTCTGTGACCTCATGAAAGAAGGCATGAATAAATAAATAAATACTATATTGCATAGAGAACATCACAGGGAACAAAGAAAGAAAATAGTGTGAAAGGATACAGTGCCTGGGTGTTCTCTTTTAGACTGGGTTAAGGAATTTCTCTTAAAAGAGGTGTCAAGTGGAGATTTTAGTAACAAGAAGGAGTTAGCTCTTCTGGGGAAATTTATTCCAGGAAAAGTGAATAGAAAGGATCTGGGCACCTATGAAAACCTGAAAAAGTTCTAATGCCTAGTGAACCAAGAAAATAAAAGACTAGTTAGAGTTCTGAGAGATACAGAGGAAATAGACATCACTGATTTTATGGGACAGGCTAAGGGAATTTTATTTTAATATAAGTGTCATTGAGAACAAAAGACTGAAAATATCACCTAACTTATATTTATAAAAGATCAATATAGCTGCTGTGTTGAGAATGGATGGTATAGAGACACAAGTACTATTAAAGACATTAATAGAGAGTAGGCATAAGAGAGAAGACATACAATGTCTCACTGATCTTTCTGTTCTTTTTTGGCTAGACTTCTTGGAAGTGCTGTCTAACAGCTTTGATTGGTATCTCATTTGGCTAGAATTCAGTCACAGGGCCACATCTAACTTTAAGAGAGATTAGAAAAATGTAGTTTTTTACTTGAACACTTGGCATTGGAAAAAACAAAAACAAAAGAAAAACAGCATATAATGTAGTCAAAAAAAGATGGAAAAAACAGGTAATAGATAGGAAAGAGTTCACCATCTGCCACAGAAGGAAACATATTTCAGTTTTGGAAATATAGTTTAGGAAAATGTATAAATGAAGTTCTAGAGCAAGATACATGAGAAACAAAACCTATCTGTATTACATAAGTACAAAAGAGATTTTGTTTCTAATACAAATCAACATTACTATACCTGTACCTTATAACCACTAGCCCTGGACTTTGAAGCACCGTGGTATATGCCACAGAATATATGAGAAATTCTATCATGCAACATGTTTCATTTATACTTTGTTTCCATTTTGCCGTGCCCTGACCTAGAGTCAACTGGGCACTTTGGTAAAGAACCCACATGCCAATGCAGTAGACACAGGAGATGCAGGTTTGATCCCTGGGTTGGGAAGATCTCCTGAAGCAGGAAATGGCAATCCACTCCAGTATTCTTGCCAGAAAATCCCATGGACAGGAGTCTGGTGTGCGATAATCTGTAGAGTTGCAAAGAGTCTAATACAACTGAAGGGCTTAGCACACATGCACAATCTAGAGTCTCACTTCAAGGAACTATGACACAGTCTGCTGATAAGAAGCTTTGTAAGTCTTTGTAAGAATAAAGAGTCACTATTTCACATTAGATCCTGAAGAAGATAATATATTTGGATTCTGGATAACTGAATTTCCAGTCATGATTTGTCCCTGTATAGCTGTGTCACAATCAATGTGTACCTTACCTTTCTGATCTTCAGATATATCTTATCCTCTACAGAGTGTTGTTGGAGTAGGTTTCTTCAAGGGTGAGGACAGGAAGGTAGTTAAGAAAGGAAACAGTGAGATGGCCAAATTCTTCATCTTCTATCCAGCTGCAGTTAGGCAATTGACAGCTTTTATATGATTGAAGGATTGAAAGTATTTATCCAAAGAAAACATTTAATTGCATCAAATAATTTCTAAGCAATTTTGAGCTATAACATTGTATAATCCTCTGACTTTTCCAGCAGCTATTTATATTGCCATATATGTGTCATGAGATGGCTGGATGGCATCACTGACTCGATGGATGTGAGTCTGAGTGAACTCTGGGAGTTGGTGATGGACAGAAAGGCCTGGTTTGCTGTGATTCATGGAGTCACAAAGAGTTGGACACAACTGAGTGACTGAACTGAACTTATATGTGTCATAACTGAGAGAATCTGATTTTAACCCACTGGGAGAAGACACATAATAACTACACAGAAATCATTAGCAAAAGCTGAAAGAAAATATAAACAGAAAGCTTTCATTTGTAGGATTCTTACAAAGGAAGAACATACTAATAAAGTAATTTGACTTTTTATCAACTGGGAAGGGTTTTGCCCAAACCTAATTTTACGTTTACTTTCTTTAAATTATATTTAAGTTTAAAATGAATCATTTTCTTAGACATTCTTAGGAACATAACTTCATAAGTACTGGATACTTTTATTTCAAAAAAAATGGATTAACTTTGTTATTAAAGAATGCTCCTAATTTCATATAAATTACATTTCTTATAACTAAAACGTAAATGCTTTTGGAATGCAAATTATGAGAAAATTGGAAGAAATGCTAAGTGTATTTAATTTCAATTTTAGGACTTTTCTTTTTTATTTTTTAATATAAATTTATTTATTATAATTGGAAGTTAATTACTTTACAATATTGTATTGCTTTGGCATAAACTGAATTTGTAAATTATGGTAATCAGGAAAACAACAGAATATAGTTTCAGTGAAAACTCTAAATCAGTTTCAAGTCCAGCTGGTACTCTTAAATTTTTTATGATGCCATACAACATACAACTATCTAAATTCATACTTCAGGTAAGAAGCACTTTTGAGGACTTTCAGGAGAATTAATTTTCCTATCAAATCATAAAATAGCAGGACCCTCAATGACTAACTCTGGAATTAGAGAAAAATGGTGATAACAAATTTCGAAGTGTTACATATGCACTCATGGACGGAAGTTTGAGGCATTGTACAGGAGATGGGAGTCAAGACCACCCCCATGGAAAAGAAATGCAAAAAAGCAAAATGGCTCAGAGGAGGCCTTACAAATAGCTGTATAAAGAAAAGAAGCAAAAAGCAAAGGAGAAAATGAAAGATATTTCCATTTGAATGCAAATTACCAAAGAATAGCAAGGAGAGATAAGAAAAAACCTTCCTCAGCGATCAATGCAAAGAAATAAAGGAAAACAACAGAATGGGAAAGACTAGAGATCTCTTCAAGAAAATTAGAGATACCAAGGGAACATTTCATGCAAAGATAGGCTCGATAAGGACAGAAATGGTATGGACCTAATAGAAACAGAAGATATTAAGAAGAGGTGGCAAGAATACACAGAAGAACTGTACAAAAAAAGAGCTCCATGACCCAGATAATCACGATAGTGTGATCACCCACCTAGAGCCAGACATCTAGGAATGTGAAGTCAAGNGCAAAGATAGGCTCGATAAGGACAGAAATGGTATGGACCTAATAGAAACAGAAGATATTAAGAAGAGGTGGCAAGAATACACAGAAGAACTGTACAAAAAAAGAGCTCCATGACCCAGATAATCACGATAGTGTGATCACCCACCTAGAGCCAGACATCTAGGAATGTGAAGTCAAGTGGGCCTTACAAAGCAGCACTACGAACAAAGCTAGTGGAGGTGATGGAATTCCAGTTGAGCTATTTCAAATCCTGAAAGATGATGCTGTGAAAGTGCTGCACTCAATATGCCAGCAAATTTGGAAAACTCAGCAGTGGCCACAGGACTGGAAAAGGTCAGTTTTCATTCCAATCCCAAAGAAAGGCAATGCCAAGGAATTCTCAAACTACTGCACAATTGCACTCATTTCCCACACTAGTAAAGTAATGCTCAATATTCTCCAGCCCAGGCTTCAGCAATACGTGAACTGTGAACTTCCAGATGTTCAAACTAGTTTTAGAAAAGCAGAGGAAACAGGAATCAAATTGCCAACATCTGGTGGATCGTGGAAAAAGCAAGAGAGTTCCAGAAAAACATCTATTTCTGCTTTATTGACTATGCCAAAGTCTNAGCATATAACAATATAACATGTCCCTTTTGTTTTTAAAAAATTATGTTTGTTTTTTTTTTTACTACATGACATCTTACCATATGGCATTTTTGAGAGGGAGACATTCTTAATTACATTAGGACAACAGGTATAAGCCAGGGCTCACCTGGACAAGCCAAGATGCTTACAAACCACTGTGGGCAATGCAGGGAGCACAGAAAGTTCCCCAAATGTGGGAAACCACCCCCCCCCGCCCCGTTTCTTTGGGTCAGCTCAGCTTTAACCCTCCACCCCTGCTTCCTTCTCCATCCTAAGGAAACCAAAGCAGAACACATCCATGGCCTGTTCTGCTGCTGCTTCTAAATGTTTTGACAAGGACACCAGTGTCACAGGATGTGAGGTCTGGATGGGATAATTTGGTCTAGAGACTGAGGTTTTGTAAGATGCAACCTCTGAGTCTCCATGTTCTTCTTGAAAATGGGCATTTTCCTCGTGGGAAGGTGGAGGGTAAAGTGACATCCCCCTGGTTAACTCAGCTGGACAATGACAGGGGGCAGGGCCAGAATCAAGGGCTGGTAGGCAGGGCAGGACGTGTTAAGGATCTCGGGAAAACAATTTCCTCTAAAAATAGAATTCCCTGGATGATGAAAATAGAGCTATAATCATGCCAGATGAAATCTAGGTAAGATTTCCATGTCTTTTATAGAGCTATTACTAATTAGCATATACCAATGAAGCTTTTCACATACATGATCTCATTCAGTCACCCAACATGGTATCACTTGGCTTACTTACATCCCCATCCCATGGCATGAATTTAGAAGCACGCGAGATTAGTGGATAGTGTTTTACTTATTAAGTTAGCTCATGAGCACAGAAATATTCTTTATTCTCCTTCTATAATAAAAGTATTCTTTTATTGTGGAATGTGTCAAACACTCCATAATACATTTTTTTAAAAACCATGCATGAAAAACAAAGACAGGAGGAACTAACAATTCCACAGCAAAGCCAGAGGATCAGGGGTTGCTCCTGCAAAAAGCAGGTATGTCCACGTCGGCTCCCTCACAATCCACCTGCCCAGCCCAGGGCAGATGAATGGAGCTGGCTTTGTCATAGTCTCTCCCTGTGACGTTCAGTCATTTATTGCCTAGAACTGTTCTATTCTTCCCAAAAACCTCCTTTTATTTGTGAAAGGGCTCAGTGCTCCCATGAATACATTGTTTCTTAGGAAGAAGCATTTTTACTATATGGATCACTGATTGGTAGAGCCGCAGAGACCGGGGTTTGCATTTCTCAAGTCCATCATTTGAAGACTTCAAAGTTTTTCCAAGAGTTAACTTCTCTGAGCCTCATTTTCTTCTTTAAACGTGTGCCACACCTTCTGCATAGGGATGCTATGGACAGTAACAGGATTAAATGAGAAAATAAAAGCCTGTCTTTGTACTTGCTTGTTTGGTTCAGGAGAGTACAGGGCTCTTCACCTACAAGAAGCCTAAGGAGCTGTCCCTCCTGCCTGCACATCCCCTCAAGACAGTCATAGGCCTCAAGAAGAAAGCCAACCATGATCATCTCATTTTAGAGAAAACGCAGTAGGCATCTCTTTTTATAAAAGAAATCAGCTCTACTGAGGTATAATTTACAACCACAAAATCAAGTGTATAATGATCGTTAGTAAATTTAGTAAATTCTAGTTTTAGGCTTTCCATCACCCTGAAAAGCACTCATCTGTAATCAAGTCCCAAACCCATCCCCTCAGGCAAATTCTAATCTTGTTTTCATTGACTGGTCTATTCTGGGCCACTTTCCTGTAAGTGGAATCATGTGACCTGTAGTCTTTTGCATCTGGCTTCTTCCATGGAAGAATGCAGGAGACCTGGATTCAGTCCCTGGGTTGGGAAGATCCCCTGGAGAAGGGAATGGCAACCCACTCCAGTATTCTTGCCCGGAGAATTCCATGGACAGAGGAGCCTGGCGGGCTACAGTCCTTAGGGTCGAAAAGAGTTGGACACGACTAAGGAACTACACTTTTGTTCTTCCATAGAGCATGTTTTTAAGGTTCTCCTGGGTGAGAACTTTATCATTAGTTCGTTTCTTTATATTGCTAGGCATTATTCTGTTATATGGATAGACCACATGTTATCCATTTCAGAGCACAGGACTCAAGCATAGTGAACGCTCTGTTTGGAGTTAAGAGACACACAGTTCATGCCATGGGTGTTCTTTAACAGAGAGTATCCAAAACAGCTAGAATTGTGTCCTTTTTTCCAAATGGCATTTGTCTGTCTGCCACACGGCCCGGTAAGCTGGCTACAAAGGCTCTCTAAAAACAAAATCCACCAGCCCACAAAAATGTTCCCCCATGACATTTCCTAAGGCTTTGGGAAAAGAGCATCATTTTATTCCTGATCAACTATCCTCACACTCTTGATCTTCAGAAAGGAAAAAAAAAAAAACTAGACCTAGAGAGAGAGGGCTTCCCTGGTGGCTCAGATGGTAAAGAATCTGCCTGCAATGCGGGAGACCTAGGTTCGAATCCTCAGTCAAGAAGATCCTCTGGAGAAGGGAAAGGCAACCCACTCTAGCATTCTTGCCGACAGAGAGACAGAGAGAGAGAAAGATGGGTTGTCTAAGGAGACATTAGCTAGCAGGGCATCGGAACCAGGACGAAAGCCCTGCTCTGTTTTCTCTCCTATGGCCATCCGCATATAAACTGGAGAATAACCTATACAGACCGTAGGCCAATTCCCACTAGAATTCAGTATTGCCTAGACTCAATCTCCTTGGGTTCTGACTGATCTCTACTCCCACTCACTGCTCCTAATCTGCATAGATGCTGTAGGGCATGTTGGGCAAGATGGGAGAATAATAGAGTTATTTTCTTTCAACATTATTTAAAAGAGACCTCAAGTCTGATTTACTTAGGCACAAGCATTGGAATAATCTAATACAAAGAAAGCTGCTTTGTAGGGAAGGCTGCCTAGACTGTAGACTCAGGATTGCTATTCAATCCCCTTAAGCCATGGTGTAAATTCACGCAGCTGATTTGGGGCTGGGAATCCTATCTGTGCCGTCTTTGTAACCCCACTGCAGCAGCCCTTCTGTTCATCAAGCCCATCAGTGCCCACACGGGAAGTGGATGAAGCGGTGGGAGTAGAGCCCACCGCGCCCCCTGCTGGCATGGGACACAAACGCTCCCACTCACAGCAGAACTCCGGAGACCCCAAAGGAGGGCAATGGAGACAATCCACCTGCTGCTTTTACCCTGCTGCTGCTGCTAAGTCGCTTCAGTCGTGTCCGACTCTGTGCGACCCCATAGACAGCAGCCCACCAGGCTCCCCCCATCCCTGGGATTCTCCAGGCAAGAACACTGGAGTGGGTTGCCATTTCCTTCTCCAATGCATGAAAGTGAAAAGTGAAAGTGAAGTCGCTCAGTCATGTCCGACTTCATGGATGGAGCCTAAGCTAAGGGTCCAGAAAGACCTGTTTTCTGGCTCCAAATGAGAGGAGGAGAGCTCGGCATCAGGTCTCTGGTTATCAAGGCCACAAACCCAGGTTTGAACTAATCAAGTCAGGAACCTGGGATTTGTGCTGCCTGGAAAAGATTCTTTTCATGGGGGATCTCCCCTTCCCTTCAAGGGATCTTCTTGACCCAGGGATTGATTTCACGCCAAATGCCTACACTCCTTGTCAGAGGCACCTGGAAGCATCATCCTGCCTGAAACCTGCAAGACTGATAAACAGCAAGTCCTCTGTGCCCATCACATTACTATGCCCTAATATCTATCTGGAATCAAGATTGCCAGGAGAAATATCAATAACCTCAGATATGCAGATGACACCACCCTTATGGCAGAAAGTGAAGAGAAACTAAAAAGCCTCTTGATGAAAGTGAAAGAGGAGAGTGAAAAAGTTGGCTTAAAGCTCAACATTCAGAAAACAAAGATCATGGCATCTGGTCCCATCACTTCATGGGAAATAGACGGAGAAACAGTGGAAACAGTGTCAGACTTTATTTTGGGGGGCTCCAAAATCACTGCAGATGGTGGTGATTGCAGCCATAAAATTAAAAGACGCTTACTCCTTGGGAGAAAAGTTATGACCAACCTAGATAGCATATTCAAAAGCAGAGACATTACTTTGCCAACAAAGGTCCATCTAGTCAAGGCTATGGTTTTTCCTGTGGTCATGTACAGATGTGAGAGGTGGACTGTGAAGAAAGCTGAGCGCCAAAGAATTGATGCTTTTGAACTGTGGTGTTGGAGAAGACTCTTGAGAGTCCCTTGGACTGCAAGGAGACCCAACCAATTCAGTCTGAAGGAGACCAGCCCTGGGTGTTCACTGGAGGGACTGATGCTAAAGCTGAAACTCCAGTACTTTGGCCACCTCATGTGAAGAGTTGACTCATTGGAAAAGACTCTGATGCTGGGAGGGATTGGGGGCAGGAGGAGAAGGGGACAACAGAGGATGATAAGGCTGGATGGCATCACGGACTCGATTGGCGTGAGTCTCAGTGAACTCTGGGAGTTGGTGATGGACAGGGAGACCTGGCATGGTATGATTCATGGGGTTGCAGAGAGTCAGACACGACTGAGCAACTGAACTGAATTGAATATCTATCTAAATTTCCCTTCTCCGATTGGTGAAAGCCTACTCATCTTGTAAAACCCAAGGGAAGCATCACTGTCTCTGTGAAGCCCCCTGATGGCCCCAGGTAGAGCTGACTGTTACCTTTCTTTGGGTACCACTGACTGGATTCTGTACATCCCACCGGCACAACTCTCTTATTAATTTGAATTGAAGCTGGTCTTGTACGACTGACATGAATCTCCATGTACCCTGGTGCCTAGCACTGTCCCTGGTATACAGGATGTGCCCGGCAAATGTGTGCTAAATAGGAAAAGCCTTCCCCTCCCAACCTCTGCTTTCCCATCCCGGGAGAATGGGCTTAGCGCAAATGCCAGGTCTTCTGAAAACTCCCAGGTATAATCTCAAAGAGAGATACGGAAAAGTGGAATAAATGAGTAACAAATAGTTTAGATTTTAATGGAATCTGATCATGCAGATGAATAGCCTAAACTGTATTCCCACAAGGAAAGTGTTTAAGAGTACCTACCTCTCAATCACTTGATACTATCAGATCTTTCCATTTTTAATCATCTGATGCATGAAAGTATGGGTATCAGGTTACTTTAAGTAGCTTTCGGAATGTTTGCGAGGTGAAGCTCTTCTTCCTATGTTTAATGGCCATTTGCACTTCCTCTTCAGAGAATAACTTGTTGTATTGATACAACTACTTTTCTATTGAATTTTTAGAATCTCTTTATGAACTCTGAAGATAAACTTTGGCTTTAATCAGTGACCAATTGTTTTTATTAAAAAGAAGAGATTAGATTTGTGGTTACCAAAGGTGGGGATGGGGGAACTGGATGAAGACACTCAATAATGTACCAACTTCCAGTTTTAAGATAAAGAACTAGGCATGTAATGTACAACACGATAAGATAATTAACACTGCTGCACGTTATATATAAAAGTTGTTATGAGAATAAATCCAAACAGTTCTCAATGCAGCAGGAAAAAAAACCACTCCCAGAGACAGAGGCCTTCCTCCCAGGGACAGATGGTGGTGACAGAAGCGTGGTAGGAAAGGGGCTGAGGGATCTAGACCATCGCCGGAGGCAGGGTGAGGCCCAGGCTCACAGGACTCTGGCCAGTCTCCAGGAGCAAGTGGATGGGTCCAGCCTTTGGAAATACCGAGGAGGTGTGAGAAGCTGCGAACTAGCGGCATCTCCGCAGGGCTCACCTTGGCCTGCAGCCCCGGCTCACAGGCTTTGGCTGTCTTGCCCTGGAACAAAGGTTCCCTGTGGCTCTCTCACAGGCAGGTCAGGGCAGGGCCCTGAGCTGCTGAAACGCTTCAAGGACAGGTGCATACACCCTCCCGGGTTCCAAACCTGCTTAACTCACTGGGAAAGGGTGGCGATATGCCTGTGGGGCTTTCCAACCACTGATTTTTTCTTTTTTTTCAATCAGAGGAGGAACCTTGGGGTGCTCAATCATCTTCAAAAGCAAAACACAAAGCATTAATATGACATTATTCTTTAAACACTATAATGATTTTCTAGTAATAATGCAGGTGGTTAGAAGTGTGGGTAGTGGTGAGCAGTAGAAAACACCAGGCCTTTAAATCAACAGAACAGCTGTGAGTAGCTTGATCAATGCCTGCCTGCGGGCCTCCCTTTTGCTACATGTAACATTCTCTTTGGGCCTCAGTTTCCTCATCTGTAAGATGGGGTAATATAATACTGACCTCAGAAGGTTGCTGGGGGATTAAATCAGGTAAAAATTGTGTACGGCTCTCAGCCCAGTGATGGCACATGGTGGGTTCTCAATATATGATTTCCTTCCCTATAATTGAACAGTATGTCAAATGGAGGTATTTCCTATAACCCTGAAATTGTGACTAAGACTCATTTGAGGATAAAATGCTCTCAGTACTCCTGATTTGTAAGTTCAAGGAACTGACAAAACTTAGGGCCCGTCACCCACTCCCCTACCTCTACATGACTGTACTAGTCCAGAATAGTCTTACCATCAAAGATCAGTATCACCCACTTTGACCCACCCAACCCAAATCAGGAGAAGATCCAGAGGAAAGAATGGCACTGAGGGTGAGCAAGGGTGGTCGTGACTGATGATCTGAGAGACAGGGTATCCCTGCCCCTTACCCAGGGAGCAAGAAGGTGGGGTCCGTGCGCCTCTGCAAGTCAAAGGAGTGGAGGCCCCAAGAAAATTTCCTCCAAGTGGTGGTGCTGGCACCCCAGGGCCCCGTGGGGACATCTGCTTAGAAGAGGCTTGGCAGAGCTGCCTGCGGTCCTCCCAAGCTGGAAACAGCTGGAGGGAGACCATAAAGTGGGGACATCCAGGTGCCCGGAGGTCTGTTCCACTGCTACAGGCGGAGGACAGAGCCCACCCATTCCTGCTGCTCTATGGTGGGGAATGCAGGGACCACGAGGCTGAGGTCTACGGCCTTACCAGGACCACCTCAGTGTAGGGACAGAGAGAGTCCTAATCAGGGGGATGGGAGGTGAATGTTACCAGCTGGGGGTGAGCTGGAAAAGCTGGAAGCAGCGTGGGATCGAGTGCCTGGTCGGCTGGGCACACAGAGCCCCCCACCCGGGACGGTGGCAATGACAGTCACCAAGAGAATGACAGCAACTTCATCACAGGCAGAACTCTGCTTCTGCGCTCTGGCCCCGATCCTGGCCGGCAGGCACAACCACGAGGGGAGGGGAAGGGAGGCATCCCGCCCTACCCCCTCAGTCTTCCAAAGCCACCTGCTCTGGGGGACACCGGGAAAAGGCTTTGAGCTTGAGACTGAAGTTTAAAAATGAACAAGACTGAGTCTTAAATACTGACATAAATCTATTCTTAAATTTATGATGTAAAGCCTTAAAAGCACGTGCGTGCATGTGTGCCTGCTCGGCTGTGTCTGAATCTTTCACAACTCCATGGACTGAGGCTCACCGGGCTCCTCTGTCCATGGAGTTTTCCATACAGGAATAATGGAGGGTGTGGCCATTTCCTCCTCCAAGGCATCTTCCCAACCCAGGGATGGAACCTATGTCTCTTGCATCTCCTAATAACTGTGCAAGACTAAAGAGAAATAGGTTCTGGCCCTGATGCTAAATGAGCCTCAACCCAGCAGGAAAGAAGGGGGTTAGCATAGGACAGGTGGGGGCAGTTTCTGAAAAACTCACTTCATGGTTATACCCCAGGGACTGATTCTCAACCCACTGGTTCCAGTCTGTTCTTCTCTGCTCAGACTCCCAAAGGCCACATCCCACCCCTGACCAGGGCCCAGGGCCGGTCCATCTGCAGGATGTGCCTTCAGGAGTGGCCCAGCATCTTCTGAGACAGTGTCCACTAGGACAAAGGTTCTACATCTGCTTTGACTTCTTTCACCTGTACATGGCATGCCTGGATTTTATCCGTCTGCTGTCCCCAAAGACACCACGAATATGAGCTCTGAAATCACCTGGGTTCAACACCTTGCCCTGCCACTCACTCACTATAGGCTTCACAGCTTCATTAAGGCAAAATTTCCTTGTCTATAACTCGGTCTATTGTAAATTCCATCACCTGTTGTGAGAGCTGAAGCTGATGCAGATAAAAGCCTTCAAAGCATGTGCGTGTGCACTCAGTCGTACCTGACTCTTCTGTGATTCCACGGGCTGTAGCTCACAGGCTCTGTCCGTGGAATTTTCCAAGCAAGAATACTGGAGTGGATTATCATTTCCTCCTCCTCCAGGGGATCTTCCTGACCCAGGGATCGGACCCAGGTCTCTTGAGTCTCCTGCATTGGCAGGTGGATTCTTTTCACTAAGCCACCTGGGCGCAGTTGGTACTTATTCATTCAACAAACATCTGTTGAGTAGACTCTCTATGCCTTAAGGTATAGAGAAGATGGGGCAGGTGGGGGCAGGGGAGAGACAGGGCAGGCAGAAGGCAGGACAATGGGTAGATGGATGGCAGGGTGGCTAGGGTCACCTTCAGACCACATGAGATGAAGCTGGCCTACGGTCTACATCCCCTGGAGCTCCTTCTGCTATGTGTAACTTGTAGAAGCCCCTGTTGACGCTCTGCTGTGAGGGCGTACGCCTGAGATCTAATCACGCCCGGGAACTAGAAGGAATGTGCGCCCGCCACCTACATCAGCACTCTCTTCCAGGAAGAAGTCATGTGCTCCTTGAAACAGAACTTTGCATCTCCCTACGTCTCCATGGAAATACCACCAACAACCCCCCATGCCCCAGCAAGGTGCATGCCACATGCCATTCAGCCCAGGTCTCAACCCCAGTGGAGGAGGGCCCACAGCCCAGACCAAGCAATCCTCTGTGGACCCTTCTCTCTGACGTGAGATGAAGGCTGATCACCAAGAGCTCGCTCAGAGACTTCTGGAAGCAGTGTAATCGTCTCTGACCTGGGACAGCCTCAGCCTATTAGAGGTCCCACTTGGGAAACTGCGGTCAGAGACATAAGACACCAATAGTGGCCGCCCACTTCCAAAACCGAGAGAGACTACAGTCCAGAAACCCAGCCAGGACAACCAAGCTTTCACCACGCAGCAGGGCAAAGGTAAGGAACAGGGCCCAAAAGGTTCACATTTGCAGACTTACCTGCTCGACGGGGCTGCGTCTTTCCTCAGCGCTCCCCGCCTCCCCACCCTATACCACCAGAGTCGACGCTAACAGGCAACTTTGTGAAACACAAGCATGCTAGGGTGGTGTCATCTGAAGCCCACACGGCTCTACCTGTTCTGGGAAAACTGGAGGCAGGTGCAGCCTGATGAGTTTGGGAGGATGCCGGGGCCTGTGGCAGCCTTGGAGCTGGCAGCTGCTTGTATTTACAAACAGGAGAGAGAGAGACAGCGAGGTTCCACAGCGAGACGTTGCTTGAGGAGGCTGAGAATTCAGACCAGCCATCTCCAGACCAACACTTAATTGAACAGCAAACCACCAGCAAACACTAATGTGTTAATTAGCTACCAAATTGGACTTAATTAAAAACTAATCAGGATGTCAGAATGGAGCATCTCATTAATAAATCACGTGCTTTTTTTTTTTTTGAGCTAGGAAAAGTTCTGCTTCTTCTAATAAAAGCAAGAGATAAGGATGAGGCATTTTTCCCTGGGAACTTGTACGATTTAAATATGTTCTGTGGTTAAGTGTTCTCTCTCTCACAGATAAGGCCTGGCTTGATAATTAACTGACTCGCCGGTCATGTGAATCAAATCGGCATTGTGTGATGAAACCCTTCTCTGAGAGAACCGGCTCCGTCTTTACTGCCAGGCTCCCTCTGTGCCAGGCCGACAAGGCTGGCATGGTTGGACCGGCACTCGCGGAGTGATTCTTCAGGTTGTCAAAAAAACTGGCATCCTCAAGTGTAGACAAGCATTGAGCAGTCTCAAAACCAGAGAGAAACAAGATTGGAAGAGCCTACCAGGACCCACTGGCTTACCTCTATAAATGTCATCCATAAGTAACAGCAAGGCATTTCAAACAGTGAAAGGGCAACATCACAGGTGTTGACTCACCTTCCGCAGAGAGTCCCTGGATGTTTATTCCCTTAGCTGCCAGGAAATTCAAGCAGGCATCTATGTTTTCAATCTAGGAGGAAGAAAAAAACAATATAAGCTCAATAAATGTTGAGCTTTCTCCAGAGCTCTCTTATTAGGAACAAGACCCTGTGTCAGAAGAGGGGGTTCACTGTGCATTTGCTAAGTTTCCCAAAGAGGAAAAAAATGACATGAAAATGCCGAATGGACAGACGGATGGATGGATGCAGGTCAGGACTCTCCTTTGTCTGTACTTGCACAGGAAAAGGTTACCTAATATCCTAACCACACACAGTGCCAAGAGTCGAGGCCTTGGATTGCTCACGGCTGCCAAGAATAACCAGGGTGAAATCGGAGCTCTCGTGCGGATCACTGTCACCAGCGCTATCCTGAACGCTGGAGCAGCTGCCAGAAACATGGAGGTGGGGATGAGGTTAGGAGACCCACCCCCCCACCAGCAGCTGGGAGAGGTTTCCAGTCCCCGAGGAGGCGAGCAGTCAAATATAAAAAGAGTGAGTGGGAATTTCAGCAGGAATCTGGGTAGTGTTGACTCACAAAATTCTCAGGATGGCAGGCATCGCAGAGGACCGAGGAGAGCTGCCAGCTCACCCAACCTCTCTGTCCTTTGTGTCTTCTGTGGCAAGAAGGGACCCAGTCCCACCAGAGTCTGGGAGGCCTTCCAGGCTTTCCAGGGTGGATGCTATGGCCAAGGGCAAGCCCACGTCCCCCCTGGCCCCCCCACCACAGGAAAGAGCAATTAGGTCATTCCCAAAGGTCTAATTTGACTTCAGTTGTCAGGGTTAATTACTTTTAGGTCTACAGGAAAATGTTCAGGCTTGATTCATGTCAGTGGTAACCATAAATAAAAGAAATTGCTTTGGACTTGACGGAGGGAACTTCGGATTTCACAGAGTTTGCATTTCACGTCTTCCTTACCTCTACACCCCCCAGCCCCTGCCCGACTTCCCAGGCTCCAGCCACATGCTTATGAGCTCAAACCAGTATTTGACCCAAGGGGTTTGTTCTGAACCCATAAATGACTATCACAGTGTGCTTGTGACCATTCTCCTCTCCTCCCCCAAGCACCATCCTGATGGCTCCTTCGTAGCCATAGAGTAAAGTGTCTCCATTGTACGAGCTCTCATTCGAGTACAGTCTGGCTCCAAGGCAGTCTTCTTAAAGTTCATGTCCACCCTCCCCTGATGTCTGGCATTCTCTGCTCTCAGTCTTCGCAGCTTCTAAACAAGTTAAACTTGGGGACACCTGAATAAAACTGCATCCACTGAAAAAGCATCTGCTCCAACCTTGCATTTTTTTTTTTTTTTTTTAAGCTCAGGTTCCCATCTCTTTCCTAGCTTCCAAGGTCTTCATGTGGGAGGCATTCTTTCATCTCTGGGAAAAGGGGTAGAATGCTATTTCCCACAGATAAAATAAATGCTGATGCTACGGGTTTTGCCTGCCACCATGGCAGAAAGTCGTATCTTACATAGCGGGAGGAAAAATGAGATGGCTTTAAGCGCTCCTTTCTTCTTTCCAGTGCAGGGTGACCGACAGTGGCAATTCAGGTGCTACCATCTTGGCAGGAAGTGGGGGGGAAGGAGGTGTTCAAAGAAGAAGAGAATGGCTGGGAGGACCCTGTGCACGGTGTTTAGAGCAGCCAGCTTCTTCGTAGAAGTGTAATAAAAATCCTCTCTCTGGATGTGACTGCGCTGTATTATAAAACCCTGCTTTTGAGAATTCATGCTATTGCACACAGTGGTAACAGGTCAAAACCACTCAAAAGGATTTTTTGCCTCCATACAAAGGTACTAATATTGAAATCATGGTAAAATTATAAAATTCTCCTGTTACCACTTGTCTCTTCCTATAATCCTATCCACTTTTTTGGGCGTGTGTGTCTGTGTGTGTTTATTTTTTAATTTTAAATTAATTTTATTGAGGTATCATCTATTTACAAAGTTGTGTTAATCTGTACAGCAAAATGATTTAGTTAGACATACATTCTTTTCCATATTCTTTTCCTTATAGTTTATCACAGGGACCCTGAATACAGTTCCCTGTGCTATACAGGACCCAAACCTACTTCTTTTAATATCTCGTGGTGCACAGCTCAGAAAGCAGGCTTTGGCAATCATGTCCCCATGGAAAATGAGAAGCAGAAAAGGCTGACTGCCCCTGAACCTGATAATGCAAATTCAGAAATAGTGTATTTGTTATTTATCCTGGGAAGTGTCACGTGGGTGGACTGAGATGGGTAGGTTTAAGGTTTTTTTTACCAATACTGTGGCAGTGGGACACTGAACACAGGAGAAAGTACACCCACCAAGATGGTCAGGAAAAGCTCTGCTTACTGCAACACAGCAATTCTACAGAACTTCCCTCCAAGGAGCACATGTATGGAGCATTCGATGTATGTGTCCTCCTTTAAAGTCCATAGTAATTTCTGTTTGCAAGGCTAGCCTTGGTAGATTTCAGTTGATCCACGGGTTTTCTTTTTAAGTGTTAAATTCCGTTAAGGGGAGGAATAATATACATGGGTTACCTAGAATACTTCATCTCTCTTTTTTTTTTTTTTTTTTTACAGTCCTATCCCTCTGTCAACGAACTTCATAATTTCGATCAGTAGTTATTTGCTGAGTGAAGGAGACTAGGAAAGGAGGATTTTGTGCAACCCTCCCCACCACTAGGGGGCATCTGGCCACATCTGGTCACATTCGGGGTTGTCATAACCCTGAAGGGAACTGACATCTAGTGTTCAGAGGCTACGGGTGCTACTAGCACAGATCCCTCCCAATAAAGACTTATCCAACCCCACATGTCAGCAGTGCCAAGGGTGAGATATCTGAGATGATGCTTTTAATCACTCATTCAGTCAAGGTAATGATTCGATGTCTGCTCTGTGCCAGGTACTACGCTCCATTCTTCTGCTGGTGTTGGTGCGGAGTTCTCCTCCCAGTCCAAGAGTCCACATTTACACAGTCCTCCTCTTTAGGGTCCACACACACCCCGACTCCCCTCCGTTTCCAGGAGAATCACAGCATCTAATAAACAAGGGAAACATTAGGATCTCCCTCCATTAGGTGAAGAGAGGAGGCCCCAGGGCACCAGGAATGCTTTCTCCTAAAGAGGAGATGAAACGGGAACACTGTCCAGATGGCTGAGCTGCACTTCCAGAAAACATAAAACCTAAAAATAAGAACTTGGTTCATCATTTAAAAGATAGTTCATAAGCCCGTCAAGCGCCCTGAATTTTACGCCCCCCTTTACCATGAATTCTCTGCTCACAGGAGGAGTTCAAAACACATTCCTCAAGTTTCAAATCCATTCTTTAATAATGTTCCATTAAGGTTAAAACTCATGCCTGACAAGGCGGCAGGGACCCACACTCTTTTCATCTGTACCCCAGGAAAGGCATGGGGCTGGGGAGCAAGGTCAGATGTGGATTCCAACCTCCCGCTTCACTTGGAATGAGATCAGAAGGGGAGACTGTTTCTTTGATCCAGGCTCTCTTGTGATTCAAAATCACCTTAAAGTTTTCTTATAAACACTGTTCAGGTAAACAGTCCAGCCTCTTGTATGACTGAAACCGCACACTCCCACCACATCATCCCTGGAGGGGACTGGCCAGCGTCAGCCCCTGGGGTTCCCATCACAGCACAATGAGGTGCCCATCTTTAAAGAGCCTCGTGGCTCATAGGGGATCCAGACATCTAGTGCAGATCCTGGTGAAGTTGAGAGGCAGAGCGAAGGAAAAGACTCTTCACCAGCAAAGTATGTAAATAGAACCGAAGTTGTTCATTAACACATAGTGGCCAACATAAACTGCTTTCCAAAATTAGCTGAAAAAAATATCTGTGCAAAGTCTGACATTCCAGTGCGGCTGAGCGGGTGGGGAGGGGCACTGGGTGAGAAGGCTGCTGTAGCTGTTGCCGTAGAAATGGGTCCAAGAGCTCTGGGATCAAGCTCCTGGAGTTTGTAATGCTAGCTGGGGTGGAGGCAGGAAGCTGAGAAATGGGACCACAACACCAGAGACCCTGGGAGGAGAAAGGAGCTGGATGAAAGAGAGGGCAGAGTAAGGGGACAAACTGAGGCCAAGATGCCTTCCCAGGGTTCCCCTTGCTTTGGGGCCACATGTGGCCTCCACCCTGTGTGGTCCATGAACATCCGAGAAAGAAAGGCTGGCGTTTTAAGCCTTTCCCCCCACTCTCAGTCAGGATCTCCATCCCATAGTTGAATAGCTTCTCAATAGTCTCTAAACATTGGACCTGCAGGGCAACTTCCATGGACCAAGTACATTGTAGCCTAGCTCTCCCACACCCAGAAATACATCTACATCCAGCCCAGGAAGAGAGCAAGGAAAATCAAAACAAGTGGCAGACAACTGGAAAGAGAAGGGAGGGGGCTGGCAGGCAAATGGAAAACTTTACATTTCAGTCATGGTTAAGGCTGGACAGGGTCTCATGATAACGTAAAATATGCAAACCTCAGAAGCACTGCTGTATATCTCCTCTGTAGCTTAGAGACTGATCAAATACCATCTGTTGTGGCAGTTGTCATGGTAGCATTTTCACTCTGAATACCAGCATAGCTGATTGCAAAGTGCATGAAACTGATTAATCCAGATGAAGACCATCTCTACCGCCGCCCAGGGGAAGGTCGGGTTCCAGGCAGACCCAGTAAGTGGGATGCTAGTTTTGATGAGTTTAGTTTCTCACCAAGCCCCTTGGAGGTCTCCATCCTGAGAAGATGAAATTGACAAAGGAGGCAAATAGATGCTGCTTTCGAGTCAGGCTTGATCATAGTCATTAAAAAAAAAAAAACATGAAATGCCTAGAGCTTAGATAGTGGGACACCTGGAGCTCAGAGAAGGCTGAGCAAGAACCTGTACATTCTAAGGACTTGAAAAGCACTGTATAGCTTCTTTTTGAGCCTCTTAGCACAAACAACTTCCTTCCAGAAGTATGTGTGATCCTCACACCTGATACTGCTACTTGTCAACAAAAACAATTATCATTCATCCATCTATTTATCCATTTCTTCACCCATACCTACTGAGCACCTTCAGGGTGTTAGGCAGTGTGTTGGTACTGGGTATACAGTGGTGAATCAAAGAGACATAATTCCTGACCTTGCAGAATCTACAGTCTAATGTAGGGGAACTAGCACTGAACAAACAGAACACTGATAGCATCTGTCATGTACTAAAGGACTTGATCAAGCCTGGAAGGATGGGGGGTCAGCTGAGAATTCAAGGCAGAGGTAGAAAGTTGGTCCACAGAAATAAGGCTTTTGTCTGTTCTCTTCACTGACGTAACCCCAAGCACCCAGAAGAGCACAGGGCGCATTGTACGTAATCAAGGTATGTTTGCTGAAGGGAAATTCGAGCAGAGACGTAACACTGAGCCAAGCACTGACAGCGGGGAAGAGAAGAACACCCCCATCACAGGTTTTATGCAGGATGCGGCCTCGCACATTCTGGGCACCAAAAGAGAGTCAAAACGGCTAGAGGCCAGGGAGCAATGGAGAAGAGCAGAGAGAGAGGGCCCAGAGCAAAATCGGAGCACTGGGCCAGCCACACTCAGGAGTGGAAGCAGAAACGGAGAAAAGGAAGGGTCCTTCTTGTTCTTAGGGAAGCCTTGGCACCGCATTACCACGGCAACAACAGCCAGGCCAAGCCCTTCCAAGCTGGTCTGAAAGCTTTAGGAGGGATGAGCTGTGCTGTGTCAGGGGTGGATCAAGCAGAGCCTTCAAGGTGGGGCTGCAGTGACATCCGGACTGGGCACTGAGATGGGGAGGGGTGGGGAGGGCAGGGCCGCGCCTGTGGTCACATTTACCAGGAAGGCCTGTTTCCTATCTACCAGGCCTCCATGCTCTCCTGACACTCCTTCCCCTTGCCAGTTTCCAAAAACAAAAATAGAAGGAAAAAAGTAAAAGAAATGCAACCATGAAACCAGACCCAAAAGCACTCTGGGGAACCGCGCTCCTGAATGCCTGTCTCACCAGTGTTGTTTTCTTGCTCTGCATTCCTGGGGACCACGACCTGATGAGTGATTGCCCGGTCTCACATTTTTCTCCATCTGTGTCAGTGTTCAGCCACCTCACATGGTCACGGGCCACAGTGTGGTCCTGGGGGTGCACACCACCGCACAACACAGCAGCAGGGCCCAGACAAAGCAGTTCTAATTTTAGAAGGGAACCCCGGAAAGAAGGGAGGTATGCCCGTGCTTCCGATTCTCCCAGGTGGGGAAACACTCAGGAGTATCTCCCTTGAAGCCCCACATGCTATTACATGCTTGGCAGACACATAAGGCCATCTTTGGCCACAGCGCTCCATACCTGCTGTCCCAGCTCTGGCCATTCAAGCTTCAAAGCTTTCAGAAATTCATCTCTAGTTCTCTTGGTAGCTTTGAAAGAGAAAGCTCCAGAATGAGGGACTTGAAGGCTGGATGGGGCTTGAGTGTTTCTGTCAGACTGTTTCTCTGCTGCTTTAATGCCTTGCCCAGTTGCCTCCTTTAATTTGGCAATGGTATCCTCCTTATCTTTTAAGATATTTATAACTTGGGCTTTCTAAGATGTTGTCAAGAATTCCTTTTTAACAAGATTTTATAGGAGCCTCTCTGCTATTACAGCAAACGGGTAAGTCCATATGGATACGGAAAAAAAAACTCTCTAGAGAAGAAAACTGAAAACAAGAATCTCGAATTCCTCCAGTAGCTATCTTTTTTCACTTTGCTTCCAACTGCCTAGAATTGTTTCATTGCCCAGTTATTTTCTGACTTCTCAATTTTTCCCTTGAAACAAAGAGAGAGGCCTGGAGGGGCGCCATGGCTAAGTTTTCCAAGTCAGCCCTCATTCTGGAGGCCCCAGATCAGATGCTTAGAGTTGAGCTCCGCAGTGTGTCTGCTTCCAGAGTGTCCTCCTGAGGGTGAAAGCACCCTGGGGGTTAGTATCATGGGAGAGGCCCAGAGGATGCCTCTGTGTGTGTTCCTTCAGGAAGGCATTCTGCACGTCATCCCTAACTTCCTAGCACTCCCAAAAGAGATTAGTCCAAGTGGAGGTCTCCGTCAAGAGCTGACACAGATGCTAAAAGGAGACTGATGAGGGCTTAAGGAGTAATATTTACAGGGGAAAAAAAAGGCTTTGTTGTTGTTTTTTAGTCTTCAAGTCATGTNATTCTGCACGTCATCCCTAACTTCCTAGCACTCCCAAAAGAGATTAGTCCAAGTGGAGGTCTCCGTCAAGAGCTGACACAGATGCTAAAAGGAGACTGATGAGGGCTTAAGGAGTAATATTTACAGGGGAAAAAAAAGGCTTTGTTGTTGTTTTTTAGTCTTCAAGTCATGTCCGACTCTTTGCGACCCCATGGACTGCAGCACACCAGGCCTCCCTGTCCATCACCAACTCCCGGAGTTAGCTCAAACTCATGTCCACTGAGTCAGTGATGCCATCCAGCCATCTCATCCTGTCATCCCCTTCTCCTCCTGCCCTCAGTCTTTCCGAGCATCACGGTTTATCCCAATGAGTCAGCTCTTCACATTAGGTGGCCAAAGTATTGGAGCTTCAGCTTTAGCATCAATCCTTCCAATGAATATTCAGGGTTAATTTCCTTTAGGATTGACTGGTTTGATCTCTGTGCTGTCCAACGGACTCTCAAGAGCCTTCTCCAGCTCCACAATTCAAAAGCATCAATTCTTCAGTGTTCAGCCTTCTTTATGGACCAACTCTTATATCCATGCATGATCACTGGAAAACCCATAGTTTTGACAATAGGGATCTTGTCGGCAAAGTGATGTCTCTGCTTTTTAATATGTTATCTAGGTTTGTTATAGCTTTTCTTCCAAGGAGCAAGCACCTTTTAATTACATGGCTCCAGTCACCATCTGGAGTGATTTTGGAGCCCAAGAAAATAAAATATGCCTCTGCTTACACTGTTTCCCCATCTATTTGCTATGAAGAGATGAGACCAGACACCATGATCTTAGTTCATTACATGCTGAGTTTTGAGCCAGCTTTTTCACTCCCCTCTTTCACCTTCATCAAAAGGCTCTTTAATTTCTCGTCACTTTCTGCCATTAGAATGGTATCACAAGCTTTGGGGTCACACAAATCTGGGTTCAAATCCTGATTCTGCCATTTACTGAATTACGATATCAGCAATTTAACCTCAATGACCTGACCTGTAAAATGGGCGTTACACCGATCACACAGGGTGGTGGCGGTGACTATACGAGAGGACATGTGTATGTGGTACTCAGTAGGCGCCCAATAACTGGCAGTCTCTGTTAGCTGCTGTCACTTCTGATATGACTGTCCCTTGGCAACAGTGCTCAGACCGTACATGCCCAGTGCCGTGTCCGGAGCTGGCCTCTGGCAAAACAGAGAGAATCAGACAAGCTTATTTGGTCTGCTTTCTATTCCTCCTCCTGGGATTTCCTCTCTATCTCCTGATGGGTAACTGTCTCTTAACAAAGATGCTGATATACCAGCTCACGCCGAGACAGACGCTGTCTGTCTCGGCGCTACTATCCTCTGTCTCGGCGCTACTATCCTCTGTCTGTCTCGGCGCTACTATCCTCTGTCTGTCTCGGTGCTTCTATCCTCTGTCTGTCTCGGCGCTACTATCCTCTCACCAGCGCCCTCTCCTGGAGGTTCTTGCATTCCATCACAATTATTAGGGGCAGGATCTATTGATACAGATTTTGAACTCTACACTAAATTCGAGTTCCCTGAGAAACTACTCTTAAAAGCCTAAGAAAACTGTTCACCGCGTCAAGTCTCACAGTCATCATCTGTGGCACAGGAATGCTGATATTTATAACTGTCTCGCAGCAGGACTGTGGAGTCCATGGACTGACATAAGGCAAGGGTCTGGTGCCCCCCATAGTGTTCATGGGGTTCTCAAGGCAAGAATACTGAAGGGGTTTGCCATTCCTTCTCCAGTGGACCACATTTGTCAGAACTCTCCATTATGACTCGTTCATCTTGGGTGGCTCTACACGGCATGGCTCATCGTTTCATTGAGTTAGACAAGGCTGTGGTCCACGTGATCAGTTTGATTGTTTTCTTTGATTGTGGTTTTCTGTCTGTCTGATGCTGAAGCTGAAACTCCAATACTTTGGCCACCTGATGGGAAGAACTGACTCACTGAAAAAGAGTCTGATGCTGGGAAATTGAAGGTAGAAGAAGGGGATGACAGAGGATGAGATGGTTGGATGGCATCACTGACTCAATGGACATGAGCTTGAGCAAGCTCTGGGAGTTGGTGATGGACAGGGAAGCCTGGTATGCTGCAGTCTATGGGGTCGCAAAGAGTCAGACACGACTAAGCGACTGAACTGAACTGACGTTACACAGATCTTTAAAAATGCTGTTTATACAATCCCATAATGGCAGAGTACTAGACACTCAAGGCATCTTCTGAAAAAGAAAGATCATTTGGGGTTGTGAAACATTCTGAGATCTGCTAAATTATATGACAGTGTAGCCTCTCTATGAATGGGCTCCTTGAGCAAAAATCCACTTTGACCCTGTTGGAATCAATGTTTTCTATCCAAAAAAGTTCTCAGGTCAAAGTCTCCTCTGTTAAGCTACATGAAAAGCCCTACGCCTTACACAAGTAGTTTGTGAAGAAGAATCACAAATGTTTTTTTTGCATAAAAATTTGAATTTACCTACAGAGAAGGATACAGACTTAGATTCCAACTTCTAGAGCCCATGGCTGCCTCTCAAATGAATGTGGAAGAGCAGTACTTGTTGGAGAATTTCACCCAGGGACAAACTGGAACCTGGCAGCCTCATTCATTCCTGGAAAAGTGATGACTGAGTATTTACTCTCTCCCAGGCCCTGCTCCAGGGAAAGGGCAAAACAGTAGTGATGAGACAGTGTGGTCCTTCCTTTCTGGAAAAGACAGCTTCCCAAGTAAGAGCAGACTTTAAACAAATATCACACCCACTAAACAAAGTGATACGGGCTAATTTAGACCTATATTAGCTCACCTGCTCAAAAGTCTGTCACTGAACTTCTGCGCTTTTTCTAGAAAGTCTGGGATCTTTTTGTATTTTTGTCATGCATGTGTTGTGTCTGTGTGTGTGTGTGCACTCAGTCGTGTCTGACTCTTTGTGACTCCGTGGATGTAGCTCACAAGGCTCCTCTGTCCATGGAATTTTCCAGGCAAGAACACTGCAGTGGGTTGCCACTGCCTTCTCCATATTCCCATATTTGTCATATTCCCATGCTTAAACTTATAACACACCACAGAGTCTTCAAGAGGCTGCTGCTGCTGCTAAATCGCTTCCGACTCTGTGCGACCCCATAGACGGCAGCCCACCAGGCTCCTCTGTCTCTGGGATTCTCCAGGCAAGAACACTGGAGTGGGGTGCCATTGCCTTCTCCAATGCATGAAAGTGAAAAGCGAAAGTGAAGTCACTCAGTCGTGCCAATTCTTAGTGACCCCATGGACTGCAGCCTACCAGGCTCCTCCATCCCTGGGACTTTCCAGGCAAGAGTACTGAAGTGGGGTGCCATTGCCTTCTCTGCTTCAAGAGGCAGCAGACCATAAATGCAAAACAAAGCCAAACAGTAGATCCTTGATATACCCTAAGAGTGCAGTAAATCCTCAGTTGTGGAGGGACCACAGAGTAATGGGATCATTAATTGGTAGATGAAGGCCAGGTTGGGGACCAGTTCCCTCACGCTAACCTGAAAAACTCAGTTTTGTGGCTCAGCCAACCTGCCAATGGCCACTGTTTATGGTCCTTGTGGGTGTTCATGAGTATCTGACCCATGGACTGGGCTTCCTCAGTGGCTCAGTGGTAAAGAGGAGGACAATGCAGGAGACGCAGAGACACGAGTTCGATCCCTGGTCAGGAAGATCCCCTGGAGGAGGAAATAGCAGCCCGCTCCAGTCATCCTGCCCAGAAAAGTCCTGGACTTTTCTAGGTCTTTTCTAGGTCTTTTTCTAGGTCTCCCTAGAGGAGACCGACGGGCTACAGTCCACGGGGCTGCAAAAGAGCCAGACACAACTAAACAGCAGCAAAGCTGATCCATGGATTCCTACCCCGCAGTTCTCCGGATAGCATGACATATTAATAACTGAGTGCAAGATGGATCCTGGTAGCATAGGTAACCAGGGAAGCAAAGCCAAGCAGATACATTTAAATGCTTTAATACTCGATTCAGAATCCTGCAAGACTTTGCACTCTGTGCTGAAGGCTAGAAGGAAGGGAAGCCAACTGCTCTGTTATCCCCTCCTTGTTTTAATACATATCACCTGTAGTGTTAATTTCTGCAGAAGATGTAACTAAAATATCGCCATTAAGAGAAAATAGAAATGGCATATTTGGGAATTTCCTTGCAATTCAGTGGTTTGGACTCTGTGCTTTCACTGTGAGGGTCTGGGTTCAATCCCTGGCTGGGGAATAAGATTCTACCAGCAGTGAGGTGTGGCCAAAAAAAAAAAATTACCATTGTGCCCACTCCAATTTCAGATGCTGCTAGGCATAATACTATTATCACATGTCAGGCATAATATTAGGACCTTTCACATACATTACACTTAAATCCATTTTTTTATTCACAAGCTGTTATGGCTTCCTGCTGCTACTGCTGCTAAGTCGCTTCAGTTGTGGCCGACTCTATGTGACTCCACAGACGGCCGCCCACCAGGCTCCTCCGCCCCTGGGACTCTCCAGGCAAGAATACTGGAGTGGGTTGCCATTTCCTTCTCCAATGCGTGAAAGTGAAAGTGGAGTCGCTCAGTCGTGTCCGACTCAGCAACCCCAGGGACTGCAGCCTACCAGGCTCCTCCGTCCCTGGGATTTGCGAGGCAAGAGTACTGGAGTGGGGTGCCAGTGCCTTCTCCTGTTATGCCTTCCTAGTGAACATTAATAAAGAATTTGGGAGATTTTGCAAGTAGTACATTAAGAAACTAGATCTGGTCAATGGTTTCAAGTTTCAAAATCTGTGATCAAGGCAAAGAGCTACTTGTCAACCAATCAAAAAGTATATGAGATTAAAAGTAATTAAGAATATAATCAAGAATTAAAATAACTCAACTCTGTTTACTGCCACTGCCAGAATGTTGGAGGTGTGGGCAAAGTCACTGAAAGAGGAGAACAAATGAGACAAGGAAGGTCTTTTACAAGATACCCTCCAAGTTTCCCAAGGCTACAAGACTGCTAGTGCACCTGAAGAAATAGAAACAATTCTTAACTTGTCATGTAAGGCTAACCTGTTACTATTTCCATCCTTGTCAAGTATTTAACTGAACCAGATAAAACTGCCATTTTTGTAGGTAGAGAATGGTTAAATACTAGCTATTTCACATGGTTCTCTCTGTTACCAATATATTAGAAAGATGATTCCCCCTAAAAGTTAAAATTATATTGCCAGGTGATCATAAAAATTCATCACTTTATAGCCACTGACAAAGAATCTATAAATTCTGAGACTCAGATTCAAATCTCTGCAACTGTCTCTCCAAGGAGTTTCATAAGACTGATGATGATACATCTTGACTTATATATACACAAAGTCAGAAAAACAAGCATCCATAAGCTAACCCCTCAAAGGCCCTTTGCTCTGGTTCTAAGAATTTCTTCTGCGCTCTCCCCTTAGAGAAGCAGACTGGGGCCAGGGCAAGACTTTCGTTCCAGTTGCTTCTGTCGAAACTTCCCACAGAAGGCGAGCACTAGTCACCCTTCACAATAGTGAAGGGAAGCCCAGGTCACAGGCCCTCTCCTCTCGCCTTCCTGTTCCTTCAGGGGAAAGTGTGAGAAAGAAGCTCTGGTCAGGTTCTGCCCTCTTATTCAACTCTACGTGACTGTTCCCACGTTCGCACCAATGTGGGAATCTCCTCTGCAGGAAAAGCCAACTCATGCCACGGGGTCATCGTTGGCCTCGTGATGGCACTGGTACTAAGAGCATCTTTTACAGGAGGAGATGCAAGTCAAGGAGTTCTCAGGACCAGAGGGGAAATCTGAGGGACCAGAGGTTTCTCAGAGGTTCCTGGCTCCCTTTGGGCAAAAGTACTTAATTTCCCCAAGCTTCAGTTTTCCTTTTAGTAAAATGGAGATAATTATCCCTTTCTTGAAAGCCTTATAGACTCCTCCCAAGAAACTAATATTTATACGCTTAGAAAACATGAAACACTGGATTAGACTCTTCTCCATACATTATTATGTCAATTAATTTTCACCACTAGATAAGGTAGGAATTATCATCACTTTTCATATGGGCAAATGTAGGCATAGAGCGTTTAAATGCCTTCCTAAAATCAACAGTTATTAAATGGCAGGGTTGGAATGTGAACACTTACTCGATGTTTTGTAAGCTATGAAGCCTATACACAGGGGCATTAACAACCAAACAGCAGGAGTTCAGCATTGCTGCGGAGGATGAGAATGATCACCCAGTTTTGTCATTCATTTCCTTGGATAAAGATGCGCAAATAATTAATCCATCCAAACTAAGCCCAATCTTTACATCAGAAAGATGAAGAGCACTTCACAGAGGAGGGAGTGACTTCTCCAACATCCTTTGGACATGTTTTGTGGACAATATTGATGTTCTTTTACAGTGTTTTGAAATCTTCTAGGGCAGGAATCATTTAAATCAATATAAAGATTACAGGTAGTATTTTTATGTCAAAATGCTCCCCAAATGGATTTTTTTAAACCACCATATGCCAGTGTTTAGATCTCCTAAGAAAGATCACCTCATGTGAAGAGCTGACTCATTGGAAAAGACTCTGATGCTGGGAGGGATTGTGGGCAGGAGGAGAAGGGGACGACCGAGGATGAGATGGCTGGATGGCATCACTGACTCGATGGGCGTGAGTCTGAGTGAACTCCAGGAGTTGGTGATGGACAGGGAGGCCTGGCGTGCTGCAATTCATGGGGTCACAAAGAGTCAGACACGACTGAGCGACTGAACTGAACTGAAGAAAGATCAGGAATTAGAACTTATGAGAACATAGCAGTTTGAGGGTAAAAAACCTCAAATGTGTGCAGGAAGCAGGTAGGCAAAAACCAAGTGAAAAGGCCTGGGTATAAGACAGTAGGGAATGATGGGAAGTATGGCTAATGCAGCCTGTGGCTGCTGCTGTTCAGGCGCTAAGTTGTGTCTGACTCTTTGTGACCCCACAGACTGTAGCACGCCAGGCTTCCCTGTCTTTCGCTATCTCCCAGAGTTTGCTCAGACTCATGTCCACTGCGTCGGTGATGCTGTCCAACCATCTCATCCTTTGCCTCCCTCTTCTCCTTTTGCCTTCAATCTTTTCTAGCATCAGGGTCTTTCTCAGTGAGTTGGCTCTTTGAATCAAGTGGCCAAAGTATTGGAGCTCCAGCTTCAGCATCAATCCTTCCAACGAATATTCAGGACTGACTTCCTTTCAGATTGACTGGTTTGATCTCCTTGCATTCTACACATACCTAAAGGAGGCAGCCGGTATCCAGGTTTAGTCAAGTTTTGCCTGTGGAATATCAATCCAGGACTGCCAATTTTTCCCCCCCTAAAAAAAGTTGGAAGATCACTGTTTGTGCAGTATATTGATTTTTACCTAACTGTCAGCAGCTATTTAGTTTTTCTTGAGAAAGGGCTTCTGGAACCTGAACTCAGCTTGCTGGCCACTGTTCTCTACTCTTTACACACCGGCAGTCCTCTACTGACCAGTTCCCAATGCAGGCACCACAGGCTAACTACGCCTTACCAAAGGGCCAACAAGAATTTCTCACTAAGTTCTGGTTCACAGGAAAATAAACAAAATACAAAAATAAACACAGGAAAAACACCCCTTTGGGGCTAGGCTGAAACATAAGAAGCCCATGAAGACAGGCACAGGGAGATGGATCTAAGCGTGGAGCCAGATGACTTTTATATAAAGCACAGTCCACATGGTTATAAATCACCATCCAATTTCTCTTTCAGCTCAGGGTGATCTGAAGCTCTCCTCTCCCCACCCATTCTCACATTTGCTAAGCTCTTTAACCATATTGAGCACCACATATTGACACTTAAAATGCCTCAGTTTCAAAGTAGGTGTAATGGGAATTTCTTCAGTTAATATTCTCTGCGCATCCAGCAGATGCCAGGTTATGGTATGGGCAGATGGACAGGGACCTCGCCCTCAAAGAAGTTAATGCCAGGCAGTTAAGGACAACGTGCTAAAGGATTATCACCTGGGTTTTCAATGGAAGAAACCAAGGGTCACAGAGGTTAAGTGAGCTGGAAAGTAGAGAAGACACTTGCAAACTCCAAGACCACAGCCGAGTGTACAATTCAGATCTTACCGATTTAGAACTCACCAATTGTTCTCAGACAGGAGGATGTCTAATGCATCCTCATCTTTCCGAAAGTAAACTGATTGGTTCATTCAAAATATTTAGTTAGACCTTGCTGTGGTGATCATTTCACAATATACACAAATGCTGAATCATTATGTTTGTACGCCTGATACAAATGTGACATTGCATGTCATTTATATCTCAATCAAAAATATACAGTGTTTGCTATCCTTAAAATGGATAACCAACAAAGACCTATTGTACAGCCCATGGAACTCTGCTCAATGTTATGTGGCAGCCTGGATGGGAGGGGAGTTTGTGGTAGAATGAATACATGTATATATATGGCCGAGTTCCTTCACTATTCACCTGAAACTATCCAAACACTGTTAATTGGCTATACCCCAGTACAAAAAGTTTTTGGTGTTAAAAAATTATATCAAAACATTTAAAAAGGAAAAAAAATACACAGTGTTCCTAAAAAAATTAGTTAAAATTAACCTTTAGATAGATTAACTTTTAAATTTTTAAAGAACTTTGCAAACCGATAGATATTGAAATGCATGTTTGCAGCCATATCCCCAAAGAAAACTATTTTTACATCATCCAAAAGCTTGGCTTGTTACAAATGCAAATTATCCAGCTCCTCCTCAGACCTACTGCATGGGACACTCTAGGGGTGGGGCCCAGGGCTGCTTTTGCAAGCCCTCCAGGCTACCCCCTTGTTCACTAAAGCTGGAGCAGCCTGGCACAAGAGGCTTTGCCGAATCTCCAGTCGTGGCATCGTTTCCACCCATCTTTATAACAAAGTTAAAAGAAAAAGCTGAGAAATAAAAGACTGGATTTGAAAATTTGGGGGCCTAGGATGACTCAAGTTTCTTGATAGCATTTAAAAGTTAATAGTATATTTCACATATTAAAACTTGACAGATACCATGGTCCCACTCTCTGGAAAGCTCCCGGAGAGCTGGACCATTTATTGTTTAGCTCACTCATCTGACATCATCTGAGCATTTTCAATATACCTAGCTGCAAACATGGAACTTTTCACTGAACTAAAAGATTAAAAAAAAAAAAAAACAAAAAAAAACTCGCGCTGTGTGTACTACAAAGCTTTGATGGGATTACCTAGCTTATAAAATATGTCTCTCATAAGGTGTGCTTAAATGTCATATTGACTACAAGACAAACGCACATTTGCTGTGGAGCATAGTGCCTACTCAGCATCAGGAATACTGTGTATCCGCTTCTGAACAGCAGATGAAATGGCACTTGCCATTCCCATGACAGCTCAGTATCTGAGGCAGCCCACACATGGTCGCAGTGCTGGAGGCTAAATGTGGGCCTTCACTTCCCCACACCTTTCTGCAATGACCTGTGCTGAGTGTACAGATGTGCAAATCTCCATTCTGAAGTGTCCCATGAACGGAAGCAACTTCCAATCAACTGGGCAACCCAGAGGCTCACAGTGGTAAAATGAGCCTCTGCTATAAACCTAAATAGGCTCCTAATACAGTAAGTTACTTTGTTTCAACCCCACAGTGTATTAGTTTCTTATTGCTGCTGTAACTAATGGCCTCAAACTTCATAACTGAAAGCAACATGTATTTATTACCTTAAAATTCTGGAAGGTCAGAAGTCCAGAATCAGTTTCAGTGGCTGAAATCAAGGAGTCAGCAGGGCTGCATTTATGCTGGAGGTTCTAGGGGAGAATTCCTCTTTGTCCTTTTTAGCTTTTGGAGGCCACCTGCATTTCTTGGCTCATGGCCCATTCTTCCATCTTCAAAGTCCGCCCAACAGGGCCTTCCAACCTCATTCTCTCTCATTCATTCTCTCCCTCTGCCCTTCCCCCGCCTCTCGCTTTTCCCTCCGCTCCTCCTCTCTCTCCTCTGACCCTGCCTCTGTGTTCCAGGGTCTATCTTCTCTCTCACCTTCCTGCCTCCCGTCTTGGAAGGACCCCTGTGATCACACTGGGCCTGCTCATTTAATCCAGGATAATCCTCCTATCTCGAAATCCCTAATTTAATCACCTCTGCAAAGTTCCCTTTATCATTTAAAAGAACATATTCACAGGTTCCCAGGATTAGAACGTAGACATCTTTGGGGGTCCATTGTTCAGCCCACCACACCAGTACCTACTTTTTGAATAGGAAAGACCTTTTTCATGCACAAGTCAATAGTTGGGAAAGATGGGACTTGTAAACAGGGAAGGGAATGACAGTCTCATGTGCTCTTTTCATGAAACAGGATGATGCCAGGTGCTTTTATTACCACCTCTCACTCATCTCTGGCCACCCTCGAGGCAGCTTCCATAATTATCTGCCTTTTACAGGTGAGGGAAAAGATTCCAATTTTCAGCAACTTGCCCAGCACACCTGCCCAGTATGTGAGACCCAGGTCTTTCTGATTCTGGGGTCCAGGCTTATTCTTCTCCATCCCAAATCTTCTTCTCTGATGGAATGCCTCATCCCAAAACTCTGCCCTTCCTTATACAAGGAGATAGCATCACAAATCTAACTTTTGCACCTTCACATAAGTTTTTTCTTCTTCTTCTTCTTCAATCTATTTCCTTATATGTAGACTAGTATAAGACTAAAGGGAATAAAGTCAGGCTTCCAGGGTTCAAACTCCAGCTTGTCATTTATTAGCTATGTGACTTAAGGTAAGTTGCTAAAACCTCTTTCTGCCTCAGCTTCCTCATCTGTGAAATGGAAATAATAAAGGTATATGCTCTCGAAGAGTTTTATGAAGATAAAAAAAATCAGTTATAATGAAAATAAAATGTCTAGAACACTGTTCCACTTTTGTGTATAAGTATTTGCTATTAATAAATTGGCTTCCCTGGTGGCTCAGATAGTAAAGAATCCACCTGCCAATGCAGGAGACCCGGGTTCTGTCCCTGGGTCAGGAAGACCCCCTGGAGGAGGAAATGGCAACCCACTCCAGTATTCTTGCCTGGAGAATCCCATGGACAGAGGAGCCTTGTAGGCTTCAGTCCATTGGGTTGCAAAGAATAGGACGCGACTGACTAACAACACAATAATATAAAATCATAATAATATAAAACCCTGACAGAACCAGGGACAAAGGCAGAAACCCTAGCCTACACAGAATGAGGGGAAATGGACAAAAGTTTCTTTAACATGACTCACATTTGGCCCCNTAGGCTTCAGTCCATTGGGTTGCAAAGAATAGGACGCGACTGACTAACAACACAATAATATAAAATCATAATAATATAAAACCCTGACAGAACCAGGGACAAAGGCAGAAACCCTAGCCTACACAGAATGAGGGGAAATGGACAAAAGTTTCTTTAACATGACTCACATTTGGCCCCTGGCACAGCACGGCAAATGGCATCAGAATCTAAGTTCTCCACATCCTTTAGTGGAACGAACAAGTTATGTTCTTCACACCATAGGGTTTTTATGAGAATAACGTGAATTAACATATATAAAGTACTAAGAACAGTGATTACCTTCATTTTTATTATCAGTGTTAACCATCTCTGATAGTTGTAAGGATGCCTAAAAATGCTTACCTTGAGCAACATAAAATAACACAGTAAGCGAAAAATTAGCTACAAGGTCCTTGGATCTTCTGAATAAACTAAGGAAGAAAAGAATTAAGAGAAGGGAAGATAGTTCTAGAAGAGTGCTAAATATCCATTTCTTAAATCGAATGAAGAATTTCCAAGGGAACACTCAAATCATTGCTCAATAGTAGATAATGATACGAGAATAACAGTGTATTATAATTCTCTAACCCCACAGAAACATCCAGGCCAGCTTCTTCTTTGGTCTTTCCATCTGTCTATCCATCCATCCATTTATTAAACACCTACTATACTCTAGTAAAGTAATGCTCAAAATTCTCCAAGCCAGGCTTCAGTAATACGTGAACCGTGAACTTCCTGATGTTCAAGCTGGTTTTAGAAAAGGCAGAGGAACCAGAGATCAAATTGCCAACATCCGCTGGATCATAGAAAAAGCAAGAGAGTTCCAGAAAAACATCTATTTNTGCGATTCATGGGGTCACAAAGAGTCAGACACGACTGAGCAACTGAACTGCACTGAACTACTAGTATTTTAACTGATAGATGCTTAGATCCTCAGGTGAAAAGACATAGCATCTCCTTTAAGAAGACAATTCAACGACAACCACAAAGAGCAAGTTATGACACACACAGGAACCAGACATCTGGGGACATAAGGGGCAAAAGACACCTAATTATCTCAATTACTTAACAGCTGACCTGCATATGAAAGGTTACATTCCCCAGGTGGGACACTCATCAGGTCTCCCGGGCAGACTGGGCATCTTGCATCAGAATGGGAGGCATGAGAGCACATGGCCTCTGTGGGGGCACTCCAAGCAGTGTGGCTAAGGATATAGTCTGAGTGGCCAAGTGGCAGGAGATACCAGTAACTAGACCGTGAAGGCCCTTCTTTGTGAACTCAGATCAGTTCAGTTACTCAGTAGTGTCTGACTCTTTGCAACCCCATGGACTACAGCACACCAGGCCTCCCTGTCCATCACTAACTTCTGGAGTTTACCCAAACTCATGTCCATTGAGTCAGTGATGCCATCTCATCCTCTGTCATCCCCTTCTCCTCCTGCCTTAACTTTTCCCAGCATCAGGGTCTTTTCAAATGAGTCAGCTCTTTGCATCAGGTGGCCAAAGTATTAGAGTTTCAGCTTCAACATCAGTCCTTCCAATGTGTACTCAAGAGGATACAAAGTTCCATGGGGAGCTAATGATGGTTTTGAACAGAGAAGTGACCAAAGAGTTAAGAAAGAGACAGGCGTGGAGATGGCCATCATCTTTGACAGAGAATGCTGGCCATAACACAGTGATACCAGCTGTGCCATTTGGAAAGGAAGCAGTGGGTGCTTCCTGCCCATCTTTGCCCTGGACTCTCCAACCCTCCACTTTAAGTTCTAGGGGACCTGCGGACTTTTCTTTATTCCTTCTTGGTTCTGTAAAGTGTGTGGCCTTAGGGCCATGTAAAAATAGGTCCAAGGGCCAGGGATGAGGCAACTCAGCTGCCCAAGGATCTCAGACACTCCCCAGGCATGTGGCTGGCTTTCTGACAGCTGTTGGGAGGGCTCAAGGTCACTGGGGCTGGAAACCTGATCTTGTTGCAGTCTTGCCCTAGCCCAGGAAGCTCCATGAAGAACACAGCTGGTGGTACCTGGCGCCAGGGCTCTCCCTGGGCAACTCAAGAGGCTGCCTTTCTCTGGGGGCCACTTGCCCCTTTTTCCAGCTCTTGAGTTCCATCAACAGGTCAACTCAGGCCCTCTCCAGAAATACTCTCCTGCTTTCTCACTAACTCCCAGCTAAACCCAGCTGGTTCTACGGTGTCTACCACTGAGAACCAGGAGAACAGGGACTGGGAGGTGGGGACTATTACGCCCCTTCTTTGTCCTCTGTCACAGAAACAACCATCACAGGCTCTCAAAACAAACAGTGTTGGGTTCAAACTGCTACTCTGCCTCCTAGGTGAGTGATTTGAGGCAAAGAAAATAGCCTTTTAAAGTACGATCTCCATGTACAAAATATAAACAATAACTGCCTCTAATCATAAAGCTGTTATTATTCCCCACATTTCCTGGGGGAGGAAGAGCAGTGCTGAGAGGCCAAGTGGATGGCCCAGGGCCACCCTGCTTAACCAATCCTTCACCCAAAGCTCGCCATTCTTAAAACATCTACTTCTTGAAAAACATTGATGCTCTGATGCTCCCTCGTGTCTGACTCTTTGCAACCGCATGGACCATAGCCCGCCAGGTTCCTCTGTCCATGGAATTCTCCAGGCAAAAATACTGAGGTATTTTGAAAAACCATCACCCTATTAAGAGCTAACACTGGCTGCATGCTTCCTCTGTGCCCAGCAGCACGTGGGCACATCATACAGATCGTCTCACACACATCTTAAAACCACCCTGTTAGAGAGACGGGTCCCCTTAAAACCACCCTGTTAGAGAGATGGGTCCCCTGAAAACCACTCTGTTAGAGAGGCAGTTCCCCTTAAAATCACCCTGTTAGAGAGACTTGTCCCCTGGGAGGCTGAGGACCATGTCCTAGGCCAGGAGCAGCTGGCCTCCAGGATACATGCTTTGGCCTGGATGCCTTGAAACCTCCACAAGTCAGAGGTGAACATGGCCTAGTTAATGGTTTCTTTTCCTAGAGGAGATTTAGGAGGACCAGAGGATGGGCTGCTGCTGCTGTTACTTCAGTCATGTCCGACTCTGCGACCCCATAGACGGCAGCCCACCAGGCTCCCCCTGTCCCTGGCATTCTCCAGGCAAGAACACTGGAGTGGGTTGCCATTTCCTTCTCTGATGCATGAAAGTGAAGTCGCTCGGTTGTGTCTGACTCTTCGCGACCCCATGGACTGCAGCCTACCAGGCTCCTCTGTCCACGGGGTTTTCCAGGCAAGAGCACTGGAGTGGGGTGCCATTGCCTTCTCCAGAGGATAGGATAGACCTGACTAGAGCTGGAACCTGATGTCTGGGTAGGGGGTCCTAGGCTTTATCACACTGTGTACTTTCAGGAGCTGGTCTTCTGAAAGAGGGCTTTAGGGGCAAACGTGAGAGTGGGGAAGGGGAGGGAAAAGGTAGGTCAAAAGGAGATCTATGATGGTCCTGCCCTGAGCTGCCTAATCCGATGTAAAGCAGTCATTCAGTTTTTATTACTTTTACATGTGGGGTGCCACATATCATTTTATTTTGGGGGGAGTGGGAGGGGTTCTGCTCATGGAACAGAAGCTTGAAAGCCAATGTGCTATCCTTCTGTAAATTAATTAGTTGCTCAATTGTGTCTGACTCTATGCAATCCCATGGACTGCAGTCCCCCAGGTTCCTCTGTCCATGGAATTCTCCAGTCAAGAAAACTGGAGTGAGTTAGGGGCAAATTCCTCTTGTTTTGGGAACTTAGGTGCTGACTTTTGTCCACAGGGGCCCCCTGAAAGGACAGGGTGAGGAGCAGACCTGTCCCCTAAGCAGCAGGGGCATCAAATGTGGGGGTCTGTGGACCCCGGAGGCCTTTGTGACCCTTGAGTTGCTCACACCGTATGCAAAATCCCAGGGCGTGAGTGGGTCAGGAAGGAGAAGGCCAGTAGATCTTCTCAGATTTCTGAAGGTTTTCTGTCCCCTAGTTCCTGACTGACTTCTAATATCATCATGACTGGAGAAACAGCCTTGACTGCGTGCTGACCAGGTGCTAAGGAGCGTGGGGGCAATGAGGTCATCTACCCCAGAGAGCTGCTGGGAGGGTATTTGTGAGGCACTTAGGCAGCTGCACACTGCAAACACTCTGATGGGCCTTAGAGTTTATTTTCACTATTATTACTGTCCTCTGTTATCATCACTTTCACAGCTTCGTTAGTCCTCACAAAAACTTTATGAGGTTCGTATTATTATCAAGCCCACTTTATAGAACAGGAAACAGAGGCTTCAAGAGGTTAAATAATTAGCTCAAGGCCACAGACAGCAGAGAAGGAATCAGAAGGTGGCCTGTCTGGTTCCCAAGTCCAGGCAGGCCCTAGGTCTAGAAGGGCTGAGGGAAGAAGGCAGGACTCTCTGAGGGCCCAGGAGGAGGTGAGCAGGCAAGGCAGGACTAGGAGGCCCCAGATGACCCCAGGCCAGAGCCAGAGGGGAAAACAGCCCGGGACTTTCCGCTGAAAGGGCCTGAAAGGACCCGCAGCTTTGCTAACTTTGCACCTCTCTGAATCAACAACACAAAGCCAAACTACTTAAAATAATAATGATGAAAACAGAAAGCCACCCCCTGCGGTGTCCTCTCCTGGGCTCCAAAGTGAGCCAGAGTCTTGGAGTACAGTGGGTTCAAGGCGCGAGGCACTGGCAGACCCAGCGCCCGCTGGCTGCACTCCAAGCAATGTTTCTCCTTCCAAACATCCACAGAACTCCGCTCAGCACACCACTTGAAAGCCAAAAAGATGCCCCAAGGGTTGCCATGGCAACGCTAAACAGACAAAACATTTCAACCAGCTCTGACGCACAGACACAAACCTATTTAAGTGCCAAATGGATGGGTTGAGGGGTGGAGTGGGGAGTGTTGTTTCTACAGCTCCATCTCCAAGGATTTGGCCCCTAAAGCATCTAGGTCAGACTGAAAGAGAGCAAAAGACTCCTTCACCACAAGCCGAGGCTGGGCTCGCTCGGGAAAGGGCCACCGCTCGGGAAANGCCAAATGGATGGGTTGAGGGGTGGAGTGGGGAGTGTTGTTTCTACAGCTCCATCTCCAAGGATTTGGCCCCTAAAGCATCTAGGTCAGACTGAAAGAGAGCAAAAGACTCCTTCACCACAAGCCGAGGCTGGGCTCGCTCGGGAAAGGGCCACCGCTCGGGAAAGGGCCACCGTCATGCTCCCTGCACCTCGCTTGCGGACGCAGTCCTGTTTCAGGAGATGCCGATGGCCATGGCTCTGCCTGTCCCTGAGGACAGCCCTCCAGTCCCAGCACCAGGGTCTCTCCAAAGAAATGGGAAGTGATATGCTTTCCTGTGACTGTGAAAGGTCTTAAAGCACTGAATCGATGCATGTGAGTGCTGATATTAACCGCCATCCCCCACATGCCATCCACAGGGGTTGATTATCATGGGTCTTTTCCTTTAGAAAACCTCACTCCAGGGTCCAATGGAGCTATTCCCTGAAATGCTGCCACCTGGGGAGTGACGATGACTACAAAAGATTTGACCCAGGCCTGAAAAGACCGCCATGTCTTAGTTTGGGCTCTTCCATGCTCCATCCGTCACCTCAGACACAACAGGACAAAGGGCTGACCTTGGTAAAAGCCCAGAAGAGTCTCCCCAGACACAGCTGATGGCATGTGGTAGCATCCCTGAGCAAATGCTGCAAAACTGCCCACGCAGCGCCCATGACATCCTCAGGTGAACAGCATCTCCAGAAACAGGAATCCTCTTCCAGCCCTTATCCCCTACGGTAAGCCCTCAGCTTTCAAGACTCACCCCTGGGCAGTTACTCCTAAAGCTCCCCTTGTCCTGGAGTGGAACGGCCCCCCCCATGTCCCATACATAGATGTCTACGGGAACAGCACTATTCTAGTGTTCAAATTGTTCTACCGTCTCCTGCCCACTCATTACTGAGCTCCCTGAGGACAGAGATCCCATCTCCTGCATCTGGGTACTCACGAGGCCTAGCCCAGTGCCTGGCATTGGTGGGCACTTTGTGAGCCTCTGCTGATTGACAGGCTAAAGCACACAGTGCTACGCCCACAGTGTTTATGCACCAAGGTCCCTGGGCATTCTCTAGTCCATAGGCCACAGCTCTGCACTTCCACATTTTCTGGGGAGAGAGCAGAACCTGAAGCTGAGCCTGGAGGGCAGGAGCTCGAGAGTGGAGCTCCGGGTAGCTTGGTGGATCAGGAGGAAGGGAACAGGAGAAGAGGAGGGGGTGCCCCACCTGCAAAATCGAAGCTCTCATGCTGGCCCAGCAATTAGTTAATGAAATGATTTGCCCTTGAAAGCTGAAATAGCACCCATTTCTCCTACTCTGAAGCAAACTTGATTCTGTCTGTGTTATTTAAGGCCCCTGAAGATGCTCTGTTCTCTTAGGGTGGGAGAACAGTAGCTCCACGGAGTCCCAGCTACCTTCCCAGCAGGTACGCTCCCCAAACCTCCCCTCACCGCGTCATCTTCCTTTCGTCAACACGAGGCTCTCCATACATACGCATTGCCTTCTGATCTCCTCCAAACAGGCGACATTTAGCAAACAATAAATCTTTATCACTGACTGCCCTAACTGGGAAGCTTGACCTTCTAGGAATCTAGAAACGGCGGCCTGTCCACTATGCTATATTCCCCAGTGATGCTTCATTCCCCAGTGATGCTTCCCATGAGCAGGATGCACGTGCCCACACGGGTGTACACAGAGCATGCTACCGGCTGGAACGATGCCCGTGCTTGTGTGTAAGCTGCACTGGCCATGTGCCGGAGGCGAGCGCTGCCTGCGGGATATGTCATTGTCTGTGATGTAGGTGAAAGGACAGGGCCCCTGTAGCCCTTATCCTCGTCCTCCTTACTTCCCACAGGATGGAGGGACTGTGGCAGAGGTCCTGACATTCCCTGGACTCGCATCCTGTCTGCTGAACTACCCTCTGCCACTTTCACCACCAGACCTGGCCTGCCGCCCCACCTCCAACCTGGAACTAATTATCATAGACAATTTTAGAATTTCACAGTCCAGGGTTCTTAAAACACACACACACACACACACACAGTCCATGAAGAAAACAAAACAAAAACCCAAGACTTCCATAGCTCAAAGTTATAGAGAAACCACAAAACTGTTGGTGCTATGTGGCACTGATACATATTTACTAAGTTGGCACAGAAGAATCCGAGGTGACGGGTATTACCTCTTAAGCTTGAAAGCAGACATTAACAAACATCTCAGCTAGAAGGTACAGAAAATACAGATGTACCAAACACAAGAAAAGGCTACTAGGTTCTCCTGCCAGGCCTACATCTGCAGTACCATGGACTGGCACAGGGCATGACCTCCACCCCAGAGGGAAATACTGCATCTCCTTCATGTGATGCTGTGACTGCATACGTAAAATGCCTGCACTAAAATTAAGTCTTCTATCTTCCAAATTTTCTCAATTATTAATACACCAGACAGCTGCAGTAGCTCTAGCAAAAATAGCAGCCAAGCTTCCCCACAAGTCAAAACAGCCAGGAGATATCTGCACGGGGACTTTCCTACGTGAGGACTGGCTGCTCTCTGGGCCAAACAAGAAGAAACACAGTCTCCAGTGGAACAACAGAAAGAGAGAAACTTGTTTTAGAATTTAACATGAAAAATGACAGCCCTTCCTCCCACCCCTGCCAGAGACATTCACTCCTCTTTATAACAAGAAACTCTGTGTGTGTGAAAAAACAAAAGTTGACTGAAAAGGCTATTGGTCCACTCATTGGGATAACAATTAAGAAAATTAAACAGCAAACCCAAGGAATGCCAATCACTTCAGTGTACTCTGGAACGAAACTATACAATCGTGCCCACTCAAACGGGAGCAGGGTGAGGGTAGAAAAACAAATTATGTCTTTTTTTTTTTTTTTTAAGATTTCTGGAAGCAAATTAACATCCAGAAAAAAAAAAAGCTGTCCTTCAGTTGCCACCTTCATATTTTAAACAAGTATCACAGTGTCATCTTAAAAGACTTTTGTGAATACATTTTTTGTGGAAATACTCACATTTAAAAAGCACTGCCAAGGGGAAAACTGAGTACTCGAAGTATCACCATTCAATGGTCTCTGAACTCAACAGCGATCATGAATTTTAAGTCAAAGATTTATGTGTAGAACATGAAACAAGAATAAAATAGATTTCAAAAGATTTTTTAAAGCTATAATATCAGAGCTTAAGCATACCACAGCAGAGGGAATGTCACTTGTCACGGTCACGTTGCACTTGGTCTGGATGTGATCAAACATTTCACATTGCCTGTCACAGTTCTGATTTCACATCATTCTAACCTTTAAAGGCAACCAGAACACATGCCCCAGTTTCTGGGTCGTGTGACACCATCACTCCGTCTGTGCCCCAGCACCACACACAAACAGAAATGGTTGTATGTCCTTGAGGAAAAAGCAGAGTCCTAGCGGCCCAAGTTCTAAACAAGGATATATTTGCACCTGTTCTGTATAACTTGTTTCTAAGAACGAGGACTGTATTTCATTTTCCCTGTCTCACGACCTATGTAAAACTCAAGTTATTTTTCAGTAAATGCCAACGAATGTCAGAGAGGCAAACCATGGCTATTTGGAAATGGCTGTTAGTTTATTAATCTAATCCCCCAGAGTAAAGCTTGTGGTGTGAATGTTTTCAAGACAGTCACTATCATTTAGAGGCGGGGCTTACTAACCTAACATAGACACTCACTGCCCGTGTGTCACTCACCATTTGCGATCGGTTCTTCGGACAGCCATTGATGTCTTCAATCTTCTCATTTGCTGAAAAAAGAAATACGGGTCAGAAAAATAAATAATCATCACAGATACCGCAAGCAGTGATGTTCAGGACCCTTGAGGCCAAGCCAATCCTAAGGCCCATTCTGGGGTTTGTCCAACCAGCACAGGCATGTGAAACACTGAGACGCTTCTAGCAAGCTTCAGGACTTAACTCATCGAGCTGCTGTCCTCCAGGGACAGCTGGGGCAAGGTCGCCGTCATCTAAGGCAGAGACAACTGCTCTGGCGACAGTCTTGGAGTGATGGGGCAGGGTGGAAATGTTTGCACACCGGGAAATGGGCTGAGCTGTGACTGTGCTCTAGGCTCTGAAAAGGCAACCGCAACTTCCCCACAAAAGACGGGGTGCTTCAGAGTGAGATCCATGTAGACACGGTGCAGCTCCTGGGGACAAAAGCCACAGATGGTAGCATCTTACTCCATTTTTCGCCAGAAATATTAAGGTTGCTTTTGGCTGTCCTGATCCTATTCCCAAAGTGGATCTTATTCCCACTGGGATCCGATTCCCGACGGAAAAACAAGAGAGTGAGACTTTAAAAATGACACATCCGTGCCATTTAGATTAAATCTGGAACATACTCTATTGAAGTCAAAAGAGTGCCGACCTACTTAGAGAAGTGATAGAAAGAGACTGAACTGCATGAGCTGGAAATCAAAAAAAACAAGGAAGAAAGGCCCAGCTGCCCGTGGTGAGTGCGCTTCATCCTCAGTCTAAAGGAACCCTTGTAAGATATAGCCTAGGACACCTGGGTTTGCAACTGCAGTGCTACAAGAAAGGCAGTACATATAGTGGCTTGGAGGCAAAGATACCCCAGTTTGCAGCCCAACTTTACAGCTTCTGAGCTGTGTGATCTTAGCCATGTAATACAACCTTTCTGTTGCATTGCCTCACCTATGAAATTGAGTTGGCTCATTTGCAAAATTGAGCTAATACTACGTACTTTACAGGAGGAGCTGTGAGAAGAAGATTATATGATGCTAGCAAAATGCATTGGAGAAGGAAATGGCAACCTACTCCAGTGTTCTTGCCTGGAGAATCCCAGGGACGGGGAAGCCTGGTGGGCTGCCGTCTACGGGGTCACACAGAGTCGGACACGACTGAAGCGACTGAGCAGCAGCAGCAGCAGCAGCAGTAAAATGCTTAGTGCAGTTCCTAGCACACAGTGAGAGTTCTATGTATGGTTGTCGTTTTGTTGCTCAGTTGTGTCTGAGTCTTTATGACCTCATGGACTGTAGCCCACCAGGCTCCTCTTTGTCCATGGGATTTCTCAGGCAAGAATACTGGAGCGGGCTGCCACTTCCTTCTCCGGGGTATCTTCCTGACCCAGGGATCGAACCCAGGTCACCTGCATTGAGAGTTGGATTCTTTACCTCTGAGCCACCTGGGAAGCCCTCTTTGTATGGTAGCAATCATTAATCCAGTTATACATACTCTTTATCATCTATGTAAAACTACATAAAATAAAATTTTCCTCTTTGATCTCTCCATCTGAGTTTAACCCAGAAACTTAGCTAGGACTTCACAGTAAAGGACTACAGATTTGCCTTCTCTGAAGACTTCTTAAGATTCCTTCCCAATCCCACATCCCTTTACATGTCACCACCCCAGAAAGATAAGGCCTACTAGGTCTCTCTGCTCTCCCAGCAGCCTGGAAACTGCCTCTATGTTGCTTTCAGCCACCTAATGTGTCACTCCTTTTCTAGCCTCCCCCAGCTATGCAGACAGGTAGATTTTGGTTTTCATACTTCTATCCTTACAGCTCAGTAAGTGCTTGCAAAATTTATATATATCACATCCGATTTTAGTGACTGCAATATCGAAAACATCCATGAAAGGACATTAAAAAATAGCATCTGAAAAGGGTAACAGGAACAGTTTACCAAGACACTAAGGTTTTAGAACACCTGTACTTAAATATAGTTCACTGTTACCTCCATTGGGTTTATTTTTCCCTCCAGCATTTCTACCTTGAGAGAGAAGTAAAAAATAAGAAAGCAAGCTAGTGGCAGGACATTATTTAAAAATCTAGTTACCAGAGACAGGCTGGGTAGTATACATTCAGCCTCATCTACCCCTTCTTTAGAATTTTCCCAGACATTTAGGCCTATGACCCATCTGGGAAGACTTCAGTCTTCTGGGAGCCACTTGAGTTCTCTCAGCTCTTAAGAACACTGGGATAGGCATTTTAGGAAGCTTCTTCCACCTCCCCAAAGAGGTGCCATAAAGCTATTAAAAAGCACATAAAAGATGCCCAATGAATGGAATGACTCACAGATATTTGTCATTCAGGTCCCCAGAAAATACAATTAGCCAGAAGGCATCACTAGCATGTAAGTTCCACAAAACCAAGGACTTTCATTCTGCTTTGTTTTCTATTATAAGCCCAGAGCCTAATGCAGTGCCTGACGCATAGTAGCCACTCAACATGTATTTGTTGAGGGGAACTAAGGACTATTCTGAATATTTCAATGAATCAAAGTTTTACTGCCTATTCTGAGGCAGCTGCCCTTTCACTTTTGTTTATACAAATGTATGTCCTGAAGGTGGAAAATAAAGAAAGCTCCTTGACACCTGGCACTCCTTCATACATTGGAAATTATGGCAGGCTAGCACTCTGACCTTGGATTTTGATATACAACACTGGAAGAATAAATATATGGCTTTTGAGAATCAAGGCCACTCCAGGTATCTTCCAGTTGGATACTAATGATGACCAAAGTTATAAGTCATCGGGTTCCAATCAATATCCAGCTCACTGATGCTCATTAAAGTGAAGGATGGATAACTGTGATCCTGAGAAGTCATTTTAACGATCATTTATATACCTTTGACTTCCCTGGTGGCTAAGAAGGTAAAGCATCTGCCTACAATGCAGGAGACCTAGGTTCAATCCCTGGGTCGGGAAGGTCTCCTGGAGAAGGGAATGGCAACCCACTCCAGTATTCTTGCCCCCCTCCGCCAAAAAAGGGGCTCAAAGTAATATTTTGGGCTTCTCTGGTGGCTCAGAGGTTGAAGTGTCTGCCTGCAATGCAGGAGACCTGGGTTCAATCCCTGGGTCGGGAAGATCCCCTGGAGAAGGAAATGGCAACCCACTCCAGTATTCTTGCCTGGAGAATCCGATGGACAGAGGAGCCTGGTGGGCTACAGTCCATGGGGTCGCAAAGAGTCGGACATGACTGAACGACTTAACTCACTTCACTATATACCTTCTGGATAAATGGAACCAAGGGATTGAGTCTAATTATCCTTGTAGTTCCTTTTCATAGTCTGTCACTTAAACCACAGTCATATGTTCATTGAGTTCCTTGGGCTCCTATCAGGCAGAAGCTGCCCTTTTATAATATTCAAAATAAACCAATGGGGTGGAGCCTATTTATAACCCCCTAAAGAAGACCCACTCCAGTACTCTTGCCTGGAAAATCCCAAGGATGGAGGAGCATGGTGGGCTGCAGTCCATGGGGTCGCGATGAGTTGGACACGACTAAGCGACTTCACACTCACTTTTCACTTTCATGTGTTGGAGAAGGAAATGGCAACCCACTCCAGTGTTCTTGCCTAGAGAATCCCAGAGATGGCGGAGCCTGGTGGACTGCTATCTATTGGGTTGCACAGAGTCGGACATGACTGAAGTGACTTAGCGGCAACAAAGAAGACATGGGAAGAAGTCAAATGACTCAACCCAAACTCAAAATAAATGCTTAATAAAAATGCAAAAGCCTGGACCTNCGGAGCCTGGTGGACTGCTATCTATTGGGTTGCACAGAGTCGGACATGACTGAAGTGACTTAGCGGCAACAAAGAAGACATGGGAAGAAGTCAAATGACTCAACCCAAACTCAAAATAAATGCTTAATAAAAATGCAAAAGCCTGGACCTCCTAGTTACCAATTTCATCTAACATAAATACTTCTCCTTTAACTTAAATTCTCAAGAATTTCTGTGAAAGTGAAAGTGTGAAAGTCGCTCAGTCGAGTCTCAATCTTTGCAACCCCATAGATTATACAGTCCATGTAATCCTCCAGGCCAGAATACTAGAGTAGGTAGCCTTTCCCTTCCCCAAGGGATCTTCCCAGGGATCCCCAGGGATTGAACCCATCTCTCCTGCACTGCAGGTAGATTCTTTACCAGCTGAGCCACCAGGGAAGCCCATCAAGAATTTCTGTGGTGGTCATAAATACTTAAAGCAATAGTAGAAGCTCTCATTGTGCTGGTAAGAAGAAGAGCTTGGTCTTCAGAGCTGAATTTACTAACTTGGGGTAGGGGGTCTTTGGCTACAGCCCCAAAGTAGAAAATCAAAGAAGCAAAGCCATGTCCCCCAAAGTCCTCATTAAAGTCATTAAAACTGGCATGCTAAAGTGCCAGGGGTATTTATTCCAGTAAGCTCTAATGTGCGGACCTGTCTGCACGCAAGGTGACAGTTTAGTCATTGGAAAGCATCAGCGCACTTTAGGAAGTATGGAATCAAGCTCGTCACTCCTCAAAAGACCTCCTGGGAAGAGTTCAGAGCATTTCAAGAGCCCAAGCATCTATGCTTGGCACCTATGTATGTTCAGGGCAGTTGGCCATCCTGCCAATGTCCAGAAAGAGAAACGGCCTGCCCTCGCTGAGAGGCATATGACTTACCCAAGGTCATGCCATGGTAGCAGGTCATCAACAGAAAGTAGAGTCCCGTGGGCTGTGTGAACTTCCTGGTTGTGCGCAGAGGCAGCCCAAATGGTGGTCGAGAATGAGCTGCTATCAGCCCTCGTCACCTCTAAGGAGAATCTCTTCGCCTCTGCCTTGGCTTCCTCCCTCTCTCCAAGCCTCTTTTGTTTATCCTGTTTCCCTCCCCCTCTCTCTGTCCGTTCTTCCTCCTGCCCCCCCTTCTCTCCTTCGCTCACTCCAAGCCCTTGTGGCATCCTCCCTGAGTGACAGCAATGTAAGCAGAGGGAGGGCGGCCTGTCTCTCCCTCTTGATTCACACTGTTTATCCTGGCCTCATAAACCTTTCTAATAACTCATGGACATGGCACCGCTGATGGGCTGGCAGGCAACTGCCGGCCTTGGGCAGCTCAGGACTCAAGAAGATAATCATACTAATAAGAGGCTGAACACAGACACTCAACCCTCAGTCACCAGAGCAAGGGCAGCAAGAGGCAGCTGCACAAGGTTCATTTTCTGCCCAAAGGGCAGAAGGCAATGATGCAAGAGTGTGGGCCCCAAGGTACCCCACTATCTGGGCAGAGGGGGGATGGATAAATAGAAGGCTAGGGCCTAGGACCTATCTGGGCTCGATGAAGACTTAGTTAGGAGTAGCATCTGTGAAGAGCATTTCAGGTTTTCCTTCACAGAAAACATCTTAGCTTTCAAAGGATCCCAGCTCTCCATCATTAGAACTGACTGAGGAGACGGTTAGATTCCCCAACCTGAAAGTCAAGTCTTCAACCACTGGCTTTGTTCCTGCGTTAGCCCTGTAACCTTGCCTTATTTGCCTTGTTGAGTCTTTGGCTCTCTAGCCTCCAGCATCTCTGCACACTATTCCCTCTACCAGGAAAGCCCTCCCTGACCACTTCACCCAGCTAACTCCCAGTTTGAGGTCTTGGCTTATAGATAAATTCCTTGATGAAATGTTCCTTGATTCCCTCCTTGCTAACCCAGCGTCTCCTTTCCCTAAGCATGGGCCAGGCCTCACAACACGTGAGCCCTTTATTATTACGCACAATCTTCCTCCCTCCTAGATCGAGGAAGAGGTTGTGACTTCAAAGGACAATCTCTCTGCCTCCAAGTTTTGATGGACCTTCATTTAGATGAGTTCTTTTCAATTATTTTAAAATAACTTCAAACCTTCAGAAACGTTAGAGGAACAGTACCGAGGATTTCCATACAACAGCCTCTATTCTCATCTCCTCCCTTCCCCTCTCACACCTTCCTTCTCTCTACAGGTAGACATTACTTTTCCTGAATCATTTGAGTGTAGGCTCAGTTCTGTCTGACCCCTTTGCAACCCTGTGGACTGAAGCTCACCAAGCTCCTCTGTCCATGGAATTTTCCAGGCAAGAAAACTGGAGTGGATTGCCATTTCCTACTCCAGGAGATCGTCCCAGGGACCAAACCCGTGAGCCTTGTGTCTCCTGCACTGGCAGGCAGATTCTTTATCACTGAGCCAGCTGGGAAGCCATCTGGGAAGGCCTGGTGGCTCAGACAGTAAAGAACCTGCCTGCAATGCAGAAGTTGGAAAGATCCCCTGGAGAGGGGATCTTTCCAACTTTCTTGCCTGGAGAATTCCATGGACAGAGGAGCCTGGCGGGCTACAGTCCATGGGGTCACAGAGAGTCACACACAACTGAAGCGACTGACACACACACTTAGGAAGCCCCCCTCCAGTGTTCTTGCCTGGAGAATCCCAAGGACGGTGGAGCCTGGTGGGCTGCCATCTATGGTCGCACAGAGTCAGGCACGACTGAAGCCACTTAGCAGCAACAGCAGTGTAGCCTCCAAGGGTCATATCCCTTACTCTTGGTGTGTACTTCCCAAGGACAAGGATGTTTTTTCATGGTACGATTCTAAGTTTCAGAAAATTTAACATTGCTCTAATTCCAATATTCCAATTTAGTCAATTGACTCAAAAATGTCCTTTATTGCGTTTTATTCCCCCGAATGGGATCCAGTCCGGCCTCATGCAGTGCATTCAGCTGTTAGGTCTCTTTAGTGTCCTTTCTTCTTAATTTCTCAGCCATATTTTTTTGTCTTTCACAGCACTGCCATTTTGGAACAATTCAGGCATTTTTTTTTTTTTTTCAATAGAATGTTCCACAATTTGGGTTTATCTGAGAGTGCTCATGATGGGTTTCAGGCTTTCTAACCCCTGAGTGCAATACAACGTGAAGTGATGTGGCAGTCTTTCTGAGGTATCCTATCAGGAAGCACATGACATCCAGGTGCTTCTCATCAGGGACGTAGTTTGGTCACCTGGTCAGGACACCTGATTCTCCCATGCGGTAACTAGATTTCCCTTTGCAACGAATACACCAGCAGTGACGAGCCCGTTTGAGACCACGCACACAGCTGCCCTCCATCAAAGTTCTCCCCTTGATTTCAGCTCCCATTGGTGATTCTTGCCTTAACGACTGTTTACCCTCACAGCTGCAACTCCTCCTCCATTCATCCGCCAGCCTTCTCCCGTGGAGCCCTCTCTTCTCCTCCATTGATATATCATCTATGTATCTAGCAGCATATAGACCTGTGTACTCCTACTTATTCCATGGGTATAATCCACAATGGCCCTCAGTTATATTGATGCTCTAGGTGTCTCAGATCAGATTGCTGTTTGTAGCCCTGGAGTGTAGAACTAGTACTTGCAGGGAGATACTACCATCCGGGGGGCAGATTTTGACTTAATGAAAGAAGAGCTTTTAAAAGACTCTAACTCTCCATCATCAGAACTAGCTGTGGAGGTAGGTAGTTGCCCATCCTAGGAAGCACTTAATAGAGTCTGCTGAATACTTTTCCTAGAAGCAATTCATACATCAAGGTAAGGCTTTTAAAAGCTCCTTTCCAAACCTTAAGAGTTTCAGCCCATCCTGGAAAGGAGGAGGGTGACAAACAGGTGAGAGGAATATTCAGGAGACTACTGCACACTGAGAAGGGGAAACATTCGGGCCGCCTGTGGGAAACAACCCAACGCAGGCACAGGGAAGCCACGGCTGCAGTGAGCGACACTCTCATCCCTAAAGGAATCAACTCAACTTCTTGTGAACATCGCTGCACGCCAGACACCACATCCAATGCTGGGAACCCAGAAAAGGAAGATGACTCAGAGCCAGACCTATGGGGAGCCAGGCCCAGTACAGCAGTCAGTGGGCTGACAGAGGAGGGCGCCCTCCAGCTCTGCCTGGGAGAGGTCTAGGTGGGGGATCAGAGGGAAACTGACTTTTCAAAAATGAGTAGGAAGTCTCCAGCCAAAGAGCAACTGTAACCCCTGGACTTCTGTTCAGCACAAGGTGGAGTCTCTAGGACTCCAATTTTGGGAATCAGTGGTACTAACTTGAGCCTTTGAAATCACACTCTAGTAGCTCAGGCTCAGAGAGGTCACTGTCTTGGGAGTTCATCTCATCAGAACAGATTCAGGGAAACATCCTCCTGAGCAATGATAAAAACTATGCTAGCTTACATTTCCATAGTGCTATGCTTAGTAAGTTTGCCATACACATTCACCAACTCTGGGCCCCAACACACATAACTGATCTATCATGACACACTCTGACCTCGATTCCAAGGCCTCTTCATCTTTCTACACACATCTTTCGAGGCAGTGGCTATCAAGTCCTATCCAGGAACACTTCACAGTATCCAAGCACGTTTCACATCTGATGCCTGCTTCACAAGATGGCCACAAGATCAGAAGAAGCAGGCATGAAAGTGAATGTCACTCAGTCGTGTCCGACTCTTTGCAACCTCATGGACTATACAGTCCATGGAATTCTCCAGGCCAGAATACGGGAGTGGGTAGCCTTCCCCTTCTTCAGGAGATCTTCCCAACCCAGGGATCGAACCCAGGTCTCCCACATTGCAGGCAGATTCTTTACCAGCTGAGCCACAAGGCAAGCCCAAGAAAACTGGAGTGGGTAGCCTCTCCCTTCTCCAGTGGATCTTCCCAACGCAGGAATCGAACTGGGGTCTCCTGCATGGCAGGCAGATTCTTTACCAACTGAGCTATCAGTGAAGTCCAAGAGCAGGCATGGCTGTGCCTATTTTATTTCATTTGTTTTAATCGCTTTTTTAAAATCCTTTTTTTCCCTTTGGCCACACCATGTAGTATGGGGGATCTTAGTTCCCGAGTCAGGGATTGCACTCCTGCTCCCTTCAGTGGAATCACAGAGCCCTAACCACTGGACTACAAGGGGATTCTGTGTGTCCATTTTAAAGATGGGCAAACAGGTAGCAGAGTCCATGTCTCAAAGAACTGAGAGGGTCTTCTAGGAGATGGGGGTGGCCTCAACAATCTGAGCAAGCTTGACCCTCCTACCCAGTCAACTCCAGATGGAAACTTCACCCTGGCCAGCACCTTGACTGTGGCCTTGCAGAGTCACCCAGCTACGCCGAGTGTGCACCCCTGATGCACAGAAATTGTGAGGTAGGGAACAGACGTTGTTCTACGTCATTAAGTTTGTGATAATCTGTTATACAGCAACAGCAAACTAACACAGGGAAGGAGAGAAAAAGAAGGACCAATGGAATTGGTCTTCAGTCAATCTCAGGACAGTAAGGAAGCATCTTTCGCTCTAAATGGCACTCTGAAAGTCTCACCTTAGGCCTACTTTCCTGTATTTTTAGGTACGATCTCCACAGATGTGAGCAGAGCTACAAACTATACACGGCTGCCTCTCATACTTGAAGGATAAGCAACTTTTCCATAACAACACGCCCGAGGGGCTGGGGCTTCTGTCTCTTTTTTTTTTTCCTTTCTTCTCCCTTGGCATGAGTTGGCTGCCGAGGCTGCCAGCGACAACAATCAGCCTAATGCCATCTAATTGATCTCCCGCCTCCACGGTCTGCTCCAAGTTCTCAGGCAGGACCACTGGGGTGCTTCCTTGAAGACCCAAGGCAAAGCTGTGCACAGCCTCCACCCACGTGCCTGCCCAGAATAACTCCTCTTCTCCTCCAGCACACGGCCAAGGCATTAAAAATCCCGCCGCTCCAGTTCCCTTCCCCCAGTATTAAAACCAGAACCAGCCCTCTGCAGAGAGGGAGCCTTTGATTTCTCAGACCCAACTAAAGTTCACAAGGAAGAACCAGCCTCATGTTGCCTTTTCTTTTTTTTGGAAATACTTCCAGAATAATCCACAAAAAAGCACAGCACTGAGGGGGCAATAAGAGAGTCAGAAAGATGGTAGGAGGGAAGAAGCGGGACAGACAGCCCCTCTATAAACCACAAGCATTTCCCCCCAGCCACGGGCAGTCTCTGGAGGAATCAAGATGAGATTGCCCTGGAGGTGATCTTATCAGGCAAAATTAGCTGGTACCCAGCCTCCTCTCACACAAAACAGAGTCAAATAAACTGTCAACACACGGGACACAAACACTGCCTTTTTAGATGATGTCAGGGTTCCATCCCCAGTTGCCAGACTCGACCCCTGCTGGATTGGTCTCCACGGTAACTCATCCACCCACCCCCCTCAACCCCATCCCCCTGAGGTCAAATCTGCTCTTACCTACAACTTGGATAATCTGGGCTAGGAGGACACCGTCCGTCACATCTTGCTGGAGATCCTTAATGAGACGCTTGTGGCCTGATTTGGCTAGATAGTGATTGGCCCAATCCGTGTAGATCTGCAAGAAAGCACACGGGCAACTTTAGGAACCCCGTCAGATCCGAGCAGCTGCGGGGCCAGCATAGGAGCCACTGTCCCGCCGGCGAGCTGTCTGGGGCCGGCCCTCGCCATCAACATGCAGTGCATTGTGCCCGTGGGGCATTCAGCTGGCCAGAGCCGGGCTTTCACCTATTGAGAGATCTGCCGTCAAAGGCTCAGGAGAAAGCTAAAGAAAGCCTCAAAACGCGCAGAGGTCTGAATGGGACAGGGAACACGGAACTAAGCAGTCTGCACCAGACGGCTCTGAGAGGCTGAGGCTCTAAATGCAGGCGCGGTCTCCCCCACCCCACCGCCCGACCCGGCCCCTTCCCATCTTTTTCTCTTTATTGAGAAAACGTATGGGGAGGTTACCACCCAACAGGCAATCTTTTCATGGGCCATTTCAGGGAAAGGAGTTCTCATGAGCCTGGGTCCCTTGTAAGGGAGCCAAGTACCAAAACACAGAGCCCTTCAATTACTCTTGTGTGAGTGGAGTTATTAATGGCCTCACAATCATCTCAAATTTAATCAGCTTCATTTAAAAGCCCAGCACCATTTTTACTGTTGGGATTCTGTGAATGGTAACAACAACACATCCCCAGCAAATTCCAACACATTTAAACACAGCATTGGTGAGCACAGCACCCAGAAGGCAGAGGCTGGGCCGCCACGGGATCAGATAAAGCAGACCCTTCTGGGGGACACACAGACCCGCCCCTCCCAGTCACAGAGCCACCAGCACAAAGAGTATTTTCTTCCAACAGGCCGACGAACTAGGAAGACTCTCGCCTGAAAACTTCCTCCCACAGTGACACAAGCTGCAAACAAAACTGAAAACCTCATCAGTTCTGCTAAGTTTCCTGTGTGGATTTGTTGGGGAACATCACAGTGTTTATCAGAACCTTTTCTTCTTTCCCCCCAGGAGGGATATGAACACATGGCTGCTCATTAAGAGAAGTGTCCCCTCTCAGCTGGGCCATGTCAGCGGCTGCAGTTCAGGTACTAATCCCTGTGAGATTTCCACCGTGACAATGAGGCCCATCATTGCACCTCCATCAGCCGGCCTGCTCTGAGATCTCGAGGGACTCAGAGCAGCAGAAGCCCTACCCCCGCCCCAGCCCTCCCTCCCTCCTGGTCTTCCCAAAACTGTGCTCATCAGAGGAGTCTCACACAATGCAGTGCTGCCCTTCAAAACTCCCAAAATGTGGGTTCAAGGGCCAGTGCCTGGACTTGCAAAGCAGGGCCCTTCCAGGGAGGGGCGCCTCTGACTACTCCAACTGGGACAGTGAAGGCCTCATCTCAAGGGTGGGCAAGGTGCACGTGCCCTGTCTACTTCATCAAGTGCTGGGAACAGAAAACTCCTGTCCGATACTTTCTTCCCTCAAGACTCCCAAGTTTCAGATCAAAAACTTAGTACAGCAAAATCATTTTTCAACTTCACAAGCACTGAGAAATCTAAGGAAGTGGAATGCCATCTGGGCCACTACAATGGCCAGTCTGAAAAGTCAATGATCACTGGGTGAAACTGTTAAGAGGGAGAGAGGCAAGGGGAAAAACATTCAAAAAGAAAGAGAAAGACCAGGGTTCAAGTCCCAACTCTAGAGGCTCCCCAGGGTGGGGGTTTGGGGTTCTGCTCAGTGCTGCAGCCCAAGGACCTACAATGGTATGAGGCACGTTAGAGCTTCCCGACAGGTAGGTGTGGAGGAACGGGCGTCGGACCTGACTGAGCACCTTAGCTCTGAGTCGAGGTTTTCCCGTCTGCAGTGTGGGACCGACACTGTGTACTTGTCAGTTCTTATGAGGACTGACACAGCATATTTTTTTAAAATAGTGGCCTATACAGAGTAGCAGCTGAGCCACAACTAACACGGAGCCTAATACACGCCCCACACTAGTACAAATACTTAACACATAGTAACTCATTGCAGCCTCATTCTGTGAAGTAGATGCTAGTACTGCATCTATGCTTCAGGAAAGAAACTTGAAGTGCAGGGAGGTAAAGGAACTTACCCAGGGTCACCGGGAAGTGGCAGAGCCCAGGATTGGAACCCAGGCTGACTGGCTCTAGAATCCTTTAGATGCGCTCAACACTGCTTCTCTGAATATGAATATAAATTATTCAAATCACTCACCCCCTCCATGACACCCTCCTACACACCAGACTTATTCCTCTATTCAGTTATGTTCATGCTGAAAGAATTGTTTACATATAGGTAAAAGCTCCAAATCAATCCCTTGCTGTCACGTGACTTTTCTTAACCAAGTCACTTGACTTTCCTGGGCCTCAGTTTATCCAGCTATCAAATGGGCACAGCCAGGCCTACTTCAGAAGGTAGTTGTGAAGAATTCAATGAAGTGCCACCTGGAAGCCCCTGGCCTGACCCACATGGGGCTCAGGAAGCAGAGGTAGTGGGTGGTCATGAGGAGGCATGAGCAGACAGCTTTAAACATTAGCTGTCAGGAGGCCTAGTACATCTGTGACCTTTGGCCTGGGTGTGCTCACGAGGGAAATAATAACACCTACACATCATCAGGAGATTATGAGGGTGAAACGAGTCCATATACACAAAGAACACAGAATCCGAGACATGCTAAGTATCCAGTAAATAAAAGGAATAACGAGAAAGGTGACTCCCAGCATTATAAAATGGGCCAGCACAAAACCAGCCACAGCCTCTACCCTGAACCTCCAGGACACAAATGACTCAAGGGCTCACTCCTCTTCTCTTTTGTCATAAGGTACAGTTTCAAGAGTCTGGAGCACTCCCTCTGCAATCACAAACCAGGGTAGATGGTAAAAGACAAGTAGGCCAGAAATCGGTCAGGCTGGTGTAGAGTGAAGCATCCATCCCTAAGTAGGAGATTCACCCCCAGGGATGTCTCGGCTCTGGAGGGATCCTACCAGCTGAGGGTCTGAGGGACCACGCTGCTGGGGCTGTCGCTTCAGCTGTGTCCGACGCTGTGCAACCCCACAGACGGCAGCCCACCAGGCTCCTCTGTCCCTGGGATTCTCCAGGCAAGAATACTAGAGTGGGCTGCCAGAGACCAACAGAACATCCCAAAGCTTAAAGCCATCTGCCCCACAACCACCAGCGGAGGTGAGAACAGGCCATAGGCAAGAACACTGCTGAGTGGGAAACAACCCAGGTACCTCTGCTTATTCCCTTCTTAGGTGATCAAGGGTATTTTAAAATAGACATACTCTCTGTAAAGCCAGCCCTCCATGTGTGTGCACAGATGAGCAGGAAACAAGGTTAAGCAAGCTTCTTTCAGCAAGTCCAGGGGCACCTACACACAGTGTGGAGTCCTGGTGAGGCCACACAGTTACCTGGTATACCAGGGAGAACTAAATTCTACAGTGGTCAGCAATGGCTCTGCCAGAGAAGTGACCCTCTCTACTCAAAGCTGTTTAAAACAAGAGCTCTTCTTCTCCCAGCTTGAATTCACCTACACACCACTGCCAACTGCATGTTCCAACAGCACACCTCTAATCCTGTCACCTGCTCCAAAAGTCATCCACGGCTCCCCCCGAACTAAAGGCGGATTGTTCACACTGTGGCTCAAGGCAGTCTTCGCATCCACCCACTCTTCCCCAGCCGGTGTCCAACCTTGCAGGGGAGGTGGTGTGTGTGAAAGTTAAGAGCATGGGCTTGGGCACTGACCAAGTCAAGCTGGCCTTGGTAAGTGAATTCCTATTCACCTCTCCGTACCTCAGTTTTATCCTCCATAAAATGGGGATCATACCAAATACACAATAAGGCAGGGACTGGCCAACTGTACACAGGCCAAACCCAATGGGCCACCTGCTTCTTTGAACAAAACTATGGGAACCCAGCCACATCCATTTGCCATCTGTAGCTGCCTTCATACCACAATGGCACAGCTGAATAATTGTGATACAGACTTTTGGCCCACAAATCCTCAAATATTTACTGTCCGGTTCTTTACAGAAAAAAGTAGCCAGTCTGTGTCATAGGGACTGAATGATGTAGTGTGCCTACAATGAGCAAGTGCTCAGGAATAATTACAATTATTACCCCAGGAAAATTGGACCTCACACTTCCCCATCTCTGAACCCCTGCCACCCCTCCCACCTGAGGGCCTCCGCTGGGACCACCCAGCAGAACTCCATTCCTATGCTGGTCCTCCATGAAGTTCACTATTGATTTCCCGATTGCATCCCGAGCTGCATACAAAGCAGGGAACCCTAACCCTGGCACCATCACCTCACCCCAACTCGCAGATTGGGGGCAAAGATGGTGTCCTCCCCGTCACTGGGCCCAGACATGTCTCTCAAGAAGGGGGCACAGGAGGGGTTTGGTAAGTGGTTGTGGAGTTGAGCTGAACAGAGAGCAAAAGGGCAAATTCCTCGAGAAACTGATTACATTGGTGACTTAATGTGAGCTCTCAGCAAATACTCAAACCAGGATCTCAAGTCTCTTTCCTGATTGAAAAGAGGAAGGAATAGAGAAAATAAATCACTCCATACTGCAAGCTCACTGATCAGGACCCAAACAAGAATCATTAATTTACCTGGAGTTTCCTCTCCCTAGCTCTCAACTTTCTGAAGAAATGAGTCACAGGAAAATGCCTAGATTTATTTTAAGAAATACAGTTTTTATGGGTCATGCTAAGCACTGACACAGGTCAGGGCCCTCCCCCTCAATTGCTGATTCAGTAGCCCATGCAATAACTACCATTCTTCCTGGAAGTATCTTTGGAAAATAAGCTCACCACACCCTTAGTCTTTAAGGACTAAGGATCAGGTTCAGAAACTCAACAAAAAATGGAACAGAGTGTGTTTGAAAGATCTTAAGCACGGGCTACGGCGTGTAGGGCATCCTCTCTGAGCCTCAGGCATCCGGAATCAGCTTCTCTGAACCTCTCCTTCCCCAGGGCTCTAGAGACTTGGAACTGCTGCTGCCCCAGCTGGGCTCCCTGGAGCCCACCGATCCCTGCTGGGTGAACTTTCAGTAGACATGGGCAAGGCAAAGAACCACTCAGTTTGGGGAAAGAGTAAAACCGTCATTGCCACACTCAACTCCCTAGTATCACATCATTCCGGAGTAAAAATTCTAGAGGAACAGGCTATAGAATCGACCCGCGGGAGTCTTTCCCACTCTGACTCGTCTCACTGAGCTCACCACTCTCCCCACCGGCTCTGGCGGGAGACCTCGTCAGGGCTCCAGAAGCACCAGGTGAGGGAAAGGAGCTCCGTCAGAGCTCGAAAAGACAAAAGGGGAAGGAAGGCAGAGACAGCCGCGAGCGAATTCGTTTTGACTCACTGTATGAGCCTTGACAGGATTTCGAGGAGCGTGTCACTTGTTTGCTTACAACTCCACCTCATTTCATATCAAACAGGCTGAAATCAAAGAGGGAAAGTCTTGACAGATCAAGTGAAGTAAAGAACCCAATTATTAGTTGTAACAGGAAAACTGATAAAAATTGCACTGTCGTTAAACCAACGGGGAAGGTGCCAAGTTTACAGGGCAATTAGCTCTCCAGTGAAGGGGGATGGGTAGCATTGGAAGGAAGAAACCTCCCCAAATTTTATAAAATAACAGCACCTAAGGTCGTTACCCTAACAACTCTTAAGTCCAGACCAACATGCTGGGCTGCCTGATGGATCCAAAAGGCAGCAGACAGAATTAGCACAGCGGTTACAGGAGGAAAAGGGTGCAAATGAATCTCTTAGCAGGAAATGGAGATTCAAGATACACTAGTCATTTATTAATAGCATCTGAGGTGGTTTCCAGCCAATCAGATGTAAAGAGAACCTATTGTCTGGCCTCCATTCAAGGTCTCACTGTAGACTTCAGGGAGATCGTCAACGTCATATCGCTTCCATGACTGTGCAGTGTGTGGTTAAAATAACCTAGTTCTGATTGTCCCGAAGCACAAAAATGACATTGCAACAATAGTACAGTGTCCACCCAGCACCTGAATACACAAAGAACGATTATTCAATTAGTCACAGTTTTAAGAAAATCAAAATACTCCATGTTATTAAGTCAACACAGTCACTTCTGCATCCCTAGCATCTAGCAAGAAGCCTGGTACCTGCCCCACAGGTGTGGTCACATGTCCACAGATCATTTCAACCGCCTGGGGTGAAGTGAGGGGCCTGAAGTTATTATCTGGTGGCTTTTTCCCATGTTCCCACTCTCCCCATCAGAGTCTAAGATTTCCTCTCTTAAGGTAGACCCTGCCTTGATTAAAATCACTCCCTTGAAATAAACATTCAAATGGGCAAATGATGCCCCAGCCCTAAACACTGGAAAAACAGGGAGCCCAGAGCAGCCAAGCTTTTGCTCAAGGCCCCAGAGTACAGCAGGGACTGAGCCCAAACACCAGGGCTGCTCCCTGTTTTCTCAAAGGAAGAATCCAGTTCTGCTTGGTGTCTTTGATTCTTACTACATACTCACCCTGGAGGGCAATGACTCTTCCATCCATACCTTTGCCATCCAGCCAGGTGGCCCATGAATCAGCGGGGCCCTCACTTACATGGTGATGATGTGCAGGTTTGCCTTACAGACACAATGACAGCATGTATGTCAGTGGTTAACACAGTGTCTGGAACACAACACTGGATAAATAGTGGTTATTCATGGAGAAGGGAATGGCTACCCACTCCAATATTCTTGACTGGGGAATCCCATGGAGAGAGGAGCCTGATGGGCTATGGACCATGGGGTCGCAAAGAGTCAGACACAACTTAACATGCACGCATGTGTGCACTCATATTCAAATTAATGTAAGTTTCAGGGGACTATGTCATTCTAAATTGCTCAGAGCTTCCTCTTTTGAAAGCCACCATTTTTAACTATGTCACTGGGACTCTTTCCCAAGATTATCATGATTCGTGCTTTTTAAATTAACCCAATTCCATGTTTTCTTGATGACCCATGGATATCACTATGAATAGCATTTTGATGCTTTCAAGAATGCCCTTAAGGCTGGACTGACTTTAAGACCCCAGAGTCCTTTAAAATTGGGTGTAGAGTAAAAGAAGTACCATTCAAGCCAGGGCCTTGATGGGATTTTTCCACTGAGGAGAATACAGCTAAGTGTGCAGGCTTTCGTGGTACCCCTCTGATGCTCTGAGGGTCGTAAGGGAAAGCCTCTTGGCTCTTAGCTGGTTTCTAGACAGTGAGACTGCTAGTAAGCTGGGCTCCCGGAGCACCAAGATGTGACCAGGGTCTGTATCTCCAACCCGAGCATGTGCCGAATGGTACTGCCAGTCCCCACGCTCAATATGCATTTTGGAACCTGATTCACAGGAACTTGTTTATACCAAGGAGCACATATCCCTGTCTGGACCCAGAAGACGGCAGCAGGCTGAGGAAGGTGCCCACTGCTGGTTTTCTCCCCTTCTAACTGGCAGTAACCTCTGGCCACTGCTGAGTTTTCCAAATTTGCTGACATACTGAGTGCAACACTTTAACAGCACAATTTTTTTTAAAGGATTTTAAATAGCTCCTCTGGAATTCAGTCACCTCCACTAGCTTTGTTCGTCATGAGGCATGCTCCCTAAGGCTCACTTGACTTCACACTTCAGGATGTCTGTCTGGCTCCAGATGAGTGATCACATCATAGTGGTTATCTGACTCTTGATCTTTCTTGTATAGTTCTTCTGTGTATTCTTGCTACGGCTTCTTTATCTTTTTGCTTCTCTTAGGTCCTTACTGTTTCTGTCTTTTATCGTGCCCATCCTTGCCTGAGATGTTCCCTTGATATCTTCAGTGTTCTTAAAGAGAGCTCTAACCTACTCGTCTGCATAACCAGATGCACCCTGACACCAGCCTACAGGCAGACTCTTGTTCCAAAGGGACACACACACACACACACACACACACNCATACTGCAAGCTCACTGATCAGGACCCAAACAAGAATCATTAATTTACCTGGAGTTTCCTCTCCCTAGCTCTCAACTTTCTGAAGAAATGAGTCACAGGAAAATGCCTAGATTTATTTTAAGAAATACAGTTTTTATGGGTCATGCTAAGCACTGACACAGGTCAGGGCCCTCCCCCTCAATTGCTGATTCAGTAGCCCATGCAATAACTACCATTCTTCCTGGAAGTATCTTTGGAAAATAAGCTCACCACACCCTTAGTCTTTAAGGACTAAGGATCAGGTTCAGAAACTCAACAAAAAATGGAACAGAGTGTGTTTGAAAGATCTTAAGCACGGGCTACGGCGTGTAGGGCATCCTCTCTGAGCCTCAGGCATCCGGAATCAGCTTCTCTGAACCTCTCCTTCCCCAGGGCTCTAGAGACTTGGAACTGCTGCTGCCCCAGCTGGGCTCCCTGGAGCCCACCGATCCCTGCTGGGTGAACTTTCAGTAGACATGGGCAAGGCAAAGAACCACTCAGTTTGGGGAAAGAGTAAAACCGTCATTGCCACACTCAACTCCCTAGTATCACATCATTCCGGAGTAAAAATTCTAGAGGAACAGGCTATAGAATCGACCCGCGGGAGTCTTTCCCACTCTGACTCGTCTCACTGAGCTCACCACTCTCCCCACCGGCTCTGGCGGGAGACCTCGTCAGGGCTCCAGAAGCACCAGGTGAGGGAAAGGAGCTCCGTCAGAGCTCGAAAAGACAAAAGGGGAAGGAAGGCAGAGACAGCCGCGAGCGAATTCGTTTTGACTCACTGTATGAGCCTTGACAGGATTTCGAGGAGCGTGTCACTTGTTTGCTTACAACTCCACCTCATTTCATATCAAACAGGCTGAAATCAAAGAGGGAAAGTCTTGACAGATCAAGTGAAGTAAAGAACCCAATTATTAGTTGTAACAGGAAAACTGATAAAAATTGCACTGTCGTTAAACCAACGGGGAAGGTGCCAAGTTTACAGGGCAATTAGCTCTCCAGTGAAGGGGGATGGGTAGCATTGGAAGGAAGAAACCTCCCCAAATTTTATAAAATAACAGCACCTAAGGTCGTTACCCTAACAACTCTTAAGTCCAGACCAACATGCTGGGCTGCCTGATGGATCCAAAAGGCAGCAGACAGAATTAGCACAGCGGTTACAGGAGGAAAAGGGTGCAAATGAATCTCTTAGCAGGAAATGGAGATTCAAGATACACTAGTCATTTATTAATAGCATCTGAGGTGGTTTCCAGCCAATCAGATGTAAAGAGAACCTATTGTCTGGCCTCCATTCAAGGTCTCACTGTAGACTTCAGGGAGATCGTCAACGTCATATCGCTTCCATGACTGTGCAGTGTGTGGTTAAAATAACCTAGTTCTGATTGTCCCGAAGCACAAAAATGACATTGCAACAATAGTACAGTGTCCACCCAGCACCTGAATACACAAAGAACGATTATTCAATTAGTCACAGTTTTAAGAAAATCAAAATACTCCATGTTATTAAGTCAACACAGTCACTTCTGCATCCCTAGCATCTAGCAAGAAGCCTGGTACCTGCCCCACAGGTGTGGTCACATGTCCACAGATCATTTCAACCGCCTGGGGTGAAGTGAGGGGCCTGAAGTTATTATCTGGTGGCTTTTTCCCATGTTCCCACTCTCCCCATCAGAGTCTAAGATTTCCTCTCTTAAGGTAGACCCTGCCTTGATTAAAATCACTCCCTTGAAATAAACATTCAAATGGGCAAATGATGCCCCAGCCCTAAACACTGGAAAAACAGGGAGCCCAGAGCAGCCAAGCTTTTGCTCAAGGCCCCAGAGTACAGCAGGGACTGAGCCCAAACACCAGGGCTGCTCCCTGTTTTCTCAAAGGAAGAATCCAGTTCTGCTTGGTGTCTTTGATTCTTACTACATACTCACCCTGGAGGGCAATGACTCTTCCATCCATACCTTTGCCATCCAGCCAGGTGGCCCATGAATCAGCGGGGCCCTCACTTACATGGTGATGATGTGCAGGTTTGCCTTACAGACACAATGACAGCATGTATGTCAGTGGTTAACACAGTGTCTGGAACACAACACTGGATAAATAGTGGTTATTCATGGAGAAGGGAATGGCTACCCACTCCAATATTCTTGACTGGGGAATCCCATGGAGAGAGGAGCCTGATGGGCTATGGACCATGGGGTCGCAAAGAGTCAGACACAACTTAACATGCACGCATGTGTGCACTCATATTCAAATTAATGTAAGTTTCAGGGGACTATGTCATTCTAAATTGCTCAGAGCTTCCTCTTTTGAAAGCCACCATTTTTAACTATGTCACTGGGACTCTTTCCCAAGATTATCATGATTCGTGCTTTTTAAATTAACCCAATTCCATGTTTTCTTGATGACCCATGGATATCACTATGAATAGCATTTTGATGCTTTCAAGAATGCCCTTAAGGCTGGACTGACTTTAAGACCCCAGAGTCCTTTAAAATTGGGTGTAGAGTAAAAGAAGTACCATTCAAGCCAGGGCCTTGATGGGATTTTTCCACTGAGGAGAATACAGCTAAGTGTGCAGGCTTTCGTGGTACCCCTCTGATGCTCTGAGGGTCGTAAGGGAAAGCCTCTTGGCTCTTAGCTGGTTTCTAGACAGTGAGACTGCTAGTAAGCTGGGCTCCCGGAGCACCAAGATGTGACCAGGGTCTGTATCTCCAACCCGAGCATGTGCCGAATGGTACTGCCAGTCCCCACGCTCAATATGCATTTTGGAACCTGATTCACAGGAACTTGTTTATACCAAGGAGCACATATCCCTGTCTGGACCCAGAAGACGGCAGCAGGCTGAGGAAGGTGCCCACTGCTGGTTTTCTCCCCTTCTAACTGGCAGTAACCTCTGGCCACTGCTGAGTTTTCCAAATTTGCTGACATACTGAGTGCAACACTTTAACAGCACAATTTTTTTTAAAGGATTTTAAATAGCTCCTCTGGAATTCAGTCACCTCCACTAGCTTTGTTCGTCATGAGGCATGCTCCCTAAGGCTCACTTGACTTCACACTTCAGGATGTCTGTCTGGCTCCAGATGAGTGATCACATCATAGTGGTTATCTGACTCTTGATCTTTCTTGTATAGTTCTTCTGTGTATTCTTGCTACGGCTTCTTTATCTTTTTGCTTCTCTTAGGTCCTTACTGTTTCTGTCTTTTATCGTGCCCATCCTTGCCTGAGATGTTCCCTTGATATCTTCAGTGTTCTTAAAGAGAGCTCTAACCTACTCGTCTGCATAACCAGATGCACCCTGACACCAGCCTACAGGCAGACTCTTGTTCCAAAGGGACACACACACACACACACACACACACACGTCCATACACACACACACACAGCAGGTACGTAGAGGAGGGGCAGGGCTTATCACTAATTTGAATTTCCACCCCTCCCCTCCCCCACCTCCACAACACCTTCCTTTCTACTTTACCCCTGAATGATATCAAGTCAACATAAGGTGCTCAGAGCCACACGCATGCCACAGTGCATTGAGCAAACCCTGCCGGAGCAGCTGCCTATGCTAGACCTCGCTCTTGTGTAAGATGCTAACCACCATCAGCCAAATTCTACAGTGAGTTGATAAAAGGAGAGTGCCTTTAAGAGTCAGACTGCTTATGTTTCAGACATGCCTCAATCACTTCCTGCAAGAGTTATCACGGGCAAGTTCCTTAAGCTATATCTGGGCCTTCATTTCCTCATATGTAAAATGGATCAATTCCCTACTCAGGTTCTTGTGAGACTGCAAAAGGACTTCTAATAATGCCCAGCACATAGCAAGGACACACAGCATGTTGGTGCCAGTTAGTATTGCCATGAGGACGATGCCATGCACTGTGAGCATTTGCCCAGCAATGGATTCCTTTAGTTCCCAACTCATTGTGAGGCAGGTATCATTTCCCCCATTTTACAGATGAGAAAACAGAGGCGGAGAGGGGAAATGACTCTCCCAATTTCACACACAAGAATGCAGCCTTTGAAAGCAGAGATTCTGGCTCCTAAAGAGGCCACACAGCTCCTCAGAGGCCCACGCGGGAACCGCTGGCCACAGACGGGTGAGTGTCATGGCTGCATGGAAAGAGCAGGCAGAGAGAGCAGGGCTCGTTGCACAACAGCCACCTCAGTGTCCCTGGCTCCTGGTCCTGGGAACAGAGCTGGCCGCTTGTCACTCACGCCTAATGGGCCCAAGGAGGGGGCTGACACTTTCCCACGTCACCAAAGCACAAAGCCAACATCATAGCAGTGTCGCTATCACAAAAATAAAAAGGCCAGTACAACAGGGGTTACCACCACTGGGCTGCATCCAGATGGGAAATGTTCAGGAGTAAACTCGCCCAGTTCCTCCAGCCTGCAGTGAGCCAGGGCTGCGGGGGAAGGGCCCACAGCCACACAGTGGTGGCATTGTCTTGCGGGAACACCAGCCAGTCACAGGTGGGCGTGCACAGCAACTCCGGAGGTTTTGAAACTGAGCCTCCAGAAAAATACAGCAGGCTGGCGAACGTGTTGGGAGGCATTGGCGAGATCTCGGGGAGGAGCGCACAGGTGCCTGCTCACCCCACACCTTAGGCTGAGTCACCTTTGACGCCTGCAATGCCCCTGGCGGGCTTGCGCCCTGTGCTCCTGGGATGAGCGCTGCTCTGCACCACTCGACAGGACACACAGTCCTTTCCCGTTCATGTCCCAGCTGACCGCCACCACCTGTGCCCAAGGGGAGCTGGGCTGCTGGTGAGAGCCTGCTGAGTGCCAGGCGAGTACCTGTCACCTACAACGTTTTCCCACACCAGAGGGACAGCTGCAGGAGAACAGAAAATCTTATTTTGCTCACTGAATTTTTCCAAAACATCCAATATGGTGCCTGGCACACAGCAGAGACTCACTAAATACCTGTGGACTAAATGAATCATCCCCATTTTACAGGCTGGAAAACAGAGGCTCTACAAGGTTAAGAAACGTACACAGGGTCACACAGCTGATAAAAGGTGACGCTCCATTTGACCCAGGCCGCCTGGTCCTACGGCTACTAGCTCTCATCTCAAATGTGCACCTAGATCTTCCGAGGGCCTCCCTGGAAAGTCAGACAAGGCAAGATGGGAGGCCTATCACCAGAGGCTTCAAAATAAAGCCCCCGCTGTACTCCCTCTCACCCACTCCAACCTTAGAAGATCTGAGTAACTTTTGACCAGGATGTCTAGCATCTCCAAGAGAGTCAAATGTCAGAGCCCACTTGAAATTTCTCGAGTATTTTCTCTCCCTTCCTGTGTTCATCAGTTACTGTCTGATTAGAGATACTTTCTCTCCAAGTGCTTCCCCTATGGCTGTGATGGGAAGCAGGCCCCTCCAGGAGGGCAGGAGGGGAGGAGGAGGGGGGCTGCCGGTAGGGGGAGCTGCTGAGCACACTTTTGAAGAGGGAACGTTCCCAAACTCAACAAGAGCTTTTGAGAGCTGGCTGGCAGGGTGGCCACACCTGAAGGGCTGGTGACAATCTGAGTAACAATACAGACCTCCCTCCAGTCTGGTCATGAAACGACCTTCTAAACATCAGCCTCCTTCCGGTCCTCCAAGCCCACACAGTTCCCCTCACCTGCAGGGTGCGGGTAAGGGGATGCCGACCATTGTTTCTCGTTGCCCTCTGTCCTGCCAGAATGCCTCCGGTTAGCCCCCTAAGCACAGGCTCCCCAGGATTTTGGCTCCACTGGGCCCAGTTACCTAGGAGTCCTAGGTAACTTCTGGCAGCTCGCTTACCCTGAGTCTCAGTTTCCTCCTCACAGGACTGCTGAGTGCATAAAGTGAAACGTTAGATCTAAGGGACCTCACATATTTGGACAGTATGCCAACACCTTGTGACTTGAGCAAACCACCTTCTGAGCCTCAGTTTCCACATCTGTAATATGGAATAATTATCTACTATGAGGACTACTGTGAGGACTAAATGAAAATGTTTGCAAAGGGCTTAGCACAGTGCCTGGCACATAGGTAGAACGCTTAAATGTTAGCTTCCTTTCCTGCCTTGTCCCCATGTCCCCCACCCATAGATCCCTCTGCTACGCCACTCACACATGGGCTCTGTGCCATGTTAACCTTCAGTCCCCACTCGTGGGTTTTCTGGTCTGGTGTGTCCTTCCACATCCCTCCGTTTAGCAAGATTCTCTTTTCTAGAAACCAGCCCTGACTGCCAGGCTTCTCCCCTTCCTCTGAACTCCTAATGCACCTACAATTAAATATACCTGTGTACCAGCTCCCAGCCCCTGTGCCTCTGCCCACACCATCCTCTCTCCAGCAGAGCCATCTCTTCCCCACCACCTGGCAAATGCTTATTTGGTGTCTTACAAGCCCAGTCAAGTGTCAATCCCTGTAAAGCCATTCCCAACTCACTGTCTCACTCCCATCAGGAAATTCTTTGTTTCCTCTTCTCTGGCTCCAAAAGCGCTCTGCACATGTCTTCATCATGGTTACTATAACCATTCACATGTCCAACAGGGTCTTCTCCAGGGTAGAGAACAAGTTTTCCACACCTCTGAAACTCTAGCACGATGCCTGACTCACTACAGGAGCCCAATAAACAAGATTACTGATTTACTGCAGGGTCAATGGGTGGATGGATGGAAGAGAAAAGGAGGGGTAGACTGGTGAATGTTCAGATGGACAGGCAGATGAATACAGGGGATGGATGAACGAATTTGTTCCCTTTCACTGCCTATAACATAAAGCCCCTTAAGTCAAGATGATGCTTCATGTATCTTTCAGACCAGTCTTAGCACAAGGTATAGAATGGGCACTGGTAAGTAACACTTCCCTGGGAGAACTTCCAGCAACATAGTAGCAGGACCCACTTGACCATGGATATTAAAGGGCTATTTAAAAAGACACACACACACACACAATATGCTAGAGCAGGCTTGCCCTAGCTCAGGAGAGCTGACTGGTTAAACTTTCAGGAAATCCGTGAGTTGGTTGTTAACCAGCCATTAGTGATAAAGGAATTATCAGAAAGAGAAATTTAAGAAAACAATCCCACTTACAGTTGCATCAAAAATAAGATACCAAAGAGTGAGTTTTCACCTTTGGGCCACACCGTTTTCTGGTTGTCCAACTTTGCATTACCCGGTTAGCTTGAAATTTATTCAAAACATCCTCTGAAAGGATGAATAGGAAATAATGCGACATTCCCAATCTCCATCAGCAGCTATCCCTGATCCCGCTACAGTGCTGTCTTATGAGGCGATTCTGAATCCCAAGAAACCAATTAATTCATCCATAATCACAACTACAGAATTTCAGTGACGGAAGAACCTCCAGTGATCTAACTCTAAATTTATAGTTGAAGAAAGTGAGGGTAATTTAAGTTAAATCCCTTTTATGTTATCCCCAAACTTAAATATACAGCCCTGTATGGACCTAAAAATATACAGTCAAATCAGCCATCAGATCACAATAAAATATACATGAAGCAAATAAAAATGTACTCTTTTGTATGATAAAGCTGAACTTAGAAAATGGAACATCTTGAAAAAAGAAAACATCTCATCTAAAATTGTTTAAAATTCTTTTTCTAATTTTACTGAGATTTAACTTACATATAATGACCTGCATATATCTAAACTGTACAATTTGATGCATTCTGATCTATACAGACCCATGAAATCACCACTACAATCAAGATAACAAACATTTCCACCAACCCCAAGAACTTCTTTGCAACCCTTTATAATCCATCCATCCCTCCACCACTGCTGCAAGGCTAATAGAGATCCACTGTATGTCATCACAGATCCACTCAGGTTTTCTGACCTGTACATAAATAGTATTATATATACTCTAAAATTAAATTCTATAAATTTACAATTAAATTTTTAAAGGTGGTCAGACTCAAAACTCATCATTTTCCATTTATCTTTCTACATTTTACTAGTGTTTATGCTTAAAGTGATCTACATCTATTACATCCCTACTACAACCCACTCCAGTACTCTTGCTATCTGTATGAGGGAAATAGTATTATGCACATTTCTTGCTGGGAAATATTGAGAGCAGGAAGAGAAGGCAGCAACACAGGATGACACGACTGGATGGCATCACCGACTCAATGGACATGAGTCTGAGCAAACTCCAGGAGATGATGAAGGACAGGAGCCTGCAAAGAGTCGGACACGACTGGGCCACTGAACAACTACTTGCGAACTCAATTCAGAGATGCTATGTTTGGTAGTCTGAGGTCGGCCTCGGTAGGAGGACTGATCTTGGAAAGCAGCAAGTGCTACCTCTAAATTGTGAGCCCACCGTTGACCACCAGTAGGCACCCACAGGTAGGGGGGGATATTCGTTATTTTTCCCTTTCTCCTTTACCCCACAAGAAGGTGGAGGGTTTTTTGTTACGTAAAATAGTGGGTATGAGTGTGCAAATTTAGGTGAGTGCTAAAAAGCTTAGCATCAGAAAGAAAGACTTTAGGGGGAGAGAGAGAAAAGGTTTGCAGCTGGACAGATTGGGAAGCAGAGAAGCTACAGACTGGGAGGAGGGAAGAAGCCCTGGAAACGAGATCAAGGGGGCATTTGACAAAGTTGTGCATGATCTAAACTCTCCCCTTTGAAATCTTCAATAAAAATCTATATTCTTACCAGTGCTTTCTAGGGCAAGTGGAATCCTTCTTAGAAAGGCCTAGAGGTGCCAAGTCCTCTGTCTCAGGAGGTGATAGAACAGGAGAGAGCCGCGATTAGGTGACTCCTATTCAAGAGTGAAGAGCTTTGTCCACAGGGCCAAGTGGGTGGATGGCCAGCTCTGAGTATCCCTGTGTGGCATGGAACAGAGTGTTCGTGGACAGGCACTCACTCCAGGAATGCTGGCCGACAGGCCCTCTTGGCTGCCTCATCCTCTCCGGCACAAGAGTCTCCTGGATCCTGGCTTTGGTCTCCCAAATATTTATGGTCCACAAGCTGCCCCGCCCCTTCCTGCTCCCCACACTGACTTCACCACCCATCAAGGTGTCCCAGCTGGCTCAGTTCACAAAGCTCCCAGTGCCCAAGCACTGGGCACTGGCCCTGTCTCAGCCTGACCCTGGCGATCAAAACTCACCTGATTCACGTTCCACTCCATTTCACAAGGCTTCTGAGGTCCCTGGTACGCAACTCTGCCAGGGATGGCCTGGTGAGTCACTGTTCCCAGCTAACATTTACATTCCCAACGGAGTCATCAATGCTTTACTGTCAGGATATGGATACAGGGAAAGGCAATCACCCTGGCAAGTTTGGGAGAGAGGTTTTCTTTAAATGTTAAAAAAGATGTTTCAGGGCCAATCAGATCACTGCAGGTGAGCGGCTTATATAAACAATACATTGTTCATTAAAATTCACAACCCTCAGGACAAACTGTGTGTATTCTTGGTAATTATTTAAGGATGCTCCTTTACCCAGGAAACCTGAGCAGTTGAAGGATTTCCCCTAGGTCAGGTTTCTTGAGATTCAAGAGCCAAAGCACACTGATTCATCAGGGAAAAGCAGATCCAGAAAAGACCCCGTACGTGGAGGTGGGGCAGGCTCCTTTCTTGCATCAGGCGCTGAGACTGGCGGCGGGGACAAAGGAAGGTGATGGGGTTCTCCTCTGGTTCCACCTAAAGAAAGGCAGCAGGGGAATAGCTGAGCGGCCCTGGAAAGTGAATGGAGTGCCACATCTCCTCGCTCCTTGCTCACTTCCAAGCAGGTTTATGGTTGGCACAGGAGAAAGACAACATCCACGAATTTTTTGAACTTTATGTTAGTGACAAGGAGAAAATGATGTGCTGTGGTTACGAGGGTGAGGCCAGATCTGACAGCAAATCCTGGCTGCACCTCTGCACATACCCAAATCTAGGCAAGTCACTTAAAGGCAAGCTCAGTTTCTTCATCATTAAAATGGAGACAGTGGTACCAAGTGCATGTGTGCGCGCTGAGTCGCTCAGTCTCTCCGACTTTTTGTGACCCTATGGACTGTAGCCCGCCAGGCTCCTCTGCCCGTGGGAATTCTCCAGGCAAGAATACTGCAATGGGTTGCCATGCCCTCCTCCAGGGGATCATCCCAACCCAGGGATTGAACCCAGGTCTCCTGAACTACATTAAGAATTGATGAGAAAAATGTGCAGCCCCTCTGAGCCCATGCACACAAGTACCCAAGGAGGGATGACGATGCTTATCAAAGAAGGTCTAGGGGCTCACAGGGGAACCTCAGAAGGCCTGGCATCCTCAGAAACTATCAGAGAGCAGCATCCCATTGGGCAGAGAGGCACTAGGCCTGGCAAAGACAGCGCAATGCCACTTGTGGGAAAGTTGTGTGACAAAGGCTTTAAAAGTCTCTGGAGGCAGGCAGTTCCCAGCAGTGGCTGGCGTTGCTCCGCCCCAGGACACGCTGCCCTGCTCAGTCTCTCTTTAGTAGGAGTCTCCTTCCTTTCTGAGCAACTCCATGGCCAAGAGACTTGGCCACAGTGGAAGTGGTCGTTGTGCCCTGGGCTCCTCTCCAGCCCAGATGTCAGAGCTCTCAGGCCTGGGGAGTCTTGGGGTTTCTGTGTTTTGTATTTCTACAATAGGCTTTCACTAGGAAGACTACCAGATACCAAGCTGGTCCCCAGGAAAGAAGGGGCCAACCTGGCCCAGAGCACAAAAGAACGATTTGCACAAAGATACTATTTATTCTAGAAAGTCCTAGAAGAAAGCCCCAATTGATTCATCTCAAGAAGAAGAATAAAGTCCTAACTACAGCTCAGCCACTGCCTCCCACCTGCGGTGCTTACAGTTTAGAAAGCTCTCCTGTAGAGACAGTCTAACCTGAGCCGCCCCACAATTCTGGGGGAAAGGGGAGACTGCCACGTTGCTTCTCCCCACTTGATAGATGAGGAACGGGAGAGCTGAGCCGATCAAAGTTGAGTATCAGCACAGCGGCCCAGGTGTTCTCACTCAGCCCAGCTACCGAGATGTAGCTCGGCAGGAACAAACACCAGGCAGGTCATCGGCTGGCTGTAACGGGAGGAAGTTCTAGGATGGAAGGGGAGGGGATCCTCTTCCTAAGAAAATCTCGATTCAAATTCCGTGTCTGCCCTGCCAGACTCAGCAGGAGATGGAAATCCCCATGCAACACGTGAGAAGTGTTCACTGATGCTCAGAACCACATACCACAGCTTCCTCCTACTGAAATGTCTATTTTTAACATCCTACCTCAAAAGAAATCTCTTCCCTGGGGCAGTGGGCCTAGGTCCTGGAGCTGAAAAGTCACAATAAAAATAATAACCCAAAGACACTCCCATCAGTCACGCTTGGCCTGGGTGTGGTTAGATCTCTAAAGCAAAAGACACAATGGTTTCCAAAGTACCAGCAGGGCTTGGCCTCTAGTGAGCCAACATGCCCGGAGGAGAGAGGCCATGGAAGGAGCTAAAAAATACCTGGAAGTTTCCATAAAGCAGCTCGTACCGAAAATGGCCTCAGAGTTGCATCAGAAGACAGCTTCATGCAGAGAGATTTTTCCTCCATCGTTCATGCCAGCTTCATTCATACCCTTGCACGTAAAGGAAGGTACAGACTACTTTCTGATCTAAGCAAACATGTTACGCACTTATACACTTTACAATCAGGCATTCCAAGGTGAGGTACACACACTAATCATGAAACAAATGAGGAAAACACACTCTCCGAAAATAAGTCCTTACTATACCTTGTAACATAATGTTGCCTAGAAAGCTGGGTTGGAGAGGACAATAAACTACACCATCGTTTGCAGACGAAGGGAAACCTAGCCAAGTGACCAGTCTGATTATCACCCAGAGAACCTCTCGGCCACAAGCATCAGGGTGGCCATCAGCCTGAAGGTCACATTAATGGTCTAAGGGTGAAGGAGGCAAAAAGGAAAAGAAGTACATTTTGCCTTTTTGTTCTGTGTTGCAAGCTCCCAAACGGAGTCCCCAGGATGGGTGGAAAGTCACAGAAGGCAAGTGCCATCCGGCTTGAAAGAGTCTGTCCAGGTTGCCCGACCAGGGCTGGCGGAGGTCAGCGGTGTCCTGCCCGGGCCATTCCCTCTCTCACAGAACGAGTGATCGCTTTCCAGATGGATCCTTTCTACAGTGAAGCCCCTGAGTACTCCCTTATAACTCTTCAGCCACTTAACAGAGGTCAGTCTCACTCCCGGTTTGCACCTACTGAGACCCACAAGTGAGAAAACAGACCTAGGCCTGCCACAGCTGTTAGCATCTTCGGCCTTCCCCCGCCGCCCCCGCCAACCCCAACCCCAGGGCTGTTGCCTTCGGTTTAGGCAACTGTTATCTTTTTCAGGCCATCAACAACTTCTAGACAGATTCTTCCCCACCTGCTCTAAAAATACACCACTGGGTCCTCACCCCGTGAGGACACAGGAAGCACAAGGCGGTGACAGCAAGGTGACAGCTCGCTCAGCGAAGCGTTCTGCAGATGAAAGCGCTCCTGGTCCCAGCTGGCACAAAAACAAACTAGAACTGTCTCTAAACACAAGCCCAGATGCAAACAGACTTCATCACCTCTCCCCAGGGCCCCTGCCAGTGGCCCTCCACGTGCCTTACCACTTTATAATGGTCGCAGGACTCCCGACTCTGGCCCCGGGCAGGAACCCACAAGTTGATGCTTATAGGCATGGCTCGACCTCACAGCCCGCAGTCCCTGCAGTCCAGGGCCTGCGCCCGCCCAGGGTGTCTAGTTCAAAGCACTGCGGAGGCGCGTGAAGCCTCGAAGGTTAATTTTAGCTGAAGTCACGCTCCTGCTGTGGTCAGATTTTCTTACACAGGCCACCTCCTGAATAGCGGCCACTTGTGTTACCCCAACACTCTGGGCGGCCCGCTGGCCCTCAGCCCCATCCTGCGGCCATTCTCCCCTCCTCCTGTTCCCCCACAGCATGCACTTTGCCCTCCAAAGTAATCAGACTGTGTTTCTATTTTCATGACACACTCAAGGGAAAGAGATCACAGTTCCTTTTGCTGCCCCAGACACACGAACCTGGTGACTCTCACTCAGGCCTGGCAAAGGCCGAGGGTTGAATAAACTTCACTTGAACTGGGCGGCACAAGGGAAGAAGCCTGATGCTTCAGCTTTTGCAGAGGGGGTTTGAAAACCTTTATCTAAACCGTTAGTCGCGTTGTACCCTTGAGTGTGTTGTCTTCTTCCTGACACTGTTTTTGTCAAAGGAGGCACAAGCATGCCTGCCTCTCCATCTCTTTTAAAAGGCAGATGGACAGAAATCTGCATGTTTCTACACAGAGATCTTTGCTCCTACAAAGGAAAAGTGTGAGCCTTCATTCAACTTTGCAGAGGTTTTTGAAAAGGCTACTGGGCATGCCCAGGGCCCTCGGATTCCAGATTTCAATAAGTGGAGGCTTCAGGAGGAAGGTCCCTACAAGTTTTTCAGGCATGGCTCACTTCCTGCTAAGTTCAGCAATGGAGACCTGGGAGCTCACCAAACCTTCTGTACTCAGATTGCCTGTTAGACTCAATCCTGACCTGTTCTTCAGATCCCCTGTTTTCAGTGGGGACACAACCATAAAAAGACTATGGAAAAATTAAGCAAATCTAGAGTGGCCTACCAGTCTCCCAGCTGACCCCACAGCCTACAACTTGCAGCAAAATTTTGGTGTGCGGTGTCTGAAGCAAATACTAAGGCCATGCGCAGAAACTGCTCTGTGTAGGATGCAATGAAATGTCTTTCTCCCCCTGAGGGCTATCTGTTACACTCCCACGGCATCCTATGCCCCACTTTCCGAAGACTCACTAGCCTGTATTGGATAATTACTTCATTCATTCAAGTACTTACTGAGCACATACTCTGCAGCAGGTACCCCCTCTAGGTTGGGAGGAGGCAGCAGTAAGAATACGCTATGGGGCTTTTTTCTATGGAGGACAAGAACTGGGAAGAGACACATGACAATATACTAGTCAGCAAGTTAGTATCAGAGAACAATGCTATAAAGAAAACACAGAGATGGGAATTCCCTGAGAGTCCAGTGGGGAGGACTTTGTGCTTCCACTGCGAGGGGCATGGGTTCAGTCTCTGGTCTGAGAACTAAGATCCAGCAAGCCTCAAGGCGCAGCCAAAAAAAAAAAAAAAAA